>CM076580.1:1359235714-1359542154 GCA_034641835.2 Pinus albicaulis
GAGAAAGAAGCGCACAACTTTTGATCACCATATGTGCAACAACTCCTCATACTGCCATTAAATAGATGGACAAACGAATAAAAAATAAATGGAGAAACAAGCATTGACCAAACTCCATTTCCCTCTCTCCGAGAGGGGCCAAGGCGCCATACCCAAACAAGCTCCCATACCAATTTGAAAAAACGATCTGATCACCATTTGAATTAATCAAATAATGTTACATATAAATGTTCAATGCGCCATGTTCAAACGAGCTCTCATACCAACTAGCTCCGGTACTAATTTGAAAAACTGATCACCATTTGAACTAATCAAATAATGTTACATATAAATATATGTAGTGTTGTTTCAAGATAGGTAGTCTATCTTAGACACACAATCACTTGGTTGAGAGAATATATGAACCACACACTAATCTACGAAACATATAGATCTAAACAACTCCTAAGGAATAGGAGCATACTCTTTTACATAGAAAGAATCACAACTCAGACAAGTAAGAATTATTTTTTCCAAGTATTGTTAATAATTTGATTGTTGATATTAGAATTCAATATGAAAAATATGTGTAATTAATAATAATAATAATAATAATAATATAAAGATGTGTTACTAGGTACGTATCATGACGTAGTATGGATCGTTGCCTAGCCATTTAATTGTACTATTATATTTCAATATCAACTTCAAATATATGTATATAGAGAGACCAAGTTAAAATAAATATTTTTAAAACATAATATAAATAATATATTAATAATAATAAAATATTTGATTGTAGACAATGTGATTCATAAATTATCTATATATATATGGACAATAGCCAGAGAGAGAAATCTTGGGTGGTTGGGTAGAATGATTGTTATCTTTCCCACCTATGTTCAAATCATTGATAGTGATATAATCAGTGATAATTCCTTGACAATTATTGTTGTAATGGTTTCATTAAGTCAACATGTGTGAGGTTGGCCTAGTACTATATAAAATATGAGCCTTGTGAACTCTTAAGTTAGTATGCTAACTATTATACATTTTGACCATTTTCCACATATTTTTAAGTGAACAAGAGAATTTTAATGGCATCTTCCTCAAAACGATAACAAAATTTTCACTTTAGAAGATGTGAGGTTGGCCTGGTACTATATAAAATATGAGCCTAGTGAACTGTTAAATCAGTATACTTGGGGTTGGCCTAGTATAACTATTATACATTTTGACCATTTTCCACATATTTTTAAGTGAACAAGAAAATTTTATTGGTGTTTTCCTCAAAATGATAACAAAATTTTCACTTTAGAAGAGGTTTGCACTTGAAGAAATTTAATCCCTTTTGATGCTTTATACAACTAGGGTTAAGATGGATCTATGTTGGTTTAATCTTGGAAAACCATGAAATATGGACAATATAAAAATAAATGGCTCAAATAATGAGTTTCTTAAGGATAATATTTTATATTTTTGTAATTCTCCCACCACACACACATATGAACAATATTTAATTTTTTAAAATTAAAAATTATTTCTAAATTAAAAAAATATTGTTAAAATGATATATTTAGATAGTTGATAATAATGTTCATGGACATGTTTATTTTGGAATATGACTTCTAGAATTTTAATTTAATTATCAATAATTACTAGGTGGATGATAAGGATTTAATCTCCATGGATTATACTTATCATAAAATAAAGGTTGAAATTTATCTTAGTAGTAACGGTCTTTCTACCCTTTTAATAAAACTGATTAATTGAAAAAATATCATATGAACATGAGTTATGGTTTTATGGGCATGTTGTATTAGTGGGCTTAATGGCTAAGATTGTGTGTTTCCTCCTAAAAAATTACAGATTCAAAACCAGAGAGAGATAGAGTATGTATTCCTTGCTAGACTTAGCAAAAAATCTCATACACTAATAAATATAAATTATATATATATATATATATATATATATATATATAATGCATGTAAAAACAGTTAGAAATTTTTAAAACTTACATAGACCTCATGGCACATGTTTCAACTATTCAAACTAAAATAAAACGATAAAGATTATGTAATGTCAACAATCTTAACCGAAGCTATGTACTTTTAAAAATCTTAACTGAAACCTTGTTGGTTCAGCATAAGTAGGACCATTTCACTTTGAAAGCCCACAGAAATTCAGAGGGTAAAATAATTACGCCGAAGCGTATTTTTAGGGAGAGGTTATGTTGTGCCAAAATTATCCTGAATGAGAAATTTAACCCTTCAGATATCATTTTCCATATCAGGTCATAAAACGGTTTTGCGGCTTAGCATTGCCAAAAATGACTCGGTATGACAACTTCTCCGCTGCGGTCCATGCGCACTATTCAACACACAATAATTACTTTTGAAATATCGGCATATGCTCTAGAAGCTTTGGAGGGAAAATCACATACTATGTTTATACAGTGCTAGTGCCGTCATAATCACAGTAAGGCTCGGTAGCTTCAAACACACGAGAGATTGCGGTGATGCACCCTCATTTTATCATGAATTTTTTATTATGTCAGTATAAAAATTAATACAAAATATTTAAATAATATTAACTTATAAAAAATTATATATGTGAAGAAATTAGATTCTTATATTAAATTAATATTTAAAACAGATTTATGTGGGTTACCATTACAAAACATGTGAGCAAAGATGTGAGAAAAGCTTTTACATTTTCAAAACATTTATTTTGAATTAAGGAAACGACATATGCATAATTTTTTTTATAAAACGGTTAGTGGTTATGTGATTATCTTTAATATTGTAAAAAACATACCAAGATGGTTTAAATTTTTATTCTCACTTATAAAAAGTTTTAAAAAAATGGAAATAAATAATTATGTTAGAAGGCCTTTTTTTTAAATGAATGGTTTTATCATTTTGTCAATAGTCATATTTAAAATCTACTTTTTATCCACTGGCCATTTGTGAGATGATTAACTTTTATGGGCAAGCATATTTAAATTTTGATTATGTAATTAACTAATCCAGACGTTTACATATTAATTTGTTTTGGAGAGGATCAAAATGTTTCTAAAAACAATTTGACTTCCTTTGAAAGGGCCTCCTCCACCACGTATAGAGGGATGTTGAGAAAGATATGAACTCTTTCCATCCTAATAGTGGCTTTTTCATAATTCAATGGTGTTTTTTCTTCATTCCTGTGACCATTCCAAGCCACGTCCATCTGTGTTGATCAAGTGATCAAAATTTAGTTCAAAAATTAAAGTGTCTAGAAAGTCTTGAAACTAATGTCAAGTCGAAGTGCTCGTCGTTATGAATCCAACGACATTCATTTTACCGCAATCTCACACCGTATGCTCAAATTATCACGTGCTTATCATTTGACCTAACAACTAAAATTTTAGCAGGTTTGTTCACTGGGTAGTTGACTAGGAAATCATACAACTGAGTCAGCAAGGTGACTGTGCAGGGATGAGCCAACCAGGTGTTAACACTTGACATGTTCTAGTTCATTGGTTTTTGGGCGAATTTGATTGGTTTAGTTTAGGCCAATGGCAGGTTGCCATGTGGCACCCTCGGACAAGCTAAAATTTTGGTATGGCAGCCCTAAGGTTTGGGTAGTTCAAACCCTCGACCTCCTATTCACAGTTACAACACCTTATCAATTTCCCTTGCAGTGGTTCTTATATGTCTATGGACAAAACTTCTATTTGAAGTTTCAATCAACCTTGTTTGGGGAGAGGGGTCAGGCTTCCAGCCTCGACCCCTGGTCACATCATACATACGACCCTGATGTTATCCAGAAGGCACTAACGATAAAGGGGCTTGGGGTTTGGCTCGACCCCTCGTTACTTGACCCTCCACAAGACCAAAAAGCAGAGTTGGAAGGTGTTAACGGAGTAGTGGAGCTTGACCCTAGCCCTTGGCCCTAGGCATATGCCACTGCACAGATCCATGGCCAGGCGTTCGATACAAGGGCGCTATGGAGCAAGCCAGGCCCAAGTCCATTTGAAACCTTATATGACCCAACGCCAGGAAGATAAGGGGCCCGACCCTCAATCCCATGGCACCCGATATAACCACACGCCAAAGTTTTAGGCACTACGCCGGTAGGAGCAGGCATTAAGGCCCATCCTGTGGGCATATGTGGCTTATATGACCTGAATTTTCTCTCTTAAGTGGTCATTGGACGAATTAAATTTCCAACAAAATGCGCAGGCGAAGGGTGAATTTGTCACTCTGTTAGCGAAAAACAAGGCGTATTTGTAGGACATTTAACAACAAAACTCATGGGAGAGATTAGGGAGCCATATCTTTGTGATTTTTTGGCCAAAATAATCTCAGGAAGAGTCCACTTGGGGTTTTTGGACATTCTGGATGGAGGGGGTGAAGTCCGTCACCAAATATTTTGTTATGCTCTTCATGAGGCCTATATGAGTTATGTGATATTATGTTGTTTCTGTTAAATTTACATGTGAATACTAACTCAACTTGAAGAGAATGTTGGAAAAACATGTTTTGTGTTAAAACCTATTTTACCTTGTAAAGCGTCTGAACAATCCTTGTTGCTTCTTCGAGAAGAGGAAATAGAACACCTCCTCCATTTTCAGATCAGGTCGGTATCAGAGATCCATTCGACCAAGTTGCAAGAATGGGCAAAAAGAGTCTCCAAGAGTTAGAGGAGTTGAATTTTTCTCTTCATATGAAGAACATCGAGATGAGAAGAATGATATAAATGGATGAAGAGGAGAAGAGGCATATGCACCTTCAAATGCAGCATGTGCTTGATGAACAAGTTGTTGAAAGTTCCACTCCTATGACAACAAAAGACACCTCTAGAAAGAAACCAACATGTGGTCATGGTTCAAACAGTTTTTACAGACCTTATGAGGAATATGGTGCATGTGCATTTTGCAAGCATCCCTAAGATTCACACCATATTCCAGTTGGTAAGAGTGGGTGTCTAGAGTCATCTAAAATGTGGGCATCATCATCATCATCAGAAGTTGAAGAAATGAATGGAAAGTTTAAGGATGTAATAAGCATTTCAAGTACGATTCCTTCTGTTTATGTTAAGAACACCTCTTTTGCATCATTTGAGCAACATACCAAAAGCATTAGTTTGAAGCTTCTTTCTAAAATGGGTTATGAAGGAGGAGGCCTTCACATAAATGGCCAAGGGATCACCAATCCAATAATGGTTGAGGAGAGACCAAATTATCATGGACTGGGATATGGTCAAAGGAAATTGAAGAATGCTCTAAATGATTTGAGGCACATCAATCATCTAAGGATGAGATGTCACAT
The DNA here is from genome assembly GCA_034641835.2 of Pinus albicaulis. Classification (NCBI taxonomy): domain Eukaryota; kingdom Viridiplantae; phylum Streptophyta; class Pinopsida; order Pinales; family Pinaceae; genus Pinus; species Pinus albicaulis. The sequence goes on from CM076580.1 coordinate 1,359,241,006, forward strand.
GGTGCTGACAATGTTCATTTGTATCTCAAGTGAGATGAATTCTTAAAGGAAACTTGCATGTCATCGTCCACTCCACTCCGTCAAAGTTGCAACCTTAGAGATGGGTATAATCTTCATGGGTGTTTTCCAGTGCAAGGTAACTTTGACTATTTTTGGAATAAGTACACTTGTACTTTTTGTGATGCATTTGACCGTTGTGTGGTTTTCTGTGAGCAACACATGGTAATGGTTAAAATAATGGATCAGATTCTGGGCATCAAACATAATGATTCTCCTTCGCGTGAGAGGACTTCTTTTTCAACAAGCAAGAGAAATTTCTTTCATACCCATTGCAAGATCCATGGGCATGGCAATGAACGCTGTTGGAAATTACATCCAGAGCTTCTTTCCAAGAAGGGAAAAGAGATTGTGAAACATAATGCAAGGGAAGCAAGAGGTGGAAAAGAGGACTCACAAAAATACTAAGAAATCTTCAAGGAAAATATGATGCAAAAAGAGAACCCATAATCCTATGAGAGACAGAGATTGGGTAGACTTGTTTGTAAAGTTGTTTTGTAAATTTGTAAATTTGTAAATTTGTAAATTACTTGTTGTTGTTTACCTATTTGGGTACTTTTGTAAAGAGAACAATAATTGTCACTATGTGCAACAAGTATGTTGTTTTCATTGATGTTATGTATTGGCTTGTTTATAAGTCCACATGTTCAAGGAATTCTGGAATCTACAAGTTTTTCATGTACTCATCGATGCAAGTATTCAAGATGAAATTTGTGTGAATATAATCTTTGTTTTAAGATTGTACAAGATGACTATGTTTTTGTAGGAAAAGCCAATTATATCATTGAAATTTTGTAGCAATTTACTTTTTATGTACAAGCTCAATTTGAGGACGGTAAAGTAAGTTTATGTTGCTTCTGATTTCCAAGATGGAGTCAAGTTTGTCTTCAATAGTTTAACTTCAAGATGGAATTTTTTTGAGTCGTGCAAAGATGAGATTAGAGAGAATGTTCAAATTCCACTAATCATTATTTTCTTCCTACATCAACGATAATAATTTTGGCTGAATTCTTAACAAGACAGTAGGTATTCATGAAGAAGATAGGTGAAGTGCCTTGATTGGGGCTTGAAGAGAACCAATTGAAAAGTAAGAATTTTGGATTGATTTTTTGGGTGATTTTGAGTTTCAGCCTCATTATATTTACTAGTAAGTAAAATTCTGGAATCCAAAATTTCCTAGTGGGGATGTGTAATCAAGTGATCAAATTTTAGCTCAAAAATAAAACTTCCCAGAAAGTCTTGAAACTAGCACCAAGTTGAATTTCTCGTCATTTTGAATCCAACGATGTTCGTTTCACCTAAATCTGACACTGTATGCTCACGTTATCGCGTGCTGGCCGTTTGGCCCAACAAAAGTTTAGGAGGTCTGTTGACTAGGTGACCATATAGTTGAGTTAGCAAGGTGAATGTGTAGGTGTGAACCAACCAAGTACTGAAACTTGTCCTTCTCTGGTTCGTCGATTGGCGGTCAATTTTTGTTGGTTGATTGGGTTTTTAAGTGGACCAGTAATATGGTTCCACATGGGCCAATCAAGGGATATCACATAGCACCCCTGAGATAGTCAAAATTTTGGTATGGGTCGACCAGAGGCTCAGCCAGATTCAAACCCTTGACCTTTAGTCCATCAATGCAACACCTTACCACTGGCTATACAACGGGTCTCATTAACCGTAGGACGGAACCCCTATTTTAAGTTTAAATCGATGCTATTTTGGAGGAGGGGTCAGGCTACCAACCCTGGCCCCTGGTCACGACCTTGACGCATGACCAAGGAAAAATGGTGGAGGGGCTCGGGTTTTTCCCTACCATTGGTCATGAGTTCAGCCATATAACCTTGGTGGAAGGCGTGATGGAGAAGGGGGATTGAACCTAGCCTAGGTCTAGGGAATATGCCAATACAACGTGATCCCGATGCGTAAGTTTTTGGGCAGTTGGTGCAAAGGCGCTTATGGAGGAGGCCAGCCCCAAGTCCTCTGGACACCAATGTGACCAGCGCACAAGAATTATGGGGCCCGACAAGAAGGGTGGGTCGTTGGCCCAACCCTCGGTCCCATGGAAAACATATAACCATAGCCCAAGTTCTAAGAGTCTAGGGTGATGAGGGCAAGTTTTAAGGCCTAGTGTGCAACCTTATATGGCTTATATGACTGTAATTTTCACTCTTAAGGGATCATTGGATGAATTAAAGTTACAACAAATTACACCGGCAGAGGGCGAATATGTCGCTCTGTTAGCGGAAAACATGGTGGATTTGTAGGACGATTAGTCTGTTGTTCTGATTTGTAGCACAGTTAACAAAAAAACTCAAAGAAGAGCTTGGAGAGCGATAACTTCTAGATTTTTTGGCCAAATTGAGCTCAAGAAGAGTCCACTTAGCGGGTTCTGGACATTATCGATCCAACGGTGAACTCTATTTTATGATTCAGCACATCTAAGGAGTCTTTTTGTAGGTTGAAGACCAAGGGTGTACGGATCAATCAGGTTTTTGAAGTAGTTCTTGAGGGTGTTTGAGCATGGAGAAGGCCTTGTACGGGTTTCCTTACCTTCAAAATTCTACTGCAGCAGTTGTTACTTGTAGGGTTCGGCTCAGGTTTACTTTTCTCACCATGTCATGTTGAGGAAGGCTTTGTTTACGCTCTTCAATATGGAATTTAAGTGCTCATATGCTCATGTAAGCTCATTTCAGTTGGAGTATAGGATCTTTGTAGGAGATGCCTTGTGTTGTTATTTTATGTGAGAGTTATTTGTAGGAGAACATTTCCTTGTAGGGGAAATAGCCACATGTTTTCATCAGCAAAATTTTATGTACTCCCTTTTCTACTGAATTTATGGGACGGTCTAACAATGTTGGAAGGCCTGGAGATTTAGCCTAGGAGGGGTGAATTTCGTCACCAAATATTTTGTTATGAACTTCATGATTCTTGTATGAGAGATGTGATATTATTTTGCTTATGTTAATTTTACATGTGAATACTGCCTCACGACTTGAAGAGAACATTGGAAAAACATGTTTTGTGTTAAGACCCATTTTACCTTGCAAAGCATCAAAACGATCCTTGTTTGTTTTTAGAGAAGAGGAAAGCTCAAAAATTAAATTTCCTAAGAAGTATTGAAATTGGTGCCAAGTCAAATTGCTCCTTTTTCTAAATTCAATAATGTTCGTTTCAACTCAATCTAACACTGTATGCTCAAGTTATCGTGTGCTGACCGTTTGGCTCAACAACTAAAATTTTAGCAGGTCTATTGACTAGGCAATTGACTCGGCGACCGTACAGCTGATTCGTCAAGGTGACTGTCGAGGTACGAGCCAACCAGGTGCTGAAACTTGGCATGTTTTGGTTCATTGGTTTTTGGGCGAATTTTATTGGTTTGAATTGAGCCAAAGGAAGGGTGCCACATGGCCCAATCACGAGTTTCCACATGGCACCCTGGGATAGGATAAAATTTTGGTATGGAAGGACTGAGGTCCAGGTGGTTGAAACCCCCAAACTCTTATTCAAAGTTGCAGCACCTTACAAACAACCCTCATGATGGTTCTTATAAGTCTATGGAAAAAAATTATATTTGAAGTTTCAATTAACGCTTGTTTGGGGAGAGGGGTCAGGATTCGAGCCCTAGCCCCCAGTCACATCATACCATATGACCCCTGAAATTATACAAAAGGATCTAACGGTGGAGGAGCTCAGGGTTTGGCCCGACCCCTAGTCACTTAGCCCTCCAAGAGACCACAACACAGAGTTGAAAGATGTCAATGGAGGAGGGGGGCTTTACCCTAGCCTTTGGCCCTAACCATATGTCATCGCAAGGAACCGTGGCCAGGTGCTCGGCGTAAGGTGCTACGGAAGGGGAAAGTTGTAGGTCCTTTTGCAACCTTATATGACCCAACCCCAAGAAGATAAGGGGCCTGAAAAAAAGGGAATACCATTGGCCCGTCCCTCGGTCCTGTGGCATCCGATATAACCACACGTCAAATTTTTACACACTAGGGAGGTGTGGGTGGGTGTTAAGCCTGAGCCCAAGGCCATATTTGGCCTATATGACATGAATTTTCACTCTTAAGGGGTCATTAGATGAATTATAGTTCCAACAAAATGCACTAATGGAGGGCGTATTTGTAGGACGATTAGTCTGTTGGTCCGATTGTAGTAGAGTTAACAACAAAACTCAAGGAAGAGAGCTATATATTTGTGAGTTTTTGGCCAAATTGAGCTAAGGAAGAGTTCACTTAGGGGTTTTTGGACATTCTAGATCTAACGGTGACCTTTATTTTCTGATTTGAGCACATCTAAGGAGAATTTTTGTAGGTTGAAGACCAAGAGTGTATGGATCAATCAGGTTTTTGAAGCAATTATTGAGCGTGTTTGAGCATGGAGAAGGCATTGTAGCAGTTTTATTACCTTTAGAAATCTATTGCAACAATTGTTACTTGAAGGGTTCAACTAGACTTTACTTTTCTCACTATGTCATGTTGAGAAAGGCTTTGTATTTTCTCTTGAATGTCAAATTGAAGTGCTCATATGCTCATGTAAGCTCGTTTAAGTTGGAGTATAGTATCTTTGTAGGAGATGCATTTTGTTGTTGTTTTATGTGAGAATTATTTGTAGGAGAACATTTCCATGTAGGGGAAATAGTCACATGTTTTCATCAATAAACTTTTATGTACTCCATTTTCTACTGAATTTATGGAGCGACCTAGCTATCTTGGCAGGCCTGAAGATGTAGCTCAGGAGGGGTGAAATTCGTAAAAAAATACTTTGTTATGCCCTCCATGATGCCCGTATGAGTTATGTGATATTATGTTGCTTATGTTAAGTTTACATTTGAATACTGACTCATAACTTGAAGAGACATTGGAAAAACATTTTTTGTCGCTAGAAAATTTGGCCCGATTTCCGATAGCCACTTCGTCGCTATTTCGACACATAGTCGTTGCAAGAGCGACAGTTCAAGGCTGGAAAAAATGTGGTTAGCCATTATGTTGCAATTCCGACGCTTTTCCAAAGTGTCGCAATACCGACACTTTTTTCGACGTTTCCAAACAACCGTCGCTCTTCCGACGTTTTCCAAAGTGTCGCAATACCGACGCTTTCAAAGCGTTGCAATACCGATGCTTTAGAAGCGTGGCAATACTCTATGGCTAACCATGCTTCTAAGGTGTCGCAATACCGATGTTTTCAAAGCGTTGCAAGACCGACGTTTTTGTCGCAAGGCGTCACAAGACCGACGTTTCTAAGACGTCACAAGACCGACGCTTTGTCTATTGCTAACCACACTTTTAAGGTGTCGCAATACTGACGCTTTAAAAGCGTCGCAAGACCGACGTTTCTAGAACGTCGCAAGACCTACGCTTTGTCGCAAGGCGTCGCAAGACCGACGCTTATAAAGCGCCGGTATACTGATGGATAGTTAATTTTTTTTTTTTAAATGAAAATTTCCGTGTGGATTGTTTTACCGACGGCTATATCTGGTTTAATATTTGTTCGTTGTTTACGGCTATTGTTTGGTAAGTTCCAATACATTAGACATTATATCAACAGTAATCAATTAATCATCAGAAAATGAGGCAAAGCCAAAAATTTGCCAATTACTAGGATAGAGATCTCTCCAGAAATTAGTTAGTTACTGCAGAAATACAGTAAGAAGAATGAGAAATGTGAATCGGCTGAGTGAAATGTCTGAGAGCAGAAAGGGGAAAGGTTTGCTTATAAAGTGAAAGGCTTACTCGAGGAGAGGGAATAACTACATGGAGATAGACAGATAGACCCACAATTGTTGGTGATCTGTTCACCCAACTTCCTACCAAATTCTCTAACTTCTCCACGATATCTTCGCTTTTGAAAAGTGATTTTACCAATTAAATAATTTTCCTGTTGTCATCTGTCAGTGTATTTGTTTGTTAGCAAACTGTTTCCTTCCGATGAGCATCTCCTTTTTGTCAGCGAGTGCGTTTTCAAGTTCAATTGTGTCTAGACTCCCGAGGTCCAACCTTTAGGTCCAAGCTAATGACCATAACATAACAGTACAAAGTATAGGAATAGAGGTGCCTACCTTGGGCAATACAATACTACCCAACTGTATTAATTATTCTATAGTTTGGAAAATAATGGTTGCCCAACCTTGTCTCCATTGTCAATAGTATATCAAGAAGTCCATCTGTAAGATGAAGTGCCCTCTTTCAACCTTAGTTTGTAGTGGTTTTGTCTTTATCAATGCTTTCACAACACTGATAACGAACTAACCCTGCAAGTACACATGTCTTCTTCATTAAGTTACATATTGATGCCACTTTATTTTAAAAAAGGACATTCAGAACTGTAATTGGTAGGAACTGGAAAACAATCACGCCAACAAAGAGACATAAATCCCAATCAACAACCATTTGAAAATAGTTTGACCAATAACCATAACCAGATTGACTTCTTTGACTGAAATTTTACATTCAGTCAATGGATTGAAGTACATTCATAGCATGTCAAGGAGTTTACTACCAATGAAGAAGTGTCATGATGACTTTTCTGATCAAGATAGGTGTGTGGCGGATCCTATTGATTATTGTCCTCATACTTTGGAGGAAAACTCTTTTGGAATATTCATCTCCTAGCTACTCCACCGGTATGTTCTCTATTACATTCTGAAGAATGAGTTGTCAAGAACACCGAGATGAAAATTTAGGAAGTGATGGTGACAATAGGTGGAAAAGCAATGTGGTAACTGAGAAAGGCTACAGTGTGAAAGACTCTTAAAATCTATATTTAGGAGATGTCAGTGATGAAAGACTCTTAAAATCTATATTTAAAATAATTTGTATCATATCGTAAACAATACAAAGTAGCTATAGTATGGATTTTTGATCAGCAATATAATTCATGGCCATAAACCACAACCCTTGAATATATTGCATTTGCATGTACCTTTGGCATGGCTTTAAATTACAACTGTTAATTCATAATCAATATCAGTTGTCCTTGAGTTCCATATCTCAATTTCTGGTCTCTGACCCTATTAATGATGTGACTGAAGCTCAATAAAAATAATGGATGTCAATAAGCCAGCTAAGAAAACTTTTGAGGTCCCATTGCTATCCAATAAATCACCACAGTTTGCCCCAGGTAAAATATTCTTACTCTGCGTAGCTATGATAACTTCACTGTGTTGAAAGCTTAAAGGTATACAAAGTAACTGGAGAAAAGTTTGTCTGGGTATTAGAATTTCAATGATTTCCACTATATCTATCATTCCGCCAAATCTATCATAAAAGGTATACAGATCTGTCATTCCGCCAGTAAACAAACTTGAGAAGTGTATAGATCTATCATTTGGAAAACAGTGAAGAAAAGGTATACAGATCCCTTATCTTTACTGACCTATTGAAGAAAAGGTATATAGATCTACCATTCCGCCAGTAAACAAACTTGAGAAGTGTACAGATCTATCATTCTGCCAGTAAAACAAACATGAGAAAGTGTGCAGATCTATCACTCTTCATTATCTACTAATTTAATGAGGAAAATATACACCAGAAAGATGTATCATGCTTGGAATAAACAAATTTGAAATATTCATTTTAAATATAAGACAAAGTTTGAAATGATTGAAACACTTACACGAGGAGATAGCTCCAAGAAAACTTCAATCCGTGATGTTCCTCTTCTGCTGCAAATGACTAGGAAACATTCAATTTTCCTTAGCAATATTTTTGCCAAGATCTTTGTCATGGTAAGGTGTTTTTATTGGCTTTTGTTATTGAAATTTGGAAACCCCATGTGCTATACCCTGTTTTTTTTAAAGAAAAAATAAACAATATACTGAGAAATTCATACATTCACTTACGAGTAACCTGTAATTTTCTTCTAACAAGCCTTCCAAGCTGGATAACGGCAATCCATCACAAGGTTTGATAGACCGATCTACCAAATCTATCCAAACAGATGTTGTTTGAACATTGACTTCTCTTCGATTCTGAACATTGACTTCTCTTCGATTCGATTCTAAGAGTTCCGAACAAAGGCTGTTTGCCATGCTCAGATTTCATGAGAAAAAGGTCGAACAAGCTAAGCGGGAAAAAAAAATTGAATAGGGAAGAATGGAATCATAGGGCAGAATGGGAAAGAAGGCATAAAGGTCGAACAAACTGAGCGGGAAAAAAAAGTTGAATAGGTTGATTAAGAAAATTTGAATAGGTTGAACGAGAAAGAATTGAAACTATGACATGAAATCATATGACAATTTCCCACTCAAACATTAGTGAATAATTTATTTTATTTAAATTATTTTATATATTTATTGTAAACCGCTGTAATATTTTACAAAATAAACTTATTTTATTTTATTTAAAAACAATTTATCAATATTTTTGGATGTAAAAATCATTACTTATAATATTCATTGTAATTATTATTTATAAGTAATAAAAAATATTAATAAATATAATATTTTTAGGTAGAATAATTACTTTCATAATACCTTATAGGTTTCTTCAAAATTACTTTCATTATTACCATAATTATTCAAGTACATTAGTTGATTTCCAATATTTTCTTCATTATATGAATCATCCTTAAATAGACCTTATAGTAATTTTCATAATGTTCATGTATGGAGATAATTCTATGATTGCACAACCATTTTCCATAGAGATTTTCATTCAAGGGATACCCTTAGAGTACCAAGTTATGAATATTCCAACATCTTCCATATGTTCTAAAATAAGCGGCCTCTTCTTATTGATTTCTTACACTTGTTGTGACACTTCCACTCAACCACCTGAAGTATTTAGCTAGCACTTTTTTTGTGTTCATCTCATTATTCCAAGCTGGTCATAATCACATGAGTTACCATCAATTATCATCATTAGAAATTTTCCAAGTTTTTCCTAAAATTTACCAATTAGTCTACAAACACATGGTAATAATGGCATTGCCCACAAACACATGATACCCTCATAACCTAGTATTGTGTGCTAGGAAGGCTTTACAAAGAAGTTGGTTGGCATCACTATGACACTATTATAGAATTAGAAGGGAAGAGAAAGGCAAAGGCTCAGGTATCATATGAGAGAAGGAAGAAATTGGCAAAATTGAGATCAAAAGTAGTGGAGTTAGTCGAAAAGAAGCTTGCCCGAGAGATGGATAAGATAAAACTTGACAACATATTGGTCAATTTCCTTGACCCTTTATTGGTTATTCAGAAGGAGTATGAATACACCACCGTTAATATCAAGGTAACCGACCCTTAGCAGATCAAGGGCTACAAGTTGTAGTTTTCGTCTGAACATCAACATACCACAACCATGCTTACAACCAGAAGCCTTCTCACATTCATGATCTGATTATATAGTGAATTAGACGGAAGTAAGAAAACAATTACTTCTTCAAAGCTAATTTGAATTTGGAGGGCTTAGCCGGGGATTGGGGGTTAGGGATTTAGAGGTTTAGGGTTTAGGGGGTTAAATGGGTTAGGGGTTAAGGGGTTATAGGTTTAGGGTTTAGGGGGTTAAATGGGTTAGGGGTTTAGAGGTTTATGGTTTAGGGGTTAAATGGGTTAGGGTTTTAGGGGGTTAGGGGATTTAGCAGTTAAGGATTTTAGGGGTTAGAAGTTAGGGGCTAATGGGGTTAGGTTTTAGGAGTTAAGGGTTTATAGGTTTAGGTTTTAAGGGGTTAGGGTTAAGGATTTAATGGTTTAGGGTTTAAGGGGTCAGGGGTTAAGAGTTTATAGGTTTAGGGATTAGGGGGTTAAGTGGGTTAGGGGTTAAGGGTTTAGAGGTTTATGGTTTAGGGGTTAAATGGGTTAGGGGTTTACTAGAGGTTTAGGGGGTTAAATGGGTTAGGGGTTGGGAATTAATGTTTAAGGGGTTAGGGGTTAAGATGATAGTTTCATTGGTCTCTGTTTGTGCACATTTTAACCTTGCCAACAAGGCGGAATTAACCCAATCGTAGGTCCCAATATGTTATGATATAGATTAACTCTAGATATATATGAGAAGGAATAATTATAAAGACATAGATTGATAGAGGTGGCGGGAAAAGGGGAGTCACAAGGGAGAGATGGAGATAAGCTGGAAAAGAGGGGAGAGAATGAATGGATCAGCTGAGAGAGAGAGAAGGAGAGGAGTGAGAGAGGTAGAGAAGGGTAAGAGAGGGAGATAGTGACACAAAGATGGAAGGGGGGTAGAAAGAAGGATAGAGGGAGGAATATAGCTGTGAGAGGATTGGAGGGTAGAGAGATAGAGAGAGAGAGAGAGAGAGAGAGAGAGAGAGAGAGGGAGAGGGAGATTGGGGAAGAGAGAGGTCATTCCAGATGCTCTGAAAGTGTTGAGGCTTTAGCCAGGTCACAACTTAGCATGAAAATTGATACGGGCACCCTCGAACGAAACGACCCGACCCGAACGCGCCCGGTCGAGCGACCTCACACAATGCACCTGACCGAACGATGCCACAAGGGAGAAAACAAAAAACAGGCTGCTTGAATGTGCACAAGGCACCCGGGTAGTCACAACTTTGAAAAATTGATACAGGCTCCCTCGAATGAAAAAGGCCCGACCAGAACGCGCCTAGTCAGGCGACCTCGCACGGTGAGACACGGCCCGCCCGACCGAACGATGCCACAAGGGAGAAAATGGAAAATGGGCTGCCCGAAGGTGCACAAGGCAACCGGGCGGTCATAACTTATCATGAAAACTGATACGGGTGCCCTCGAACAAAACAACCCGACCCAAACGCGCTCGGTCAGGCGACCTCGCACGACGCAACACGTCGCACCCGACCGAACGATGCCACAAGGGAGAAAATGAAAAATGGGCCGCTTGAAGGTGCACAAGGCACTCGGGCGGTCACAACTTAGCATGAAAAATGATATGGGTGCCCTCTAACGAAACAGCCCGACCCGAATGCTCCCGGTCGGGCAACCTCGTACAGCGTGCCCGGCCGAACGATGCCACAAGGGAGAAAAGGGAAAACAGGCCACCCAAATGTGCACATTAAGGCATCAGGGTAGTCACAACTTAGCAAAATTGATACTGGCGCCCTCAAACAAAACGGCCCGACCCAAACACACCCAGTCAGGCGACCACACACGGCACGACAGGGCACACCCGACCAAATGATGGCAGAAGGGAGAAAATAGAAAATGGGTCGCTCGAACATGCACAAGGCACCTGAGCGGTCACAACTTAGTAAATGTGACACGAGCGCCCTTGCACCAAATGGCTTGACCCAGGCGCCCTTGGTCATGCGGCGTCACATGGCGCGACATGGCGTGCCTGACCGCACGGAGGCACAAGGTAGAAAACGGCAAAAGGGCCGCCCGAACGTGCACATGCTAGCGCCCGGGCGGTCACAAGTTAGCAAATCTGACACGGGCGCCCTCGCACGTAACATCCCGCCCCAGTCGCCCTTGGTTGTGCGGCGTCACAAGGCACGACACGGCGTGCTTGGCCGCCCTGAGGAACAAGGTAGCAAATGGAAAACAGGCTTCCCGAATGTGCATAAGGCACTCGAAAGGTCACAAGTTAACAAATATGAAAAGGGCGCCCTCGCACGAAACGACCAAACCTGGGCGCCCTTGGCCGTGCGGCGTCACACGGCGCGACACGGCGCACTCGGCCGCACAGAGGCACAAGGTAGAAAATGGAAAACGGGTTGCCCAAACATGCACAAGCTGGCACCCAAGCGGTCACAAGTTAGCAAATGTGACACGGGCACCCTCGCACAAAACGGCCAGACCCAGGCGCCCTTGGTCGTGGGGCATCGCATGGTGCGACACAACGCGCCCAGCCACACGGGGGCACAAGGTAGTAAATAGTAAATGGGCTGCCTGAACGTGCACAAGCTAGCACCTGGGCGGTCACAAGTTAGTAAATCTGACACGGGCGCCCTTGGTTGTGCAGCGTCACACGGTGCGACACGGCACACCCGGCCGCACAGAGGCACAAGATTGAAAACAGTAAATGGGCCGCCCTAATGTGCACAAGCTGGCACCTGGGTGGTCACAAGTTAGCAAATTTGACACGGGTGCCCTCGCACAAAATGACCCGACCCAGGCGCCCTTGGTCGTGCGGTGTTACACGGCGCGACACGGCGTGCCCGGCCGCATGGAGGCACAAGGTAGGAAACGGAAAAAATATCGCTCGAATGTGCACAAGTTAGCACTCGGACAGCCAAAAATTAGAAAATTTGACACGGGCACCCTAGCATGTAACGGCTCGACCCGGGCGCCCTTGGTCGTGCGGCGTCACAAGGTGCGACACGGCACGCCCGGCCGCACGGAGGCATAAGGTAGCAAATGAAAAATAGGCCGCCCGAACGTGCACAAGCTGCCACCCGGGAGGTCACAAGTTAGCAAATTTGACATGGGCTCCCTCGCACGAAACGGCCAGACCCAGGCACCCTTGGTCGTGTGACGTCACACGGCACGGCATGGCACGCCTGGCCGCCCGGAGGAACAAGGTAGAAAATGGAAATGGGCCGCCTGAACGTGCACAAGGCACCCAGGCAATCACAAGTTAGCAAATGTGACACGGGCGCACTCGCACAAAACATCCAGACTCGGGCGCCCTTGGTCGTGCGGTGTCACACGGTGCGACAAGGCGCGCCCTGTTGCACAGAGGCACAAGGTGGCAAATGGAAAACGTGCCGCCCGAACGTGAACAAGATGGCACCTTGGTAGTCACATGTTAGCAAATGTGACACGGGGGCCCTCGCACGAAACAGCCAGACTCGGGCACCCTTGGTCGTGCAGCGTCACACGACGCGACACGGCGCGCCCGACTGCACGGAGGCATAAGGTAGCAAATAGTAAACGGGCTACCTGAACGTGCACAAGGCACCCAGGCGGTCACAAGTTAGCAAATGTGACACGAGCACTCTCGCATGAAACATCCAGACCTAGGCGCCCTTGGTCGTGCGGTGTCACACGACGCAACAAGGCGCGCCCGGCTGCACGGAGGCACAAGGTAGAAAACGACAAATGGGTCACCCGAACGTGCACATGCTGGCACCCTGGTGGTCACAAGTTAGCAAATTTGACATGGGTGCCCTCGCACGTAACATCTCGACCCAGTCGCCCTTGGTCATGCTGCGTCACAAGGCACAACACGGCGTGCCCGGTCGCCCTGAGGAACAAGGTAGCAAATGGAAAACATGTTGCCCGAACATGCACAAGGAACTCAGAAGGTCACAAGTTAGCAAATTTGACAAGGGCGCCCTTGCACGAAACGGCCAGACCCGGACGCCCTTAGCTGTGCGGCGTCACACGGCACGACACGGCGCGCTCGGCCGCATAGAGGCACAAGGTAGCAAATGGAAAACGGGTTGCCCGAACGTGCACAAGCTGGCACCTGGGCGGTCACAAGTTAGCAAATGTGACACGGGCACCCTCGCACGAAACGGCTAGACCCGGGCGCCCTTGGTCATGGGGCGTCACATGGCGCGACACAACATGCTCGGCCGCACGAAGGCACAAGGTAGTAAACGGTAAACGGGCTGCCTAAACATGCACAAGCTGGCACTCGGGCGATCACAAGTTAGTAAATCTAACACAGGCGCCCTTGGTCATGCAGCGTCACATGGCGCGACACGGCGCCCCCGGCCGCACGGAGGCACAAGATAGAAAACGATAAATGGGCCACCCTAATGTGCACACGCTGGCACCTGGGCAGTCACAAGTTAGCAAATTTGACACGGGTGCCCTCGCACAAAACGGCCCGACCTAGGCGCCCTTGGTCGTGCGGTGTCACACGGCGCGCCCGGCCGCACGAAGGCACAAGGTAGCAGATGGAAAACAGACCACCCGAATGTGCACAAGCTAGCACTTGGGCAGTCACAAGTTAGCAAATTTGACACGGGCACCCTAGCACGTAACGGCCCGACCCGGGCGCCCTTGGTCCTGTGGCGTCACAAGGCGCGACATGGCGCACCGAGCCGCACGGAGGCGCAACGTAGAAAATTGAAAACAGGCCGCCCGAACATGCACAAGTTGCCACCCAGGCGGTCACAAGGTAGAAAATCTGACACGGGCACCCTAGCACGTAACGGCCCAACCCGGGCTCCCTTGGTTGTGCGGCATCATAAGGTGCGACATGGCGCGCCTGACCGCCCAGAGGAACAAGGTAGAAAACGGAAAAAGAGCCACTTGAACATGCACAAGGCACCTGGGTAGTCACAAGTTAGCAAATTTGACATGGGCGCCCTCACACGAAAGGACTAGACCCAGGGGCCCTTGGTCGTGCAGCGTCACACGTCGCGACACGACGCGCCTAGCCTCCCGGAGGAACAAGGTAGCAAATGACAAATGGACCACCTGAACATGCGCAAGGCACCCAGGTAGTCACAAGTTAGTAAATGTGACATGGTTTCCCTCGCATGAAATGGCCAGACCGGGGCGCCCTTGGTCGTGCGCCATCACACGGCGCGACAAGGCTTGTCGGGCTGCACGGAGGCATAAGGTGGAAAACGGAAAATGGGCCGCCCGAATGTGAACAAGATGGCACCTGGGTGGTCAGAAGTTAGCAAATGTGACACAGGAGCCCTAGCACGAAACGGCCAGACTCGGGCATCCTTGGTAGTGCAGCGTCACATGGTGCGACACGACGCGCCCGGTCGCACGAAGGCACAAGGTAGCAAACGGTAAACAAGTCACCCGTACGTGCACAAGCTAGCACTCGAGTGGTCACAAGTTAGCAAATGTGACACAGGTGCCCTCACACAAAATGACTCGACCCAGGCGACCTTGGTCGTGTGGCGTCGCACAGTGCAACATGGCGCGCCAGGCCGCACGGATGCACAAGATAGAAAATGGCAAATGGGCCGCCCGAACGTGCAAAAGCTGACACCCGGGCAGCCATAAGTTAGCAAATCTGACATGAGCACCCTCGCATGCAATGGCCCAACCCGGGCGCCCTTGGTCGTGCGGCATCACAAGGCGCGACACAGCACGACCGACCTCCCAGAGAAACAAGGTAGCAAACGGCAAACGGGTTGCCCGAACGTGCACAAGGCACTAGGGCGGTCACAATTTAGCAAATCTGACACGGGCGCCCTCGTACAAAACAGACAGACCTGGGCGCCCTTGGTCGTGCGGTGTCACATGGCGCGACACGGCGCGCCGGGCCGCGCCGAGGCACAAGGTAGAAAATGGAAAACGGATTGCTCGAATGTGCACAAGCTGGCACCCAGGTGGTCACAAGTTAGCAAATGTGACACGGGCGCCCTTGCACGAAACAGCCAAACTTGGGCGCCCTTGGTCGTGCGGTGTCACACGGTGCGACATGGCACGCCCAAGCACATGGAGGCACAAGGTAGAAAACGGTGAACGGGCCACCCTAATGTGCACAAGCTGGCACCTGGGCAGTCACAAGTTAGCAAATATGACATGGGTGCCCTCGCACGAAACGACCCGACCCAGGCGCCCTTAGTCGTGGGCGTCACACGGCGCACCCCGCCGCATGGAGGCACATGGTAGAAAACGGAAAATAGGCCGCCTGAATGTGCACAAGCTGGCACTCGGGCGGTCACAAGTTAGAAAATCTGACACGGGCTCCCTCGCACGTAATGGCCTGACCCGAGCGCCCTTGGTCGTGCGGCGTCACAAGGCGCGACAGGGCGCGCCCAACCGCCCGGAGGAACAAGGTAGAAAATGGCAAATGGGCCGCCCGAATGTACACAAGTCACCCGGGCAATCACAAGTTAGCAAATCTGACACAGGCGCCCTCGCACGAAATGGCCAGACCCGGGCTCCCTTGGTCGTGCAGCGTCACACGGCACGACATGGCGTGCCCGGCTGCCTGGAGGAACAAGGTAGCAAATGACAAATGGGCCACCTGAACGTGCACAAGGCACCTAGGTAGTCACAAGTTAGCAAATGTGACACTGGCGCTCTCGCATGAAACGGCCAGACCTGGGCACCCTTGGTCATGGGGCGTCACACGGCGCGACATAGCGCGCTCGGCCGCATGGAGGCACAAGGTAGCAAACGGTAAATGGGCTGCCCAAATGTGCACAAGCTGACACCCAGACGGTCACAAGTTAGCAAATGTGACACGGGTGCCCTCGCACGAAACGACCCGACCCAGGCGCCCTTGGTCATGCGGTGTCACACGGTGCGACATGGCGCGCCCAGCCGCACGGAGGCACAAGGTAGCAAATGGGCTGCCTGAACGTGCACAAGCTGGCACCTGGGCGGTCACAAGTTAGCAAATCTGACATGAGCACCATCGCACGTAACGGCCTGACCCAGGCGTCCTTGGTCGTGCGGCGTCACAAGGCACGACACGCCGCGCCCGGCCTCCCAGAGGAACAAGGTAGCAAACAGCAAACGGGCTGCTCGAACGTGCACAAGACACCCGAGTAGTCACAAGTTATCAAATCTGACACGGGCGCCCTCGCACGAAATGACCAGACCTGGGCGTTCTTGGTCGTGCGGCGTCACACGGCCCAACACGGTGAGCCCGGCCGCACCGAGGCACAAGGTAGAAAATGGAAAATGGGTCGCCCGAACGTGCACAAGCTGGCACCTAGGCGGTCACAAGTTAGCAAATGTGACATGGGTGCCCTCGCATGAAATGGCCCGACCCAGGCGCCCTTGGTCATGCGGCGTCACATGGCGCGACACAGCGGGCCCGGTCGCACGGAGCCACAAGGTAGCAAACGAAAAATGGGCTGCTCGAACGTGCACAAGCTAGCACCCAGGCGGTCACAAGTTAGCAAATCTGACATGAGCGCCCTCACACAAAACGGCCCGACCCAGGTGCCCTTGGTCGTGAGGTCTCACACGCCGCGACACGGTGCACCCAGCCGCCTGGACGAATAACATAGCAAATGGCGAACGGGCTGACCGAATGTGAAGATTAAGACACTCAGGCAGTCACATGTTAGAAAATCTGACACGGGCGCCCTCGCACGAAACGGCCCGACCCAGGCACCCTTGGTCATGCGACGTCACACGGCGCGCCCGGCTGCCCGGAGACACATGGTAGCAAACGGAAAACGGGCCACCCGAATGTGCACATTAAGGCACCCCAGTGATCAAAAGTTAGCAAATCTGACATGGGTGCCCTCGCACGAAACAACCCAACCCAGGTGCCCTTGGTCTTGCGGCGTCACATGGCACGACCGGCCACCCGGACACACAAGGTAGCAAACGGAAAATGAGCCATCTATGAAGATTTCATAGCTTAAAAATTTCCAGACGAGAAGATAGCTAAAATACCAAGCTGACCATGATTTGAGAAAGAATTTTAGAGCATACATAAACCCTAACTTCCTTAGATCATATCTCTGAAAATATTACGAACAAAGATCTGATGCTTGGACTAGATGTTCAAAAAAAATTATCCTTAATATGGTCGAAGTTTCATGGCCTACAACCTCACATAAAAATGTTATAGCAATAATGTTGAACTAACCCTAATTAATTCAAATAATATCAAATCATTGTTGACATATGTCGAAAGTCAGTTAGAGAGTGAATTAGAATCGACACGTAGCCCAAACTGTCGCAAGAGCGACACTTAGCCTAAACCGTCACAATAGCGACGTTTTGCCAAAACTGTTGCAATAGTGACACCTTTGCCTGAACTGTCGCAATAGCGACGTTTCTATCGAAACTGTCGCAATAGCGACACCTTTGCCTGAACTGTCGCAATAGCGACATTTCTGTTGAAATTTTCGCAATAGCGACACTGTTGCCTGAACTGTTGCAATAGGAACGCTTTTCTCAAACGTCGCAATAGCGACACTTTCCTCTATGTCGTCGCAATTTCGACGCTATTGCCGAAACTGTCACAATTCCGACGGATTCCTCCAAACGTCGCAATTGCGACACTTTGTCTAAGTGTCGATATTGCGACACTTGTCTCTAAACGTCGGTATAATGACGGTTTTGGGCGGGATTTGAAAATTTTGAAAAAATTTGGGGAAATTTCTGAAATTTGGTCAAAAGTGTCGGAACCAAGTGTCATGATTTCTGCCAAATGTACTAGTGTGTTTCAAGACCCATTTTTCCTTGAAAAGTGTCGGAACAATCCTGGTTTGTTTTTGGAGAAAGGGAAAAAGACACCTCCTCCATTTTCATATCACCTTTCGAGATAAATATTTTATTTATGTCATGAATTCACCTCATGGATGTCTTTGCACCTCGCTGCAGTGTTCATTTGTAGGTGGGGAAGCTATATTCCTCCTTTCGAATCTTTAATGATGCAACAATAATTTTCTAGGATCGAGTATTAGGGGAATTTAGAGGTCTAAAATGAGTCTCCTAAGGAAAATAATAAAATAAGAGTTTTGAATTAAAAAAAAGCTATTTTTTAATTGTGTTTTTGGCTTATCTCCTTATATGCTTAGTCAAATGTCAAGTTAATACACCTACTTGATGCATAATTACATTTTACATCCATTAACATGTTTTTTCCATGTATTTTCATTTTTTTCCAATAGTTGTGGAATTTAATTCCATATCCAACTGTGGTGAAAACATTTTTTACATTTATTTTCATTTATTTTCAATGTGGGTCTACTCAAAATTATGCAGACTGGGTACTCGTTGGATGTGGAATTTAATTTTACATCCGATGGGTGTATACAGTTGACATTTGACTAAACCTATAAGGGGATAAGATGAAAATACAATTAAAAATGTTAGTTTTCTTCTTTTCCCTCCAAAATTTTTATTCTTGGGGATGACATCATCATCTTGAATCCTATTGGTTCTTATAAAGTTAATTTTATTAGTACATTTTTTGTTTTGAGGCTCATTTTTTACCTCAAAATTTCCTTAATGATTCACATCTTCTTACCATTCTCAACCATCTTCGAAATCTTGAGAGCCTTTAGATAAAACTTGATGAATTTATGCATACTAATGACAACTTCCAAGGAATTGATAGACATTCATGTGAGTGCCCTCTTCCATTATGCGTAGGTTCTATCTAATTTGAGCTTAAGTTTCTGTCCATTACTATTGTTTACTTCATGATTTAAGGACTTCACTAAGCTCATAACATATGGCACCTTCTATGGTGACTAATATTTCACTAGTTTTCTCTTTATTTTCATGTTGATGTGTTAATTCATGGTCATGCCCATCTTATGTTTTCATATTTATTATAAATTTTCAAATCAAGAGCCATAAGTGGCCACAAATTTATCCAAGTATTTAAGGTGGATCTAGTGTGACCTATCTATCTACAACTTGTTCATCATAAGTTGAAAGTAACTAGACATCACTAGCAAAGCTACCTACCATAGAAAACAAAACAACAACACACATGTAACTAATAATGAGAGAGGAATCCCCATCCCCACAAGGAGAGTCATTAGCATGTAGGAGCCTTAATCTAGTTATTTCTGCACTAATATTCATGCATGGCATGAACTTGGGAGTAAACACTTCAAGGTTAAGGGTGAAGATGAGAGCTATGATTTTGGAGATAGGGTTGAGGTAGGGGCCTTGCTTTCTCATTCCTAGATAAAAACCACAAAGGCTTGAACTTTATTCCTCATCCCTAGAACATGCACTTAGCCATTTTTTTTTTTGAATATTTTCTTTGCCAACACATAGACCACTTAGTGTTATTTGAATTTGTGGTTTCCAACCTCTAATTAGATTTGAATGATGACCAAGGAAATTTTCATAATACATAATGAGCAAGTATCTCCTCAAATCCCAATAGTCCCTAGAAATACTCTTTATATATCACCATTTTATTGTTTTTGAAAGCTTCATTAAAAACTCTAATTAGGATTTACTTATCTCAAGGCCTTCAAGCTAGATCTTTCTGTTATATATGCATCTACATCTACCTTTGCTAGAAGACAATTTGAAAATTCATTTTCATCACAAACCAAGACCCCCATCATTTGAACAACATAGCCACCTTATTTTCCTCCACTTAGAAAATAGGTATATCTTTCAAACACTATCTCGCCTTTATTTCTTTTTAGAAATTTGTCATCAACAAAGAAAACTCTACGTGCTCTAGGGTGGCTTACTCCAATATACTCCATGTCATTCAAATGGAAATTATATTATGCTTTTAGAAAAACTGGAAATTGGTATATAAAGTGGAAAAATTAATTGCCCACTAGGAGGCAAGGACTTACATAGTTTTTGGAGGATAATAAGCACTCCTGGTAAGTATATTTATTTACATCTTGTTCCTAAATTATTTTTAAAATAAGCATTAGTAATTTCACACATTAAAATAAGCATTAGTAAGTTCACACATTTACATTTTTACGCCTACTTATTAAAATGTTGCAGAATGGATAAATAATAGTGTGAAATAACTCCTCCTAAGTATATTTATTTACCTCTTGTTCCTAAATTATGGTGGGTAGTAACTAATTAAGTGAGTATGACTTGTTCTGTTTTCTTATTAAACTCAACAATGAAAATCCATTGCACAAATATCTAAAAATCAGGGCATCCATTACACAAATATCTAAAAATCATGGCATAAATCTGAGATAGTCATCACATGTCATTGTATTGTGCAAAAGATGCAATAAGACTTTCAAGTTATGGTCCAATCAAATGTTTAAAACATACTTACAGAATAATAATTTCAAGTTATGATGGACCAATTATATACTTCAAAATAATTCAAAAATATTTTTTTTTTCAAAATTAAATATTATAACATGTATTAGTAAATATTAAATTATTAGTGGAAGAGCTTTAAGCTCTGCAAGATCGCACTGATGCTTCTGCTGCCTGTGAGCCCACACACGTCGGAGGCTAGGGCTTCTCCACTTTGCCATGGAGGTTTTGGGCTCGCCCCGGGGTCCTCCTCCCCCTCCTCCTCTGTCCGCTGAGGATGCATTCAACTCATTGCTGGCCACGTTGCCGAGAAAGAAGAAATCTGAAGTCGCCAAGTTCGTAAAAAGCTGGATGATATTCCGGAAATATCCTTTCCCCTAGAGGGACCGATCGAGGTAGCCTTATCCTTAGTGGATCGTGCCCTTGTGGGAAAATTTACGGATCTTTGGCCCTCTCCAAAAACAACGGAGAACTGGTTTGTCAAAAAATAGACGCCTTTAATCAAGAATAGTGTAACCTCGTATTTCTTGAAGAGAGGCTATTTTTTGTTTGAATTCATCTCAAAAGAGGATAAAGATTTGATCTTTCAGAATGGTCCCTACTTTATGGGACTTCAGGGTCTGTATCTCAATAATTGGACGCCAGATTTCGACCCAGCAGTGGATGTACCAATGACCGTCCTAGTGTGGGTTAGGTCGCTAAATCTCCCAGTGCATTGCTGGAACTAGGATTCTCTGAAGCACATAGGTAACAACCTGGGTGAATTTATTGATCGAGAAAATAATAAGGATCAATATGACTGTGCCCAAATATGCGTCGAGGTCGATCTAGAGGTGGGACTTCCGGAGGAAATAAAAATCAATGTCGATAGTTGGACTCATGTGCAAAAGCTAGACTATGAGCAGCTTCTCTTCAAGTGTCAGAAATTCCATGTTTACGACCACTTTGCTAGGGGTTGCCCGAGAAATGGAGAGGCAGAGAAAGGGAAGGAGGAGGGCTGCAATCAGGTGAAGCAGTCAAAAACCTCGCAAAAAACCGCCAAATTTGGGGCTCCAAATGGTAAAGGCCCTTAGACGACTACTGTTCAGCAAACCCCTCCCCCGAATGGTAAAGAAAACAATTTTGGGCCCTTAAGCTCAGCTTCAGAGGAAACCCAGGAGGTCAAAATCCAAAAGAAATTGACCCTAGACAAAGGGACCCCCCTCAGGCTCAAGGCAAGGAGAAAGTGCCTCTGAATGACTTAAGGAAAAACATGCAGAATTCGAAGAGGAAGAACAAGGCTCGGGGGAATCAAAGGAGGAAGGAGAAATAGGGGAATCACAAACTTCTACTAGAAGGTCGACAAGAGGCCGAAAGTCTTCCCATGAAAAGAGAGAACAATAAACCTACAAAGATAAGCTCCAGGATAGTTAGCCAACCCTCGAGAAACTCTTGGCAAAAACTCCAAATATGACAAGAAACCAAACACAGTGCTCCAAGGGAGCTCATCACACCCAAAAAAGTAAGTGATGAAGGTTGTCTCCTGGAATAGCAGAGGTATCGGGAGAAAAGTGAAAGAAGAATCCATAAGAATACTTTTAAGGATAGAAATCCTAGACATTCTTCTAATTCAAGAGACAAAAATGGAGGACAAAGACTTCCTCCAAATAAGTAAGAAATTTTGGAACAAAGGTGGAGGACAGACAATCTCTTCTCCAGGACCCTCGGGCAGGTTGGGCACTATTTGGAATATTAGCAAGTTCTCGATGGTAATTGAGACCCTAAATACTCACTGGCTATTCTTAAAACTCCTGCATCTTGCTCCAAAGGAGGTCATTATCCTCTTCAATGTGTATGTCGTAGTAAACTCAGGGGAGAAAATTGTCTACTGGGACCCATAAAAAATCTGGCAGAAATAGAGAATCTGGAAAACACCATCATTACTGGAGATCGCAAACTCACCTTGCTTTTGTCAGAGAAGAGAGGAGGAAACATCGTAAGGGATCTGGCAAGGGAATGGGTGGAGGACCTCATGCAAGATTAGGACTTGCTCGACATCAAGCCCTCTATTGGTAAGTTCACCTGGTCAAATAAAAGAGTCAGTCCTAGGCATATTGCTGCAAGGTTAGATAGATTTCTCGTTCAAAGTTCTTTTCTCTTTTTAGGATTGGAGGCTAGACTGCATATTCTCCCTTGCAGTGTTTCAGATCATAAACCTATTAAGGTTGAAATGCTGGCCCAAATAGATCTTGGCTCTATTCCATTCAGATTTAGTCCTTTATGGGTCAAGGACCCGGACTTCATGAATAAGGTTAAGGGAAGTTGGAGGATGCCTGTCAAGGGATCTTCCTTTTTCATTTGGGAGGAAAAGCTTAGAAGAGTGAAAGTTGTTCTGAAAGGCTGGGAAAAATACCTCCCTAGCCCAACAACTAAAAGAAAACATGTCCAAGACAGTCTTGAGCTCCATCACTTGCAAACGGAAAATGCAGAAATTACAAAAGAAGTTCTAGATAGGGAGGCAAATTTACAACATAAGTTTCATAAGGCATGCCTGTCGGAGGAAGAATATTGGAGACAAAAATCTCGCAGCCTTTAGCTTAAAGTGGGAGACAAGAACTCCTCCTTCTTCCACAAACAAGCCCAAGCGCGAAGAAGCTTCAACTCTATTTCAAAAATCAAGGAAGAGGCCATAACTCACAATGATTTCACTAGCATTAAAAGGGCATCTTTATCTCATTTTAAAAATATTTACAATGAAGAAGGGGTAATGAACCAGAATTCTAAATTCTTAGATGTGGTTCCTTCAAATATTACCTCCAGGATGAGTCAATATCTAGAAGAAAAGGTCACTAAAAAAGAAATAAAGGTTTCTCTCTTTTCTATGGAGCCCGAAAAACCCCCCGGACAGGATGGTTTTACAACTATATTTCTTCAAACTTGTTGGCAGATAGTGGAAAATGATTTGCACAAAATGGTTTTGAAATCCCAAGCCTGTCAGAAAATTGGGGTTAGCACTAACTCTGCCTTTCTTGCCCTCATCCCTAAGGAAAAGGGAGCTAACACTTTCAATAGATTTCACCTGATTTCTCTTTGTAACATAGGCTACAAGCTAATAACCAAGGTGATTTCCAACAGATTGAAAAGTATTCTTCCTAATATTATCCGGAAGAATCAAGGTGGTTTTGTTCATGGGAGGAAGATTGTGGACAATTTCATCTTAGTACAAGAGATGATCCATTCAAGCCTGCAATGAAAAGAAAAGCATATGGTTGTCAAAGTAGATCTAGAAAATGCCTTTGACCATGTAGACACAGCTTTCTATTGAATGTTATGCACAAGTTTGGTTTTGGGATTAATTTTATCAATTGGATTCGGGATTGTATCTCTGAGCCTTGGATCACCCCTCTGGTGAATGGGTGAGCAACAGACTTCTTCAAAGCTATGAGAGGGCTTCGGCAGGGGTGTCCTCTTTCTCCTCTCCTATTTGTCCTCCAAGTTTATGTTTATTTGGACAAGAAGCAGCTAGACCAATAGATTATGGGCCTGAACATTGCAAGAGGAGTCAAAAATATAAATCATGCTTTGTTTTCCCACGACTCTTGGTTGTTGGGCGCAGCCACAGTGCTTTCGGCATCAAGGTTCAAAGATGTGTTGGATGATTGCTGTGATGCAACAACCAACAATATAAATAAGGGGAAATTCCATACATATTGTTGGAACATTTCAGCCAGCACTCCCAGTGCCATTTCCAGATGTATGGGCTTTGCTACCTCTTCCAACTGGTCTTCGTTCAAGTATCTAGGCCTCCCAATCTTCCAAAAGAACGCCTTCAGCAAATATTGGCTTCCTCTGTTAGAAAAATTCAAGCTCAAGATCCAGGCTTGGGGTTTCTCTTCACTCAACATTTGATCCAAGTGGATATTGGTGGCCACCTGCCTATTCCACTTAGGGCCCCACCATTGCCTCTTTCAGTTTTTTCAGTTTCGGCACAACTTACTATTTTTAGCAGTTTTTTGGGTCCTGAACTTCCGGAGCCGTTTTGAGGCCCTAAACGACGTTTTTTTGGGCATCGCGCCTCTAGCGTATATCATTCCTTTTCAAAATTATATTTGTGGTGAAAGTTGTAGTCCTCAGATAGATATTTCTAATGATGTATCATGTGCGTCAAGCGGAGATAGTATGCCGAAGTTACGTCCTTGGGAAGTTGAAACACCAATTTACCCAAACGGGGCCCATAGTTTTGGCGCTTCATCTCCTAGGGTTAGGTTTTTGGATTTTTAGAGTTCTCCATTGTTTCTCAATAATAAATAGACCCTCGAGCCTCATTGTAACTTAGTTCAGAGGCCTGTAGCCACCACATCTATTCTTAGAGATAGCTACTAGCGCCCTCGCTAGTTTTATTTCCATTCTGTCTATAAGAAAATTTCAGTTCTTTGATATTAATGAAATGAAGTATTATTTCCGCTGCACCTCTGTATTTATGGTTATGTGTTTATTCTGTTGCATTCCTGCATAAATCCGGATTAGTGGTATCAGGGCGGTCTGCTTTTTCTCGATCCTTCTTTGCATGTCCCCAACGAGGTCGGGGTATAAGGAGTTAGGGCTCGATCTAGTGGAACCTTTGCAAGATCAGCCTCTCAAACCCCGAAGGACGCCCATGGGGGACGAAAAGAAAGATGAGGGAGTAGGAGATCCATCAAAATATTGCTCAAGGAGGCCCTCGAAAAACAAAGGAACGCGATGATGGATAAATTTGCCCAGATCCTTCAACGGCTACCCACCAGCGGCGCATCTGCATCCAGCAGCCACTCTGGAGGTGCAACTCCTTTTAAGGTACAAGTAAATTTTGACATTCCCATATTTGAGGGTCAAATAGATGCAGATGCCATAGATAGATGGTTGAATCTATTAGAAGGATATTTCTCGGTTCATGATTTTTCCGATAGGGAGAAGATTATTTTTGCACTCCTCAAAGCTGCCCCCCATGTCAAGGACTGGTGGGAAACCCACTGTGAGAAAAAGGATGAGACAAAACCCTCTCTGTTCTCGGCCATACCCACTTGGAATTCTTTCCGAGACACCATCAAGGAACAATACTATCCCGTGGGGAGCTATGAGGACAAGTACATACAATGGACCACGCTGTGGCAACAAAGGGATCAAGATGTGCATGAGTTGACGAATCTGTTCCATACCCTGCGCACCAAGTTGGGTATCAAAGATTCAGAGAAACATATGGTGCTAAAGTATCATAGTTTTCTGCACAAATACATTCAGGAGGAAATGGAGTTCCTCGACATCTACTCGCTTGGTACGACATACCGGTATGATGCCAAGATTGAGAAGAAATTCAAACAGAAGAAGCGAGACTTTGGATTTGCGAATCAAAAGCAAGGGAAAGGTGCTCCCAAACCGCAAAACAAAGGACAGAGCCAAGGCATGGCAACTCAAGATAACTTGTCAAAGCCACAAGCAAAGAACAACACCGCAAAGCCAAAGAAGGACATGGGAAAGTGGTGTGAGTTCCATAAGAGCTCCACTCACAACACATGTGAGTGTCCGGCCAAGCAGTCGCTAGTAGCCGAGATGCGGGCTTCTGAGTCAAATGCATGCTCTGACTCTGAATCAGAACCTGACAAGGGGAATGACAAAGGGAAAAAAATTATTGATGCGGAGCCTAATGCCACTGTTTCCACTACGAAGATCCAGAAGGAGGAACCAAAAGATCTGGACGAGGAGGAACGTCTCTTCCACTCCCAGATGTGGGTAAAGGGCTCCCCGGTACAGTTCATTTTCGACAATGGGAGCCAAAAGAACCTCATTTCGGCAGACGCCGTGAAGCGATTGGGCTTGCCGACCACAGCTCACCCACATCCATACACCATCGGTTGGCTTCACCAAGGAAGAGATCTCTGCGTCAGCCAGCAGTGCTGCCTTCCCTACAACATCAAGCCCTTCATGGATGAGGTACTATGTGACGTTGCTCCTATTGATGTTTCTAATTTATTATTAGGACAACCATACTTGTGGAAGCGTCATGCTGTGTATGAGTCTCGCCCTCGTGTTGTTATTGTTACTTTGGGAAATAAGCTATACAGGATACCAGAGGTACCACCTCCTGCCACTATCTCTTTGGTTACTGCAAAACAATGCAGTAAGCTCATTTCCCAAACCAGGAGATTCGTTTTCCTGATGATCCGCCCCCAGGGCAAGAAGAAAACTGTGGCCACGACCTCCAAACAAGGCTCCTCTGCACAACAACAACAAATGGATAAGGTTGTGGAGGAGTATGGGGACATCTTCACCTCACCCACAGGAGTTCCTCTACACTGCCAGGTCAAGCACCCAATTGATTTGACCCCAGGTGCGCCGCTACCCAATGGGCCGATCTATCGGCGCTCTGTTCTGGAGAACGATGAAATCAAGAGGTAGATTCAGGAGCTGCTGCAGAAAGGTCATATCCGACCAAGTTCATCGTCCTGTGGGAGCCCGATCATGTTGGTACAAAAGAAGGATGGGACGTGGAGACTCTGTATTGACTATTGGGCGTTGAACAAGATCACTGTCCGGAATAGGTACCCGATCCCACGGATTGATGACCTTCTGGACCAACTCAAAGGTGGAAAATATTTCAGCAAGATTGACTTGAAGTCGGGGTATCACCAGGTACCGATTGAACCCTCTGATGTGTGGAAGACTGCCTTCAAAGCCAAGGAAGGCCTTTTTGAATGGTTGGTCATGCCTTTCGGGTTGACGAATGCTCCCGCAACCTTCATGAGGGTGATGGAAGAAATCTTGCGGCCATTCACCAACTCATTTGTAGTGGTGTACTTGGATGACATTCTGATCTTCAATTAGACTTGCGAAGAACACCTTCACCACATCCAAGAAGTCCTCCAAACACTATGGCAACACAGGTTGTGTGCCAATCTGGAGAAGTGCACTTTTGGCATGACCCAGGTTCAATATTTGGGATACATTATTGATGAAAGCGGGGTGCATGTGGATCCAGCCAAGATCCAAGTCATTCAAGATTGGCCAGCCCCAACCACTATAACAGAGCTTCGCAGCTTTCTGGGTCTTGCTAATTTCTATCGGAGGTTCATGTTGGGATTCTCTCATATCACTTGGCCCTTGAGTCAAGTCACCAAGGGAGGAGCGAGAGAAAAAAAATTTTGGTCGGAACCTCAACAGAAAGCGTTCACAGAACTGAAAAACCGCCTCTGTTCTGCCCCAGTGCTCACTTTACCAGACTTGCAACAGCCATTTGAGATCGAGACAGATGCCTCTGACTATGCTATTGGGGCAGTTCTTACTCAACAGGGACATCCAGTGGCATTTCACAGTGAGACATTGTCTGATACAGTTCGCAAGTACCCCACATATGACAAAGAAATGTACTCCATTGTGCAAGCTTGTCGACAATGGAAGCATTACATTTTGGGGAAGGAAACAATCATTCACACAGACCACAGGCCCCTGCAGTTCATACAGACACAAGGGAAGTTGCAGAATGATCGCCATCAGAAGTGGTCCACATATCTGCAACAGTTTCATTTGAACATCAAGTACAAGAAGAGTAGCACCAATAATGTTGCAGACTGCCTCAGCCGACCACCGATCGTGGCGCTCACCACCGTGCTCAACTCTTGTGGGCACGAGACTTCTGATTGGCCGCTTCTCTATGAGAGTGACCCAGAATTCGGCCACACTTACGAGGCACTCTTGGGGGGCACGCAAGTTCCAAATTTTCACCTCCAAGATGCACTTTTATGTCACCTGGGACACCTTTGTGTTCCTTCAAGCGAGCGTGCCAAGATGATATGGGAAGCACACTACAGTCGAGTCGTTGGGCATTTCGGGGTTGAGAAAACAATAGCAATCCTGTAGAAGTATTTCTATTGGCCGAACCTTCGAAAGGATGTCGAGAAGCACATCAGATCCTGCACTACTTGTTCCATTGCCAAACCGAGCATCAAGAAGCAAGGACTATATACTACGCTACCTACCCCTAGTCGACCTTGAGAATCCACCTCCATGGATTACATGTCAGGCTTGCCTTCTACTAAGCAGGGAAATGACTGTGTTTTCGTGGTCGTCGACAGATTCTCGAAGATGGCCATCATGGCGGCCTGCAAGAAGAATATCACAGCAGAAGCCACTGCTAAAATCTTCTTTGAACGAGTGTGGGTGCACTTTGGGATCCCACAGTCTATCATATCAGATCGGGATAGCAAGTTCCTCGGCACATTTTGGTCTAGTCTTTGGTCAATGTTGGATACCAAGCTCACCAAGTCCACAACTTTCCATCCCCAAACCGATGGCCGACAGAGGTCATCAACAGAATGCTTGTACACATTCTGCGCATGTACAATTCAAAGCATCCACGCACATGGGACGAGAGGCTCCCATATGTACAACATAGTTATAATCGGGCTCTCCACAGTTCAATCAGCCATAGCCCCTTTCAGGTGGGCTTGGGATTCCAGCCACTATGTCCTCTTGACGTAGCCATACCATTTGCAGCTGCTCAAGCCGATTCAGCTCATGTCCAGTCTGAAGTTGACAAAGCAAGTAACTTCATCGAGCGCATTCAAGACATCCGCCAACAGGTTCATGATATATTAGACAGAGCCAATGCCAAGTACAAGAAACACCATGATCAACACTGAGTGCCACACAACTTCCAGGTGGGCGAAAAAGTATGGCTACATTTGCAGAAGGAACGCCTCACTGGACCCCACCACAAGCTTCGCCCGCGTCGATACGGGCCATACACCATCGCCAAGGATGTAGGGAACAATGCCTTCGAGCTCAGTATTCGACCATTCCTTGGTCTGGACCCAGTCTTCAATGTGGATCGCCTTCATCCTTACTTCTCACCTCTACTGTACACCTCAGACATTGCAGAACAACTCACACCAACAGAGTTAAACCCAGACTGCATGGAACAGGCCACCACAGATTGTATCAGGGACATGAAAATAAAGAGCACTCGCCAAAAAAGCATCCAACTATATCGGGTTGTCAAAGCTGGCCAACTCCTGCACTAAGGCAAGTGGTTCACCAGGGACCAAGTGCAGCAGAAGTTTCCTCATCTCATGGAAGAACTCAATGCAATGGGGACCATTTCTTCCTAATGGAGGAGGAATGATCCAGGTGGATATTGGTGGCCACCTGCCTATTCCACTTGGGGCCCCACCATTGCCTCTTTCAGTTTTTCAGTTTCGGCACAACTTACTATTTTTAGCAGTTTTTTGGGTCCTGAACTTCCGGAGCCGTTTTGAGGCACTAAACGGCGATTTTTGGGCATTGCGCCTCTAGCAAATATATTCATGGTGAAATTTGTAGTCCTCAGATAGATCTTTCTAATGATGTATCATGTGCGTTAAGCGGAGATCGTATGCCAAAGTTACGTCCCTAGGAAGTTGAAACACCAATTTACCCAAACGGGGCCCATAGTTTTGGCGCTTCATCTCCTAGGGTTAGGTTTTTGGATGTTTAGAGTTCTCCATTGTTTCTCAATAATAAATAGGCCCTCGAGCCTCATTGTAACTCAGTTCAGAGGCCTGTAGCTGCCACATCTCTTCTCAGAGATAGCTACCAGCACCCTAGCTAGTTTTATTTCCATTTTGTCTATAAGCAAATTTTAGTTCTTTGATATTAATGAAATGAAGTGTTATTTACCTTGCACCTCTGTATTTATGGTTATGTGTTTATTATGTTGCGTTCCTACATAAATCCGGATCAACATTGCTGGTAAGTCTGTGCTCATCAAGGTTGTTCTCAACAGTCTCCCAATTTTTCAATTCTCTGCTTTGCTGGCTCCTACTTGCATTCTTAGGAAAATGGAGGAAATCATTCGAAAGTTCTTCTGGAAAGGTGGTAAGAAAAATGAGAAGAAAATCCCGCTTGTTAGTTGGGACAAAGTCACCAAGCCCCTAATGGAAGGAGGATTGAACTTCAAATACCTCTACACTCAAAACGTGGCTATGGGAGAAAAATTCATTTGGAGGCTCATTGCTCCTAAACCTGGTTGGGCACAAACAACTTTGTTGAAGAAATAATTTAGCGGCCAAAGGAAACGTTGTCTTGACAATCTTCTCTCAAAAAACGGATCGCGTTTCCTTAAACTCTATGCTAAAGCCACTCCATTTATCAATCATCACGCGTTCTGGCCGGGTAATGGCAAACAAATAAATATTTGGGATGACAACATTATGAATAATCCACCGCTTGCCGAAATCAGTTCTCTGCATATGCTACGGGCATGGATGTCCAATGTCGGCTTCAAAACTCTGTGGGACATCTCGTGCTGGGATGACTATAATTGGAAAATTTGGAAGCAACTCCAGGTGCTGTTGGAGCTGAAGCTGGACTGCGACGCCTTATTTTCTCACCTGAAGGGCATGGCCCTGATCCACGCTAGGAGATAAGACAAACACGGATGGGGCTCTTAATCATGCAGCTATTATGTGGCGCTGGGATATGAAAAATTGTTGGAATAGCCCCACGTCCCTCCTAATCTTGTGACTTGGAAGGGGATATGGAGCCACAAGTCCATTCCAAAAATCGATCTTTTTTGTTGGCTCATGTCCACAACAGAATCTTGACCGAGGACAGATTGAAGAAAAGAGGATTCCATGGACCATCTAGATGTCTAATGTGCTGCAAAAATGAAGAGAATGCCTACCACCTAATGCTGGATGCAAATTCGCAGCAAATATCTGGCAAGAGGTTTTGGGCCCTTAGAGAAACAATTTTACATTTCCCACCTCCATCACTGAATTGTTTGCTAATTAGCTGCACAACTATCTAGGTGTCCTCCCAGAAAATGAAAGTTTTAAAGCTGCTTAGCTTTCCTTGCCAAAAATCATTTGTTGGCAAATCTGGCTTGAAAGGAATAAGAGAATTTTTAGAGATAAAGCGTAGGATACGAAGCTTATCATGGCCAAGATCAAAATCCAGCTGAAAGAAAGCTTGGGCGATCAACTAGAGGAAACAAATTTAAGTCAGCAGGATTTTGAATGGGGCGTCATGATGGGCCTCCAGTTTTCTGAAATAGTAAGGCAAATAAAATCAAGCAAAGAATGGAAAAATATATTCAATGAGAAAGACTTCATAGATTGGATTAACAAGCAATCCAAACATACTTTATTCTTTGACAGGGCAGCCAAGGCAATCCTGGGAAAGCTAGTGCAGGAGGTGTCATTAAGAATTTAGAAGGTAGAATCGAGCATAGTTATGCCTGGGGCGTGGGACAAAACACTAGCATCCAAGCAAAAGCGTTGGCTCTGATCCAAGGCCTCAAGCAATTCAAGGATCTAGGCATCAAGGAGGCAATTGTTATTGGCGATTCTCAGTCCATTATAAAAACTATAGTGGACAATTCTGCTCCTAAAAATTTCAGATTTGCAAGATTGGTGACAAGAATCAAAACATTGGTTAAAACTTTTCAGAGTGTTAACTTCTTCCATGTGTTGAGGGAGAATAACAAGGATGCAAATTCGGAAGCCAATAAAGTTGTTCTTCTTTCCATCGACACTCTTTTAAGAGACATGGACGAAGAATGGGATCCCATTCCTTAAAAGTTTGCTTACATGTTTTATTGTATTTTACTGAATCAGTTCATTTGTATCCACAAGCTAGGGAAAATTACAGAGATTGATTCGATTGCTATATGTAAGAACCACCAGCTTATAAGTATCCGGACCATTGAGCTCCTTGCAGAAGAGGAAAACTAGGCTTTGCCCTCATACTTTGTAATCTTATTAAAAACATTCATGCCAAGACTTTAATACAAACCAATATCCGTTCCTATAAAAAAAAAATTATTAAATTATTAATGATTAACAAACAAATCTATTACTAAAACTCTCTCTAACCCTATGACCCTATGGTGGTAGGACTTAAAAAAAAAAAATGAGATTACAACACACCATTACAATTTCAACCATATTTTCAAGGACAAATTTAGAGATGAAACTATGATTCTTAACCACAAACTCTCACAATTTCAGCGGGAGAAATTTTTAAAAATGACATAGTACTGCTGTCATGCTGTATTGTTTTGCTCGTTATAAATCAACTTGTACGAGTGTTCGGAAATATGCTTGCGCAGTGGGATTGGCACTTCCAAAGCTTTGAAAAACATGCATAGAAAAAGGTAACAGCAGTTTGGTTATTGCTAACTGTTTTTTTTTTTGGTATAATTTGTTTTTGATAAAGTTAGTTGGTAATTTTAATAGTTTAAATGTTATCAAAATCGAAATTAAATTGATGAAATAAAATTTAAAAAAAAAAATTACTTAAAAAATTATACATTATTTTTTTAAAATTTTAAATTTGGAAAAACTTAACAGCAGTTTGGTTACAACTAGCTGTATTTTTGCGTATAATTTTTTTGATAGAGTTGGTTGGTAATTTTAATAGTTTAAATGTTATAAAAAAATAAAATCAATTGAATACATAAATTTAAAAGAAATAATTATTTAAAAAGGATACATTATTTTTTTTAAATTTTACATTTTATTATTTTTAAAAAATTTCACCAAATTTGAGACCAAATGGGTAAAATAAATTCCAAAAAGGTTAAAACAAATTATGCAGTGAACATACGACGCTTATGAAAAGATTAGAATTTATTAAATAAAAATAAAAATAAAATTAATTCGAAAATCATTCATGATTTAAAAAAAAACAGTAACTTCATTCAGCATAAAGAAAAATCAAACATAATTATTAAATATCAATTATATTTTACTTTATTTAAAAGATCAAATTTAATTATTAATTATTAATCATTAATTTTAAATTAATTCACCTCCAAATTTTTTCTACTGTTTTCATTGTAATTTGACACCTCTAATTACATTTGTCTTTTGATAGCAACTTTTATTCCAATTACACTCGTTTTTTGGCTGCAACGTCTATTCTAATTCATTGACATGTGTTTCACTGTATTTCTTGGTGGTCTTCAATTTCAAGTGGAATTGTAGGCATTTCAGTTATCAGCAGATACCTCCTTCCTAATGAGAAACTCGTTTGGGCTTTTACAGGTAAACTATTTCACCATATTGTGTTAGGTTCTCTCTCACACTATGCTACTCGGTCTACAAAAGCAAAGATGCGACTCACAGGATGAAGCGGGGTGTTGCCGCTGTGAAAATACAATCCACGTTCAGAGGGTTTTGTGTTTGGAATTCAATGCCCTTGGAAACGTTGAGGATTATAGGCCAAGTAAAGTTAGAAGCTGATGAAATAAGGAGGCGTCTTAGAGAATCAGCAACACAAACTCATAATACGTGGAAATGAGGATGAGTGCCTAAAACCTGACCAGCAGATCACGTCTCTGCTGCTCCGACCGATGCGATTCAGGTTATTATTTTGATTGCTTTTTTATGGGGTATAAAATGTTATTACAGATTTACCATTATGTTTAACTAAATAATACTATGGTTTTCTGTGCAGGGCGTGAAGTCATTTCTGCGGGAGTCAAGGAAGGTTGTAAACTGAGTGTTTTAGCGGCAAGAGACAATCGATGACATAATTGCAGGAAAATCTATGCAGGGCCAAGTCTGAGTGGTCATAAGCATATCCCCGAAATGGATTCTCAGATGCTTTGTCTTGTGATGGTTTCCTAAAATCATCTTTTTGCAAAGGATTAAATGAGAATGTCGTTGAAGGATTGCAAGAGTGATCATTGTGCTTGAAAGTTCTCCACCTGATTTAGAAATATCTGAAGTTCACAATTGTTGGAATTTCTGAAATATTCCAAAAATATAGAGAGAAAAAAATCTATCCTTCTAACAGAGAGAACTCATTTAAAAATTTGTTGGATAGAGATGGTTTAAAACAAACTATTTCATTAAGATAAAAATCCTATACAAAGATAGATTCTTCCACTGTAGAGGGATTACAAAAGTGGAACTGCTTCACACGCAGTGTCCTTCAAGTTCCTCTCTATCACATAAAAACGTACATACAGTGCTCTGCTCTGTTTCAACCTTCAGGCTTGCTTACAAAAAAAACTTCACAAAGTCACTCATTATAATTAGCCTTCGGGCTCTTTTCCTTTTTATATGACACAACGTATATATTAAATCAAACTATTGAAAATATATATATTATAAACTTGAAAGTTTATAATATATATATATATATATATATATATATATATATATATATATATATTAACCTTATACATATATTAAATACAAAACTTTAGTCGTGAAGTTTAAAAGAAATATAGGGGAAATGTTAAAACAAGGTTTTGAACCTTAATACGACTGCCGCATAAAAATAAGTTTTAAACCAAAGTTTCTAAACCTTTGTTGCGAAAATCAAATCCAGAATTAAACTCCATTGCATAATTTATCATGTACCAATTGCCCCTGATGATGTCAGGGTCCAAGCCCGCTCAATCGCCATCTGATTGGTTGACGGTAGGACCCCCAGATTTCAAAGCAAAAACTAAGCTTGATTGCATAGAATTATCGCGTACCAAAAGGGTCTCGTGATGTCACCCTCAAATTTGTGCAATAAAATTCTATTGGCTACTGGTGTTGTGCTGGCATGTGGGCCCTCCATGAACTTGACGTGGCCTCATTTGAATTAAATCAAAACAAAAACTGACGCGAAAGGACTGTGGTTGGTGAGAGAAAATGGTTGGTGGGAGGTTTTAAAGGCGCAGCATGGCAGGTTTTAAATTGTTGGTTGCGTGGTGAGGAGAACCACGAAATTTAAATGAAAAAACACATAACAATGGCTACGGCCATTAACCAAAATTTAATTGCAGAGTTTTTAAATGTGTTGTGGCGTGTAGGAAAACAAAAAACAATCATTGCTACCCATGCATTCTTCGTCCTTCTGCACAGTTGCACTATTGCATTTGGATTTAAAAATTCAACACTCCCCCTTAAATTCAACTACTGGGTTTTCTTCCATACCCAGAAATTTCCTTAAATAATTAAAACTCTTCTACCCCAATGGTTTTGTCAATATATCAGCAAACTGCTCCTCTGTTCTGCAATGTTGCAAAAAAAATTTCCCATTGTTCACTAGCTGTCTGATGTAGTGATACTTGGCATAAATGTGTTTCGTTCTCTTATGAAACACTGAATTCTTTGACAATGCTATTGCTAAGCTATTATCAAAATAAATTGTTGTGCCTTTTACCTATTCATGACACAAACTCCTCAACATTCTTCTCATCCAAACTGTTTGACATGCTGTTGCTATAGCTACCACATACTCTGCCTCTACTATAGATAAAGCCACAATTGGTTGTTTCTTAGAAGCCCATGAAATGGCTCCTGAACCCATATGAAAAACATAACCAAAGGTGATATTCTGGTCATCTATAATTCTAGCCCAATCACTGTCAGTATATCCAATCAATTCAGAATTTTCTAAAGTGGTATATAAAATTCCATACCTCTTTGTTCCTTTCACATACCTCAGAATTATTTTTGATGCTTGCCAATGTGCCTCCTTTGGCCTTTCCATAAATATGGAAATTAAACTCACATCATGCATAATATCCAGCCTAGTTGCAGTCAAATACATGAGGTTGCCAACTATGCTCTTGTACAAGCTTGGATAAAAGTCCTTGTTGCTGTCCTCTTTGCTGAGTTTCAATCCCATCACTGTAGGAGTAATTGCTACCTTGTAATCTTGCATGTTAAATATTTCCAAAACTTCATTTACATATTTAGCTTGAGAGATAAAAAATTTGTTTTCATTTTGCTCTATTTCTATTCCTAAGAAGTATTTCAGCAATCCCATATCAGTCATCTCAAATTCATCCTTCATGAATGTTTTGAAATTCTCAATGAGGTAAGCATCATTACCTTTAAATATCACATCATCATATAAAACAACATTGAGCATCTTACCATATTTCTCCTTGATGTATAATGTGGGTTCTCCTTCACATTTCTCAAATCCATTTTCCATTAGATAGGATCTATCCTACTATACCATGCTCTTAATGCTTGTTTTAGCCCATAAAGAGCTTTCTTCAATCTACAAACTTTGTGCTCTTGGCCTTCTTTCTCATAGCTCAGAGGTTGTTCAACATTAGAGCTCTCCCGTCCGAACTATCCCATTAGCAGTAGATGCCCATCCTTGATGGCGGCCCGTTGGTCGGGCGAGAAATCGATGGCGGCCTTGAGCAGTCGAGTGTGCGTTAGCACCCTCACCCATATGAATGAGTGAGTGACTCCGTCGATGGCGGCCTTGAGCAGTCGAGTGTGCCTTCCTTGATTCTTATTGGGTGGGGGGCATATGAATGAGTGAGTGACTCCGTCGATGGCGGCCTTGAGCAGTCGAGTGTGCGTTAGCACCCTCACCATATGAATAGTGAGTGACTCCGTCCCTTCTTATCCTATTAAGGGAGAACTCCCACGGTGAAGCTTAACTCGAACCTCGAACCTCAAACTCTACTCTCTATATCCTACTCGAACCCACAACTCATACTCGATCCTATACCTCGACCTCGAACTCCTACTTGAACCTACAACTCCTCTGCCCCTTACCTCTACACCCCACACAGTTAGTCATAGCAGCATAGCCCCACTGAATGAGCATAGCAACTGAAGCCCCATGAGCATAGCACCTGCCCAATGAGCATACACTCACTGAATGAGCATTCACTGCCCCACCCTCCTTATATAACCTCTTTCCGCACACCAATAGTGGCTCGGCATCGGGGATCTGTTCATTTCATGAATTATATATGTAATTATGTATAGATTTCAAGGGGGACACAAATTCCCCTATTCTCCGCCTATTGGATAGCTTCACTTGACCAAAAAGATGAGATTCGCCGAATCTTGCCTCTTAGTTAGGGCAAAAACGATTATTCGCCGAGTATGTTTTAGTATTCAGCAAAAAGACCCTGAAGCGCTTATTTCCAGGTCCGGCCTGCCAAAGAAGCGCCTCTCTTCTTCCTGCCTACTTACCCTCGCCCCTCTTTCTTAGGATCTTTATATCGCTGGTCATTCCTTATATATTGAATTATGCCTTAACAGATAATGCATATATTATATATGTAATTATGCATTTTGACTTGATCGAATTGAAATGATTTCTTCCCCTCAAACTGACTGAAAGGACCCCATAATTATTTACTATATTACTACTGATTCTTTGGGTCAAAGCCTGAGCAGAGCTAAGGGTTGACCAGTCATATCTTCTCCTAGATCTATTCCCCTCAAAGCTATCTCAGGGCATCACGCTTTCTCTAGCTCCTGCTGTCCTTGCCAATATTGACAGGGTCTTTCCGCCATCTCCATGTCCAATAATCCTTCCGATTCTGACAATGCCCAGTTTCCTCGTTTCTGTATGGGTGGTTAGCAATGTACTATCCTTTTTATTATACCAGGAGAGCCCCCTTACTAGTCAAGGTAGCGCAAGCTGGCATCACAAGACAGAGCTGCCTAAAGAGTAGCACCTCTAGACAGAGCTAGACAAGAGTACACCTGAAGCAAGAGCTAACTAAGCCAAGAAGAGAACCTCAATAAAGAGGAGCTAACCATCTCACATCTAACTAAAGAGTTGCATAGAAGGAGAGAGCGGACCACAAGATAGATTGATAAAAGCTTCTTCAAGTCCTTGTAATGATATTCTACGGGGCGTTTACTCTACCTCAAGAGGATCCAAAAGGTAGAGCCTACAAAAAGCAAAAGCTAACTATCTATCCTATCTTACGAGTAGCATCTCAAGGAATAGCTTTCCCTAAAGAGGAAAGAGCATCTATATACTCAAGAGGTAGTGGAGGCCTTATAGCAATTCCAGCAAATGAGTTTGCTTATTGGTCCAAGTAGGCATTAACATCTTGTAGCGACTGGGCTACTTGCTTCAAATCTTACGAAAATTGAAAGTGTGCACATTTCACCTTTTGGGGACTCCATGTTTCAGTTTTTCCCCTTGCCCGATGCGGACAAGCGGGTAAACCTCCTTCTATAAGTTTTTTTTATTCTTTCTCTATTATTATTGTCTTCGATATTTTCATAAAAAGAAAAACGCCGCTCTTCATAAGGCCACTCTTCTCTTATAAAGAGATTTATTCCCCTCAAAGCCTTATAAGGTTATTATAGAGAGATAGAGATAGAGATAGAGAGTAGGTGGGTTAGGTCACTGATTATACCTCAACTATTGGAGTTAGGGGGTTAGGTCACTCACTGATTAGAACTCCACTATTTTAGTTAGGTAGCGTTCTAGGTCTCCTTTCAAATAAATGAAGCAAGATGCCCCCCTTTAAGGATAGTCACTCGGTGAGAAGAGCTAAGTCCATATGGTGGTCTATCCATTTATAGAAGGGGTGCTGGTGATAAAACATACTCGGGTACTCGAAGTGATGCTTCCGCGCTTGCTGCCCTTTCCCCTGCACCTGGAATTGGATAAACTACACCTGGAACCGGGTCTGCGGCTTACCCTCTATAGGCTTTCCTGTAATGAACCCATTGAAGTTTACCTATATGCAGTTGCAGTTGACCAAATGAAAGCAGTTTACCTTGTTTCTCCATACCTTGTTCCTTTTCCTTCAGTCACAGTACGAGTTTTAGAACCTCCAGGTGCATATCCCGCAGATCGAGATATAAGTGTTTACCTTGAATCATAGTCATTTTTCTTTTTTACCATCCCATATAGTAGTATCATCTGAGCCGGGAGCGGAGACGGTTGAAGTTCCATAGCCTGTTTGAAAGCCATCCACTCGCTAAGCATCTCTTCTTTTAGATCGATATACCCATCGGAGGTGAAAGTGAAGGCATAAGGGGCGGTAGTTTCATCAAAATCCTCGCCACTAGTGGAAGTTCCATCCCTAGCATCTCTTCGCCCAGTTCCATATTAAGTTGACCGGGATTCATAAGCAAAGGTACCATAGGCAGATCCGGATGCGGAACCCGTCCCAGCGCCATAGCCCGTTTAAGAGCCCTCTAAGATATAAAAGGCAAAGCCGGGGACCAGTGCCAGTAACAGGAGAGAAGCGCGTGGCATCCCTCCCCTGACCGGACCATCATTAATTAATCAAATCTAATCCAAGGACAGAAGCAGGAGAATAAAAAGAAGCTGGTGGCAAA
This sequence comes from Pinus albicaulis, assembly GCA_034641835.2. Lineage (NCBI taxonomy): Eukaryota > Viridiplantae > Streptophyta > Pinopsida > Pinales > Pinaceae > Pinus > Pinus albicaulis. Next base: position 1,359,280,660 of record CM076580.1, read on the forward strand.
TCTAACTTTGCAGGCGGTGTAAGAGATCAGGTCTTAGCGGCGGGAATATATTGTGCCTTTGCGGGGGAAAACCTCTTCCATCAATACTCCATTTAGTAATGTTGATTTCATATCCATTTGGTAAACTTTCCACTTGTGTTGTGCTGCTATAGACAACACTTCTCTTACTATTTCAATTCTTGCAATTGGTACAAAAGTTTCTTTATAATCTCTTCCTTGTTGTTGCTTGTAGCCTTTGACAAAAAGTCTGGCCTTGTGCCTTTAAATCTTACCTTCAACATTGTTTTTGGTTTTATAAACCCATTTCACTCCAATGACCTCCTTACCTTTTGGGAGATCAACTAGTTCCCATGTTTTGTTCTGCTCTATTGCATTCATTTCTTCATCCATAACATCTATCCATTTCTTATCTTTTATAGCTTCTTCAAAATGAATAGGATCATCTACATGTCAATATAATGCAAATAAAGAGTTCATACCTTCATTTGCTGCCTCTTGCTCATAAATCTCATTCAAACTTCTGAATCTTTTTCTTCTTTGACTTGGTGTACTTTTGCTTGTAAAAGCACTCAAATCTGTTCCTTGTGGTGTGCTTGGAGAAGCACTGTTATCACTTCTCAAGGGTGTTCTCATACCAGCTTGTGGTGCCCCTTGCTGTCCTTGTGTCGGTGGAGGTGATGTTACTAATGAAGGATGTATTTCAACCATCTCTTCCTCATTATCATCATGAGACAAACAACTTTTAACATTCATTGTTTTCTCAATGCTTCCATCCCAAGCTTCTTCCTCAATGAACTGCACATCTTTTCTTATAACAAAATTCTTGGTGGATGGGTTATACAACTTGTATGCATTGGATTCTTCACTGTATCCAATAAATATGCACTTCTCCCCATTACTGTCCAACTTCTTCCTTAGCTGATTTGGAATCCATGCATAAGCCACAGAACCAAAAACTCTCATGTGGGTGACACCTTGTTTTATGCCACTCCATCCTTCTTCCGGAACTCTGTTCATTACAGCTTTGGTTGGACATCTATTCAAGATGTATGTTGCACAATGTATAACTTCAGCCCAATACTCATTTGGAAAATGTTTTTCCTTCAGCATACTTCTTACCATGTCCATGATGGTTCTATTTTTCCTTTCAACAACTCCATTTTGCTACGGCATATACTTTGTTGTAAATTGCTTGTGTATGCCATTTTCTCTGCAAAAACGCAGAAATTATTTTGAGATATACTCACCTCCTCTATTAGTTCTTAAAAACTTGAGATGCTGCCCACTTTGTTTCTCAACAAGAGCCTTAAAGTGGCAGAATTTCTCAAACACTTCACTTTTATATTTCAAGAAATAAACCCAAGTTTTTCTTGTGTAATCATCAATGAAAGTCAGCATGTAGTGATTTCTTGCTAGTGATGGTGTTTACATTGGTCCACACAAATATGAATGGACAATTTCTAAGGGTGCCTTTGCCCTTATGCTCTTTCTTGATGGAAATTTTTCTCTATGTTGTTTTCCCAAGATGCAACCTTCACAAAGGCTGTCCGGTTTCTCAATCAATGGTAATCCCTTTACCATTCCTTTCCTATGCAACAAATTCAGACCTCCAAAGTTGAGATGTCCAATTCTCAAATGCCATAACCAGTTTTCATCTTTTTCTTCTCTTTGGAATGTCTCTTGTGTCACTACTGCCATTTCAACTCCTTTCTTCAAATCCGCTCTCATCCTGAGAGGGAACATTATGTTCTTGTCATATTCACTTGTGCAATGCATTTCTTGCTTGGTGTTTTATCCATGATGGTGCATACATAATTTTCAAAGAAAAAATTGTACCCCTTTTGAATGAGTTGTCCAATGCTCAAGAGGTTACACTTCATATCAGGCACATAATATACATCTGATATGGATCTCCCTTCTCCTTTCTTTGTCAAAACACTTACTCTGCCTTTTCCCATGACAGAGAACTTGCTGACTGTCCCCAATGTTACTTGAGACTTTACCTTTTCATCTAACATGGAAAACATGGCAATGTTTCCAGTCATATGGTTGCTACATCCTAAATCTAGAAACCATATATCTTCATTCTTTTCCTCAGCCATATTACATGCTAAAAACATTTTTTCTTGACTGATATTTTCTTTGGTAAAATTAGCACTGGGTCTATTACCCATGTCACTCAATTTCTTCCTACATTCATTGGCATAATGGCCATAATTTTTACATTAATGACACTGGACTTGGGATTTATCATACCTTTGTCCATGTGCTTGATTTTTTCCACCTTGCTGGTTGCTGCCTTGGCCTTCGTTCTAATTTTGATTATTGCCCCTTCCATGAGTATTTACAGAGTTGTTTCTTCCTCATCTGTTTTGGCTTCTACCTCTTCCTTTTCCTCTGTAGTTTCCTCTACCTTGAACTTTGCCTCTTCCAAAGGAAATTTGGGTCTTAAAGGCATGCTCCAAAGATGAGTTTGTTGTTCTTCCCAATATTTGTTCATGAGTCATCAATGATGCATGAAGCTCATCAACAGTAAAATTTGAGAGATCCTTTGTCTCTCAATGGTTGTGACTATCACATCAAACCTTGAGGGTAAGCTCCTCAATACTTTCTCCACTATCCTTCTTTCGTCAAGTGTCTCTCCATGAGACCTTATCTGGGTAACCAACCCAATCACATGTGTGAAGAATGAGTCTATGTTATCAGACTCTTTCATACATATAGTTTCAAAGTCTCTCCTCAGGAATTGTAGTTTTGATGTCTTCACCTTCTCCATACCTTGATAGGCAGTCTGGAGGGTATCCCATGCATCCTTGGACCTCTTGGATGCTGCTATCCTTGGAAACACACTTTCATGCACTGCTTGATAGAGATAGAGGAGGGCTTTTGAGTCCTTCCTATTGCTCTTCAACAAATCCTTCTCTGCCTATGTTAAGGCGCTAAATGCATTTTCATCTGCTGCTTCTTCTAGACCATCTTCAACAAGCTCCCATAAATCTTGAGAGGCAAACAGGGCTCTTATGGTGATTGCCCAATAGTCATAGTTCTTCCCATTGAACTGTGGGAGTTGAGTATTTCCAATACTCGTGCTTGTGCTGTCTCCTGCCATGGCTAACACACTGAACTATGCAATAAAACTTGACTGTGTTTTTAAATAAACTGTCTCTTTTCTTAAGAGTTAAACTATGTCTTAAAAAAAAAAATTCTCTAGACTGCACTTTTTAAACAAAAAACAAAAACTCTGTTTTGTCAAATACCTGGACTTTTGCTGAGCCTTCACACTGCTGGAGAATTGTTTCAACAACTCCTTCCTTCAACTTTTTTGATAAACTTCAAAGAGCCTGGACTAGCTCTGATACAATTTTGGAATTTCTGAAATATTCCAAACATATAGAGAGAAAAAAATCTCTCCTTCTAACACATAGAACTCATTTAAAAATTTGTTGGACAGAGATGGTCTAAATCAAACTATTTCATTATGATAAAAATCCTGTTACAAATATAGATTCTTTCACTGCAGAGGGATTAAAAAAATGAAGCTACTTCACACGCAGTGTCCTTCAAGTTCCTCTTTGTCACATAACAATGCACATATGGTGCTCTTCTCTGTTTCAGCCTTCGGGCTTGCTTACAAAAAAAACTTCACACAGTCACTCATTATAATTAGCCTTCAGGCTCTTTTCCTTTTTATATGACACAACGTATATATTAAATCAAACTATTGAAAATATATATATTATAAAATTGAAAGTTTAGAAGATATATATGTATATTAACCTTATACATATATTAAATACAAAACTTTAGTTGTGGAGTTTAAAAGAAATATAGGGGAAATGTTAAAACAAGGTTTTGAACCTTAATACGACTGCCGCATAAAAATAAATTTTAAACCAAAGTTGCTAAACCTTTGTTGCGGAACTCAAATCCAGAATTAAAATCCATTGCATAATTTATTGCATACCAATTCCCCCTGATGATGTCAGGGTCCAAACCCACGCAATCGCCATCTGATTGGTCGACGGTAGGATCCCCGGATTTCAAAACAAAAACTAAGCTTGATTACATAGAATTATCACATACCAAAAGGCTTTCTTGACGTCACCCTCAAATCTGCGCAATAAAATTCTATTCGCTGCTGGTGTTGTGATGGCATGTGGGCCCTCCGTGAACTTGACATGGCCTCGTTTGAATTAAATCAAAACAAAAACTAGCGCGAAAGGACTGTGGTTGGTGAGGGAAGATGGTTGGTGGGAGGTTTTAAATGTGCGATATGGCAAGTTTTAAATTGCTGGTTGCGTGGTTTTATGTAAATTCCCTGCTGGAATCAATGCTGGTCTACTGCACACAAGTTACCGAATGCTCCATGTATTTTTCACAGGTTCCTCCATGGACGTTGCACACCTCTCCAAATCTGCGTTATTGGAGTTGTTTCTGCAAAACCATATACCATCTGTTTTAGGCTCAGCGTTAATATACTTGTTCACATCTTACAGACCAGTAGACCATTGAACATGGAATGACGTTGAGTAATTTCACCACAACGTGGATACGATAATCGTTATCCATTACCATCAGCGCATTGACCCACCATTTGATTGGCCTGAAATGCTTATACAACGTAGTTTTACAGTATTTAACCCAAAAATTAATGGACGACTTGGCGTATGGCCGCGTAATACACCACCACCTTAGCCTTTATGTATATGATTATTATTATTATTAATTTAAACTTATTATTAGTCTTTTTTTAATCTCTTTTTTATTATAGAAACATCAATTTAATTAAAAAAAAAAAATTCCTCACTAATCAAATTTTCTCGTATGTGATTTACAAAAGTTTTTCTTATATATAATTTACGAAAGTAGAAAAAACGATCTTTTGGTGATATTATTTCATATTATATATTACATAGACTTATATAATTAATAAATATTAGTCTCTTTTAGGTTATAGTTTCAAATTTGGGTTCCTTGGAATTAAATAATCCCAAGGGATGTTCAAGCTAGACCAAATTTTATACAATATTCTTGGTGCTTTCGACATTTTAAATGGTGGCTTCATTTTACTCTCAGTTTTTTTTGTTGTTGTTGGTAATATGTGAACAATTATATTACTTTCTAAAGGGACCCACTATTTAAAGAGGTGACTTATTGAGTAGGAAAATTTCAGTCTTAAATTTTTTAAGGTAAAATGATCTTAAATTTAGTATTAATGTGTAAGATATAATAATCAATGGTAGATTTTTCATGGATACAAATTTGACATTTTAAATGGTGGCTTCATTATTTTACTATCAATCCTCTCTTTTTTTGTGGGTAAACTGTGAACAATTAAAAGGACCAGCTGTTTAAAAAAGTGATTTATTAAGTTAGAAAAATTTAGTCTTAATTTTTAAGATAGAATAATCTTAAATTTAATATTAACGTGTAAGATCAAATAATCAATGATAGATTTTTGATGGATATAAATTTGACATTTGAAATGGTGTCTCCATTTTACTATCCATCCTTTGTATTTTTTTTGGTGGGTAAGCTGTGAACAGGTATATTACAGAGAGTCTTTCAACACGAGGTGGTTCCTGCTTTTTAAAGGGACTAGTTGTTTAAAAAGGTGATTTATTGAGCAAGAAGAATTTAGTCTTAATTTTAAAAATAAAATTAAATTAAAGTTACTATTAACATGTAATATAAAATAATCAATAGTAGATTTTTCATGGATACAAATTTTCATGGTGATTTTTTTTTACATATTTTATTGTTTTATTAGTCCTTGCTACCATAGCACGAGTATAAAAATCTATGCAGGGGTATAGAAATCTATTTCCATAGTTAAAAATAATACTATAGTTTAATATAAGAATTTTTATAGTTTAATATAATATTATGTAAAATGTAATAATTAGGAAAATATTGTAAATAAATAAATATTTTTTATTCTTATTTTTTAGAAATGAAATTTCAATTTTTTTAATTTAGGTAAAATATTTTAAAATACTAATTATTTACGGTGATTAGACATAAGAGGAAAAAATATTTCTTTTTTCTATTTTTATTTCAAAAAATATTAAAAAAGAATACAATTTTTTATTTTTATTTAAAAAAAGAAGCCAAGTAACCTATGACAATAACATTTATTGGTAAAGACGCACTATCAAACTATGTATATTTATGTGACAAAACATATTATATATACTTGAAGTGGAAGTATGTACTAAAAAGTAATAATAAATAATATAGAATATAGCACTCTTCTAGCAAAATCACATATTTATTTGAAACTACCAGCTCTCCATACTTTGGAAATAAAATTAATAATAAAAATATAGGATGCCTTGCCTTGTGATGGTTTCCTAAAATCACCTTTTGCAAAGGATCAAATTATTGCTAATGAGAATGTTGCTCAAGGATTGAAAGAGGTGATCATTGTGCATGACATTTCTGCACTTGATTCAGAAATATTTGAAGTTGAGAATCCTGAGCAATAAGTTTACAAAATTAAGAATGCGGATAATTTTGATCAGGGCAATGAAAGAGTAAGGGAATTAACCGGCTCTAGTTAGGAATTAACCGAATCTGATTATGAATAGACAATCCTAAGCCATAGGTTTACGAAATTAATAATAAGGAGAATTTTTATCTTGGCAATGAAAGAGTGAGTGAATTAGCCAACTCTAATTTTGAACTGGATAGCCCTGTACACGAGGTTGTAGAAACTGAAAAAATCAACAACAAATTGAGGGAAATGGAAGGCAAGATCTCATATCTAGAAGAAGAGAACTCAAGGCTCCTGAGGCGATTAACAATGAAAAGCCTTAAATTTAAACATCTCAAGGAAAAAGTTAGAAGAATGGAGGATAATTATTTCAAAGGAAGAATTGTTTTTCCATAATAACAATGATTGTAATACAATACTGCAATACAATTTGATTTTAATGACTTAATCAAAGGATTGCAGTTTATGATTCTAATTTCTTTTGTGTTTTTCATTTGATCTTCATTCATAAGTACTATGCAAGTAGCAACTAGTGTATGATTATGTAAGCCCACCGACCCAACCCAAGTATGATTCTTTGACCAAGTGTGAATTTAAACGCCTTCCCTCTGTTGAACGCCCGTCTGTTCCGAGGAGATAGGTGAAATTCTTCATTATTATTCCCACCATTCTATCCATCCAGATATTTCGAAATTAATTTTAGTTTGTAAATTGTCACAAAATTTTAAGTGGATTTCTTATATGGGTTTTTGGTTTTGCAGTTGGATATTTGAACCATTTAATTTCATGAGAACCATTTAATCTCTGCGACCATGACTGGAGTGACGTGCTGCCTGAGATTTCTTAGGTAGTTGAGCTGAACTATTGCTCTGGCCTTACAAAAAGAAGATAAGGGTGAGCTACTTGGAGTATAGTCAACAAATCTCAAGAGGATGTGAACTTTTATATATAGAATCCATTTTTGAAATAACCTTGAATTTAATTTAATTATGATAGCTGATGAATGTGAAAATCTTAGTAAAATTTCATGTTTGTTATTCATGAGAGTAAATACTAATATTTTTTTGTTGATATCACGAATAGGTGAGCTACATGATGATGGTTACGAGAGTATTTTCTCAATCAATCAAAATACCCACAATTTTATGAATCAAGTGCTTAGCTGATGAATGTGGACATCTCAGTAAACTTTCATGTTTGTTGTTTATGACGATAAATACTAATATATTTTTGTTGATATCATGAACAAGTGAGCTCCATGATGATGGTTAACTTAGTATTTTTTTAATCAGTCAAGATATCCACAAGTTTTTGACTCAAGTGTTTACCTTTGATGGATTAATCCAAAACATCTTTAGGCTTTAAGGAATTTCTTCTCCAAAAAATGGCTCCCAATGGCCACCATTCAACCATTGTAGGCATCTTCAATCAAAAATATGAGATGGTCATATCTAGATCCAAACAATGATATTATAAGGCCTTGTTTCTCTCGATTTTTGTGCAATTAGGGTTCTAGCTTTGCTTCCGCCTTACCATGGATACATAGGATCTAATAAATGCTCAGATTCTTCACTTTGTTGTAAAAAACCAAGGATTCTTCATAGAAACATATTACGTATTTCCTATGCTCGCAGTGATGAGGAAACCTCTCCCCTCATCAGTTCCTTTCATATACCACAGTTCCACCATTTCATTCATATACCACAGTTTCACGATTTTTATGCAATCAGGGTTCTAGCTTTGCTCCTGCCTTACCATGGATACATAGGATCTAATAAATGCTCAAAATCTTCACTTTACTGCCAACAACCAAGGCTTCTTCATAGAAACGTATTATGTATTGTCTCTACTCGTAGTGATGAGGAAACCTCTCCTCCTCGCCAATTTCGCTCATATACCACACTTCCACCATTTCATTCATATACCACACATTCACCATTGGCCTAGGAACTGAAAGACATACATGTTAATTTAACATAGACTACTTTAAAATATCATCTATTAGTTAGACTACTTTAAAATATAACATAATTGATTTACTCTGGTTAATTTTTAGAAGACATTGGCATTTTGAGTGTCCCTTATTTAATGTGCCAGCATGCTATTTTAATGACATTTGAGAATGATTTTGTTAATGAGCATGTTCTTATAATGACATTTGAGAATGTGTTTTTTAATCAACTCTGATATAATTACATATTATAAACTTAAGAAAAGAATAAACAAAAAAAAACTTAAATTTAATGTCTCAATTGCTATTACTTGATTATGAAAATTAAAGTACATTTTTTTAGTTTAAAAATCTTATCGGCCTCTTTTTACACCTTTTCACGCAATTGCTAGTTTTTTTTATTTTTATTTTAAGTGAGTCAAAATGTTTACATGACATTACAATGCTTCTATATACTGGAATTGACAGGACTAGACAACTACTTTTAACTTTATATTATTTTTTAATTGAGCTATGTGTAAATGTTTGGCAATTACTTTTAGCTTTATATTATTTTTTAATTGAGTTGTGTAAATGTTTACAAATATTTACACCAGCACAACATCACCCAATATCTTTGCCTTTTATATGTAATTTAAAAAATGTTATAAAATAAAATATTTTGATTTTGAAATGAGATATGAATTTTTAGCCAATGGTATCCATAAGTCATGATATTGGGTCATGGTATCCTAACAAAACCTATCTACAATGTAATAATATCCATGGTAAAATGAGGGCCAATATCCATAGTTAAGAATATTATGATATGTTTATTGTAAGTTTTAAGTTTTAATTTAATTGTTTTTATAAAATAAAATAAAAATAAAATATTGATATTTTTTTTAGATTTTAAAGTGGGTTATAGTTTTTTGATATGATATTGATAAGCCAGAATATTGGCCTATAATATTATAATAAATATTATTTAGAAGCTAATAATATCTATTGTAAAATAGATAAATTAGTTAACACTATTATTATTATTATTATGTTGCAAATATTAAATTTTTATTTACTTTTTCATTAAATTTAAATATAATTACCAAAAAAAATTATTTAAATATAATTACGGAATTTAAAAATTTTAATACTGTTACAGAGTCATTATTTTAATGTAATATGTGAATTATATTACAATATAAAAAATTGATGTCGATATATGAAATCTAATACTTACACATCTAACGTATACTAAGTTTTAGTCTAGCGGTTAATAGACGATAAACGACGCGTATAAAAAGATCAGAGTGCTCAGACGTTGTACGTCATAGTCGGTAAGATCTGATTGCCTTCTCGATGAAAAATTTAAAGTCAAAGTCCGTCGCAGACGATCAGGACCATCCGGCCTTCTTGTTCGAACGTCCATTGCGTAGTCCCCCTATTTTGAACGGATAGTAAAGTGAATGGTGTAGTTTACTCGTCGGCTTCGCACGCAACACGATTTGATGTTCAGCACGTCTTTTCAATATAATGGGATTGCTTTCCCCGATACAGGGGACAGCCTGGGTGCCTGACTATCAGACTCAAAACAGGTTTTACATAATGTGATCACTGCTCACACGATATCCATAATCACATACCATGGAATAGCGATTAATGTATAGGCAGTCATTGCCTTTCAATCCAAGCATTGATAATTTGCTCAGGGCATGGCGGAATTTATGAACTTTTCATTGCTCGTTGTTTCAGTGGCTACGATGATTTCAGTAGCTGTAGCAACCGACAATCCCCAGTATTACCAGCGGGATCAGATAGGGTGCAACAAAAATTATGACGGTGCTAATGCTACAGCGTTTTGGCAAAGTCGGGATATTGTTTTTGAATCCCTCTCCTCAAAAGTTTACTCAAATGTCTACGCTACTTCATCTCTAAACAATGTCTATGGTGTTGCAGTGTGTCGGAACTATTTAACTCCAGACGAGTGCTCAGACTGCGTCACGGAAGCGGGGAAATTAATAAAAACAATTTGTGTCAAAAGAAGTGGTGGTCGGATTCATCTAGATGGTTGTTTCCTCCAATATGAGAATTATAGTAATTTCCTCCACTATGAGAATTATATTAAGGACGACGGTGCTATTTATCACTGTTTCTCCACAAATAACAGTGATCTACATGCCTTCTCTCAGAGAGCCACTGCCCTATGCACTCAACTCATACAAAATGCTTCTGCAAATGACGGTTATGGGACTGGCTCCATTGATGGCTCCTTATATGGTCTCGCTCAGTGTTGGCCCACCCTCTCGAGTAGTAGTTGCCAAACATGCTTGAATGATGCTCGGAATCTTTTACTCGAATGTATTCCCCAGCAAGAAGGTCGAGGTCTCGAGGCGGGTTGTTTTATGCGCTACTCAACTTACTCCTTCTTCTCCGATAACCAGACTTCTCGTACGAGATTTCTTAGATTTCCTCCAACGTCTTGCTGTTTAATTAACATATGCAGTCTTTGTTTGTTCAAAGAGCTAGATATATAGATTATCGTTCATTGACACATTGTTGCAAGATTTGTGAGGGAAAGCACTGCATGCAAAGTTTTTAACTTCTAACTTCAAGATGGAGTCTAATTGCAGGATCGACGAATCCGACACCGTCTTCTGGGAAATCGTCATTCAAAATAGTGTATATTTTGTTAGTAAGCATTGGGGGAACAGTTCTGATTGCGGTGATTTGTTCGGTACTGTTCTGTAGACGTATCGGGCATCGAAAGCACTATGCTAGAACAGGTGATTATAATATTTTCCTTGCTGCACTTGGCTGAGTTCTTTAATTTTATCGTACACACACGTTACGGGAAGATATCTGTCATGGTGCTCTGCGCAGATGAAAATGTAACAGCAAGGGACAATTTCGAACAATTTTTCTTCCAGTACGAGGTTCTCAGAGACTCCACTGGAAACTTTGACCGAAGCAACATGCTCGGCAAAGGAGGATTTGGAGAAGTTTACAAGGTATAATTTGAAACATGGATTTGATGAGTTTGTCCTGAAATATGCGTTGTTGGCAGTTTAATTATAGTAAGTTTGGTGAACAGGGAATTCTTCCGGATGGGAGGGATGTTGCTGTTAAGAAACTGAATGGAAGACATGAGACTACTCAAGGCGCGGAGGAGTTTCAGACAGAAGTGAAGCTTCTAACCAGCGTCCGTCACAGAAATCTTGTTCGTTTACTTGGATGTTGCACGCGGGGGAACGAACGATTGCTGGTTTACGAATTTATGTCAAATAACGGTCTACACAAGCATTTGTTTGGTATGTAGCTCTCAGAGATTCTGTTGGTTTCTGGTTTCAAGTTTTAAATTTGGTTACTCCCATCAAAGCTGTTGATTTCAGCATTCGAGTTTTTAATTGCAGAAATCATGTTTACCCATCTTTTACTTGTATTGAGGGTTCCGAATGTTATTGTTGGAGATACGCAGGAGATATACGAAATGTTTTGAGTTGGGAAAAGCGTTTAGACATTATAGTGGGCACAGCTCGAGGGCTCTCGTATCTGCACGAAGATTCCAACATGCGCATAATACATAGAGATATCAAATGTGCAAATATACTTTTAGATGAGAGGTTTCATCCTAAAATAGCAGATTTCGGAATGGCGAGATTCTTCCCAGAAGGTGAAACCCATGTTTCCACCAGAGTGGGAGGAACATTGTAAGTTCTGCAATTCATTTAGTAATTGTTCTCCAAAATAAATATTCTTTAAGGTCTATATTCCTAGCATTAATTTAATGTTTCCACAAATCTGTTATGTGGCAGAGGCTACACGGCACCTGAGTATGCCGTTCATGGGCAATTGACGGAAAAGGCTGATGTTTATAGTTACGGTATCGTGGTTCTTGAGATCCTGAGTGGGAGAAAGTGCCTGGATGCAACACTGCCGGGTCCTATGTGCATTCTTTTGGAATGGGTTCGTTTCTGTTTAAATAAATCGTCAGATTACTTTGGTTTATTATTCTAAACAGACGTTCCTTTCATTCAAAGAATGAGCTTTACTTTGTCAATATACTGCAGGTTTGGAATAAATACAAAGAGGGCAAAGTTTTAGATATTATTGATCCGAAACTAGAGGGGCGATATCCAAGAGAGAAGGCGTTAAGGGTGATCACAATTGCACTTCTTTGCACTCAAGGTGCTTCAGGGTTGCGGCCGGCGATGTCATGGGTCGAAACCATGTTAACCAACGATATAGAGATTCGTGTTCATCCTACTCAACCAACTTTCGTAGGTGGTGCAGCAGCCAGACCTGCGAGGTCCACCGCCACAACCAACTCTGCAACTTCAACTTCTGCTGCTGGAACCAGACCTTCGAGTTCCGCCACCGCAACCGATTCTGCAACCCCAACTTCTGAGGCTGTATCTCAACAATCCGCTGGAACTATGGCCATTTCTTCTCATCAATGATCGGTTGGAACTATGACCATTTCTTTTTTTCCTCAGTCAGGAGTCTGATAGATGCATGCAATGGTTTTTTCATTTACTCTATGTTAAGCGCGAGCATGATATTGGAGCAAATTACAGTATTACATATATTTCAGCGGCCGTGGTGTGTGTATTAGTTGGGGCTATATATAATATATTTCTGGAGAAATAGTGCTACACAGCATATTTGGAAAAAGAACACCCTTGTAACATACAAATGAACAGAAATACTGCCGCGCTGGCACTATAATATGAAATGTAAAGATATGCTTACCACATTACATAAATGCACAATTCATGGGGAAATAAATTATATTTATTATGCGTTTATTTTGAAATAGTTTTGAAATTTTTTAATTAAATTATTAAGTAAATAGTAGGGTATATGAAAATACGAAAGAATGCTACGTATTTTGGAATCGTCGTTGTGTCCTATTCGGTCCTTTAATTAAAGTGTTATGTTTTTTTTCAAGGTATATGGTATTGATAATATTGCAACAATATTTATTAAAAATAATTTTTAAATCTTATATATATAATTTTTAAATGAATTTATAAACATAGATATATTAATTATTAGTTTAGATTCATTTTAATTTTTTATGATTCATTTTAATCTTTTATCTATCAAATGTAAAGAGATTAAATTTCTTGAGATGCAAATCTTTTTTTTGAGTTGAGATTGATTTTGGTTGGTTATATAATACTATATAATATTTATATGTGTATATATGTCTCTTTTTTTAATTCCATCTTTCTCTCTATTTCATCTTTCTCTCTTCCTCTTCTCTCCCCCCTCTCTCTCTCCCCTCCCACTCTCCTCTCTCCCCACTCTCTTTCCATCTCTCCCTTTCCACTCTCTCTCTCTCTCCACCTTTCTTCCTCTATCCCTCCCTCTCTCCCCTCCAACTCCATCTCTCTCTCTCTCTCTCTCTCTCTCTCTCTCTTGAGTTCTATCTCTCTTCCTTCCTCTGTATCCCTTTCTCTCCCCCCATCACTCTCACTCTCTCTCTGCCCTCCAACACTATCAGTATCTCCCTCCCTCTCTCCTTCTTTCTATTCCCTCTATCTCTATGTCTCTCTCTCTCTCTCCCCCTTCTCTCCCTATCTCTCTCCTCTCCTCTCTCCCTCACTCTCTCCCCATATCTCCCTTTTCACTCTCTCTCTCCACCTCTATCTCTCTGTCTTTTTTCTTTTCTCCTCTCTCGCACTCCAACTTCATCTCGCTCTCTCCCTCTCTCCTCTCTCTCCCCTCCTCTCTCTCTTCCTTGCTCTCTCTCCCTAGCTCTCCCTCTATCATTGCCTATCTTTATTTCTCCCTCTCTCTCCTCTTTCACTATCTCTCATTCCCCTCTCCCCCCTCCCTCTCTCTTATTGTGAAATAAGTTATGTTTTCTGGGCATGTGGTATTTATAAGCCATGGGCATGTGATATTGATAAGCTTGATAAGCCATGGTATTGGCCTGTGGTATTTTAGCAAATCCTATTTACAAGTTAATAATATGGATGGCATGGTTAAGAATCTTGTCATATTGTTATAAAATATTTTGATTGTGAAATAAGTTATGTTTTTGGGCATGTGGTATTGATAATCCATGGTATTGGACTGTGGTATTGTAACAAATCCTATTTACAAGTTATTATTATGCATGGTAAAGTGGGGGTGAATATTCATGGTTAAGAATCTTGTTATATCGTTATAAAATATTTTGATAAGTGAAATAAATTATGTTCTTGGGCATGTGGTATTGATAAGCCACTAAATTGGGCTATGGTATTGTAACAAAGCATATTTACAAGTTAATAATATATTGTCATGTTCTTATAAAATATTTTGATTTTGAAATAAGTTATGGTTTTTGGGCATGTGATATTGATAAACCATGGTATTGTAACAAAGCCTATTCACAAGTTAATACCAAAATCAAAATATAACAAATTGTTATATTAATTGATTTGACATTTAAAATTGTTTGCATACTTACATTACATCTACATATCTACCCTATAATGGGATATAGCTTCTCTAGGAGCCTAAATTCATTTTAACTCAACATCTAGTCAAGATCTACCCAACTTAGAAAAAGATCCAATTTCTTTTCAGTTTTATAATTAAAAAGTAAAAAAAACAATATTACAAAGCTTCGTACATTTAATATAGAATTATATAGGATTTCCATCAATTATATTGGATTTCCATGTTCACATACATGTTATTTGCTAGAGTAGTCAATTTTAACAAAATCACTATGCATTGAGGCTAAACTCAATTAAATTATCTTCAATAATCCAAAATGATAACCATAAATACATGAACTAATCACTTCATAAAATATGAACTTGTTCTTTACCATTTTCCATAAAAAAAGTCACTATAAGAATGCCATGTATGCTTAATTGGGGACCACGCTTCAAAAAAAACAAAAGCACTCACATTAAAATATCAAATACCTTGCAAATTGTGTCTTTTATATCCAACCTAGAATCTAGCAACACATAGGTTTCAACAACACCTCTACACAACGATTAATGTAGAAACTCAATAACGCCTCCACACTCAAAGTCTTCTTTAACTCTTTCTTCAACATAGATAGTACCTTCATTAAACAACAAAGGTTAAAGAATTGGCATACAATCAAAACAAACCAACGCAACAGACTGCTCAGGTTACTCCCAACGTGGTTCTTGCAACTAGCTCTCGAATCCACACAACAAGCTTAGCAATGGCTACTCACTTCAGTCAGTCTACTTTAAAAAAAAAGCATTAGCATTCGAATTAGAACAGGTTGTAGCATTAAAAAAAAGCTCCAATGTTGTTGCTTATACCACAGATGTTGGCTTCTCACTATGTTAAATGTTGGCTCAATAGAAATATTTCACCAACAGCAGAATAAAAGAAACCTATCCCATTTGGCACTCAATCATCTGACACAAGGTTCAATGCAGATCCTAGCAAAGAGGAATTTACGCTCCTCTTAGTTGACGAAGTGATCCTCTTACTCAACCAATGCTCCTTTACTAGGCCAAAGAAGCTCCCTTTCTCCTTTGTTCAACAACTACACACAACAATTAGCAGCAAAGGAAAAAGGCTCAACAAATGGCTCAACGATAGCTCTCACACCCACAAAAAAATATAACAAAAAAACAATATATCGATGTGCCTGGAATGGTTGCTCCTCGATTCACACAATCACACACATCCCCAATCTAATTAGAAAATGTAACGCAGGGCTCAACCTGAAAATACTCCAACAAATATTGCTCTCCTCTAACGATACCTCAAATGCATCCACAACTCAGCATTATCAGTGATCTGCAATGATTAACACATTCCTCTGAGTGTGGCTCGTTGAATGAAGAGAATTCAATTTACTCTAACTGCTCCAACACTCAACACAAACAAGTGATCAAACTGCTTGACGCTTCACAGCTCCTCACGTCACTCATTCCAACGGTTATTCTTCTCGAATTGGACGTGTCTCTCCTTCCACATAGCAGAAATAATGCAGACTATAGTATTCTTTATGCATTCTTGTTGGAATTTAATTTCAACTGCCATAGCGCAGAGGAAGGACATCGGCAAAAATCTGATGTGAAATTCTTGAAGGACAACAACGACGGCAAATTCCTGTTTGGAAATCCACACGAAACCTCCTACATTCTAGTTTCTACACCCATATTATTATATGCATTCATATACCTGCAATAAAGTCTCTGCCAACCACATTAAACATGCATCCAGCACCATTCCGGCAGCATCCATTATGAGCAGCGAAGGGGGAAGATGACCCACCAGAGGAGGTGATGTCACTTCCCTCTGGACCAATGAAAGAAGCTCTGTGGGGTAAGGTAGTGGGCTCCCACATGATGTTTTGACTCCACGGAATATGGAGTGACTAAAGTTTTAATGTATTTTTTTTTATTTTCCACAGCATATGCTAATGTTTTGTTTTTAACTTAGGTCATGAGTGTTATATAATATATATTGTAAATATTTTATATTTACAATATATATGAGAATATTGTAATGAAACGAAAATATATATATACATGTCGTGTGCATTGTGTAGTGTAATTGAGAGACCCTGAAGGCTAAAGTGAAAGACTGTGTAATGTAATTTTTTCCCGAAGGCAGAAAAGAAAAAGAGAGAGAGCATTGTGTGTGTAGCAGTGAATAGAAACATAGAGACAGAGGAGAAAAATTGAAGCGTTGTGTGTGTGTGAAGTAGTCAGAAGATTTCCATTGTAATCCATAACTTCGTTCTGAAGACAAAATTTCATTTTGTAATAGATTTTATGCTTGATGAAATAATTTTAAAGCATCTCTGTCCGCATTTTATTTTAATCTCTGCGTTGTGGAAGAGGAATTTTATTTTCCTCTGTGTGTTTGGAATTGTTCAAAAATTCCAACATGGTATTGGAGCTAGTCTAGGTGCTCAGTGAACGAAGCAGAGATCACTCTTCACTGCAGAAGATGTAAGAAGGTTGTTGAAGCAGATTTCTCCAGTAGAGAGAAAGCTTATGTTTGTTTACACAATCAAAAGATTTTGATTGTTTCATTTGTTTTTTTTAACACAGTGAAGGAAACTGTCGTGTTTGCATATTTATAATGGCAGTAGCAGGCACCAGCCTGACGAATCCCCAACTTCCACAGTTTAATGGGAAGAACCATGATTATTGGGCAATCATGATGAGAGCCCTGTTTGCTTCACAAGACATATGGGAGCTAGTTGAGAATGGCTACCCAGAACCAGCAGATGCAGCAACGCTGGCTGCTTTCACAGCAACATAAAGAGATTTTTTAAGAGATAATACGAAGAAGGACTCCAAATCCCTCCTCTATCTCTATTAATCAGTGCACGAGAGTATTTTCCCAAGGATTGCAACAACAACAAAGTCTAATGAGGCGTGGGATATTCTCAAAACAGCCTATCAAGGCATGGAGAAGGTGAAGACAGCAAAGATGCAAATGCTGAGGAGAGATTTTGAAACTCACTGTATGAAAGAGTATGACACCATAGACTCATTCTTCACTAATGTTATTGGGTTGGTTATCGAGATAAGGTCTCATGGGGAGACACTTGAAGAAATACGAATAGTGGAGAAAAAATTGAGAAGTCTACCATCAAGATTTGATGTCATAGTAGTGGAAATAGAAGAGACAAAGGATCTCTCACTATTTACAGTGGATGAGCTTAGTGCATCCCTGATGTCTCAAGAACACAGACTGAACAGAGGAACAGATTCCTCATTGGAACAAACTTTCAAGACTCAAATGTCTTTTGGCCAAAGCAGAGGCCGTGGAAGATCAAACAATCGAGGAAGAGGAAGAAGCCCACAGACAGGTGGAAGAAACAACCCTACAAGTACTAGTGAAAGGGGCAGCAATCAGAACCAGAATGAAGGCTCAAGCCAACATCAAGCTCATGGACAAAGGTATGATAAATCCCAAGTCCAATGTCATTATTGCAAGAAATATGGGAATTATGCCAATGAATGTAGGAAAAAGCAAAACGACATGAATAATAGGCCGAATGCTAACTAAGAAGAAAATAACCAGAAGAATGTGTTGTTAACATGTAATGTAGCACAAGATAGACAAGATGATGTATGGTTCTTAGACTCAGGTTGTAGTAACCACATGACTAGAAACATAGCAATGTTTGCCAATCTAGATGAAAATGTTAAATCTGAAGTAACAACAGGGACTGATAGTAAGGTCTCTGTCATGGGAAAAGGAAGAGTAAGTATCCTGACAAGAAAAGGAGAACAAAATTTTGTTCCAGACGTATATTATGTACTTGGCTTGAAATGTAACCTTTTGGGCATTGGGCAGCTCATAAAAAAGGGCAACAATGTATTCTTTAAAGATGATGTGTGCAAAATCATGGACATACCTCCAAGCAAGAAAGTCATTGCAGAGGTGCAGATGACAAGCAATAGGATGTTTCCTCTCAAGCTCAGAAAATACTTGAAGGAAAGAAGAAATGTAGCAGCAGTAACACAAGAGGTCTTTCAAGAGGAAGTGAAAGATGAAAACTGGTTATGGCACTTGATATTTGGACATCTCAATTTTGGAGGCCTGAACTTGTTGCATAGGAAGGGAATGGTAAAAGTATTACCACTGATTGAGAAACCGGATAGCCTTTGTGAAGGCTGCATCTTGGGTAAACAACACAGAGAAAGCTTTCCAGCAGGGAAGAGTATAAGGGCAAAGACACACTTAGAGATTGTCCACTCAGATTTGTGTGGACCAATGCAAACACCATATTTAGCTGGCAAAAATATGTTTTGACATTCATAAATGATTACACCATAAATACATGGGTGTATTTCTTGAAACATAAGAGTGAAGTGTTTGAACAGTTTTGCCACATCAAAGCTCTTGTTGAGAAGCAGAGTGGGCACTACATCAAAGTGCTAAGAAATGATAGAGGTGGAGAATACATCTCCAAATAGTTCCTGTTTTTCTATAGGGAGAATGGCATACACAAGCAGTTTACTACAATGTACACACCTCTGCAAAATGGTGTTGCAGAAAGGAAGAATAGGACCATCATGGACATGGTCAGAAGTATGTTGAAGGAAAAACATTTACCAAATGAGTATTGGGATGAAGCTATCAATTTTGCAGCGCATATCTTGAATAGGTGCCCAACCAAAGTTTTCATGAACAGAGTTCTGGAAGAAGCATGGAGTGGAACAAAGCAGTTTGTCACTCACATGAAATTTTTTGGATGTGTGGCTTATGCACATGTCCCAGATCAATTGAGAAAGAAGCTTGAGAATAAGCGAGAGAAGTGTATATTTGTTGGATATAGTGATGATTCCAAGGCATACAAACTCTATAATCCATCCACCAAGAAAGTAATAATAAGTAGAGATGTGCAGTTTATTGAAGAAGAAGCTTGGGATGGAAGCTTAGAGAAAACAGTGTATGTGAAGACATGTGTGTCTCACGAAGAAAAAGAGGAAGGGACAACAACAAATAATCTCTCCTTGGTGGCTCCTCCTCCACCACCACAAGCACAACAAACCACACCACAAGCTAGAAATAGAACAACCTTGATAAATCAAGGAAGAACTTCTTCAAGCACACCACAGGGAACTAAAACTCCCTCGAGTTCAAGTGAAACTCCAAGTACACCAAGAAGACCGAGATTTAGAAATATGAGTGAGATTTATGAACAAGGAGAAGTAAATGATAATGCTGGTCTGAACTCTTTATTTGCTTTGTATTGTCATGTTGATGACCCAATTCGTTTTGAAGAAGCCGTAAAATAAGAAAAAAGGATTGAAGCAATGAACGAAGAGATTTGTGCAATAGAAAAGAGTAATACATGGGAGTTAGTGGACCTCCCTAAAGGTAAAGAATTCATTGGAGTAAAATGGGTCTATACAACCAAGAGTAATGCTGAAGGAAAGATTTAAAGGCACAAAGCAAGACTTGTTGTCAAAAACTACAAGCAGCAGCAAGGAAGAGGTTATGAAGAAGCCTTTGCACCGGTTGCAAGGATGGAAAAAGTGAGAATAGTGTTGTCCATAGCAGCATAACATAAGTGGAAATTTTACCAAATGGATGTGAAATCAGCATTCCTGAATGGAGTGTTGAAAGAAGAGGTATATGTTGAACAACCTCCAGGCTATGAGATTAAAGGCCAAGAACACAAAGTATGCAAGTTGAAGAAAGCTCTTTATGGGCTGAAGCAAGCACCGAGAGCATGGTATAGTAGGATAGATGCTTACTTGACTGAAAATGGATTTGAGAAATGTGATGGAGAACCCACACTCTACATAAAAGAAAATGATGGTAAGATTCTTATCATTGTTTTATATGTAGATGATTTAATATTTACTGGAAATGACATTTCTCTCATTGTTGATTTTAAAGCAGTCATGAAGAGTGAATTTGAAATGACTGATTTGGTTTTTTTGAGATATTTTCTTGGAATAGAAGTAGAGCAAAATGAAAATGGGATTTTTATTTCCCAAGAAAAATATGTTGAATAAGTGTTGAAAAGATTCAACATGCAGAACAGCAAGGCAGTTTTAACTCCAACTATCATGGGGTTAAAATTGAGCAAAGAAGATCACAACAAGGATTTTGATCCAAGTTTGTATAAAAGCATAGTTGGCAGCCTTATGTATTTGATTGCAGCTAGGCCGGATATTATGTATGTTGTAAGTTTAATTTCCAGATTCATGGAAACACCAAAAGTGACTCATTGGTAGGCAGCCAAGAGGATTCTAAGGTATGTGAAAGGAACAAAGGGGTACGGTATTTTATACTCCTCATCTAAAATTTTTAAATTGATTGGTTACACTGACAGTGATTGGGATGGAAGTGTGGATGACAGGAAGAGCACATCCGGATATGTGTTTCATTTGGGATCGGGAGCCATTTCATGGGCTTCCAAGAAGCAAACTATAGTTGCTTTATCAACATCAAAGGTAGAATATGTGGCAGCAACAACAGCAGCATGCCAAGAAGTATGGATGAGAAGAATGGTCAGAGATTTATGCCATGAGTAGGACAAAGGAACAACAATTTATTGTGATAATAGCTCAGTGATAGCTTTATCAAAGAATTTTGTCTTCCATAAGAGAACAAAGTATATTGATGCAAAATTTCATTTTATAAGAGAATTGGTTAATAATGGTGAGATTTTTTTGCAGCATTGTAGGAGAGAGGAACAAATTGCTGATATCCTCACAAAACCATTAAAAAAGAAAAGTTTTAACTATCTCAGAAAATGTCTGGGCATGAAAGAGAACAACAGTTGGAATAAAGGGGGAGTGTTGGAATTTAATTTCAACTACCGCATAGCAGAGGAAGGACAGCAGTAGCAATATTATGTGAAATTCTTGAAGGACAGTAGTGGCAGCAAAGTCTTGTTTGGTAATCCACACACAACCTCTCGCATTGAAGTTTCTGCACCCACCTTCTTATCCGCATTCATCTACCTGCAATAAAGTCTCTGCCAACCACATTAAACATGCATCCAACACCATTCCGGCGGCATCCATTATGAGCAGCAAAGGGAGAAGATGACCCACTGGAGGAGGTGACGTCACTTCTCTCCGGAAAAATGAAAGAAGGTCTGTAGGGTAAGGTAACGGGCTCCCACATGATGTTTTGACTCCACAGAATATGGAGTGGCTAAAATTTTAATGTATTTTTTTTTATTTGCTGCAGCGTAAGTTAATGTTTTGTTTTTAAATAGGTTATGAGTGTTATATAATATATATTGTAAATATTTTATATTTACAATATATATATGAATATTTTAATGAAACGAAAAGATATATATACATGTCGTGTGCATTGTGCAAGGTAATTGAGAGAGCCCGAAGGCTGAAGTGAAAGACTGTGTAATGTAATCTTTTCCCAAAGGCAGAAAAGAAAAAGAGAGAGAGCATTGTGTGTGTAGCAATGAATAGAAACAGAGAGATAGAGAAGAAAAATTGAAGCGCTGTGTGTATGAAGCAGCCAGAAGATTTCCATTGTAATCCAGAACTTTGTTCTAAAGACAAAATCTCATTTTGTAATAGATTTTATGCTTAATGAAATAGTTTTAAAGCATCTGTGTACGCATTTTATTTTAATCTCTTTGTTGTGGTAGAGGAATTTTATTTTCCTCTGTGTGTTCGGAATTGTTCAGAAATTCCAACGATTCTTTAGCCATGCCACTGCTTCACTAGAACAATTCATCGGCCATGCCACCGCACCATGCTTCCATTGAGGTCAAATTCTGTGCACAACAGATGTCGATTGATTACAAAAAATTTTGGAATGACGCTTTCAGTGACCAATTTCAATTGTTTGAATATTAAGATAACCAGCCCAAAAAAACTCTTTGAGAGTCTTGAGAAAGAAGCGCACAACTTTTGATCACCATATGTGCAACAACTCCTCATACTGCCATTAAATAGATGGACAAACGAATAAAAAATAAATGGAGAAACAAGCATTGACCAAACTCCATTTCCCTCTCTCCGAGAGGGGCCAAGGCGCCATACCCAAACAAGCTCCCATACCAATTTGAAAAAACGATCTGATCACCATTTGAATTAATCAAATAATGTTACATATAAATGTTCAATGCGCCATGTTCAAACGAGCTCTCATACCAACTAGCTCCGGTACTAATTTGAAAAACTGATCACCATTTGAACTAATCAAATAATGTTACATATAAATATATGTAGTGTTGTTTCAAGATAGGTAGTCTATCTTAGACACACAATCACTTGGTTGAGAGAATATATGAACCACACACTAATCTACGAAACATATAGATCTAAACAACTCCTAAGGAATAGGAGCATACTCTTTTACATAGAAAGAATCACAACTCAGACAAGTAAGAATTATTTTTTCCAAGTATTGTTAATAATTTGATTGTTGATATTAGAATTCAATATGAAAAATATGTGTAATTAATAATAATAATAATAATAATAATATAAAGATGTGTTACTAGGTACATATCAGGCGTAGTATGGATCGTTGCCTAGCCATTTAATTGTACTATTATATTTCAATTTCAACTTCAAATATATGTATATATAGAGACCAAGTTAAAATAAATATTTTTAAAACCTAATATAAATAATATATTAATAATAATAAAAAATTTGATTGTTGACAATGTGATTCATAAATTATATATATATATATATATATATATATATATATATATATATATATATGGACAATAGCGAGAGAGAGCAATCTCAGGTGGTTGGGTAGAATGATTGTTATCTTTCCCACCTATGTTCAAATCTTTGATAGTGATATAATGAGCTATAATTCCTTGACAATTATTGTTGTAATGGTTTCATTAAGTCAGCATGTGTGAGGTTGGCCTGGTACTATATAAAATATGAGCCTTGTGAACTCTTAAGTCAGTATACTAACTATTATACATTTTGACCATTTTCCACATATTTTTAAGTGAACAAGAGAATTTTAATTGCGTCTTTCTCAAAATGATAACAAAGTTTTCACTTTAGAAGATGTGAGGCTGGCCTGGTACTATATAAAATATGAGATATGAACCTAGTGAACTCTTAAGTCAGTATACTTGGGGTTGGCCTGGTATAACTATTGTACATTTTGACCATTTTCCACATATTTTTAAGTGAACAAGAAAATTTTATTGGCGTTTTCCTCAAAATGATAACAAAATTTTCACTTTAGAAGAGGTTTGCACTTGAAGAAATTTAAGCCCTTTTGATGCTTTATAGAACTAGGGGTAAGATGGATCTATGTTGGTTTAATCTTGGAAAACCATGAAATATGGACAATATAAAAATAAATGGCTCAAATAATGAGTTTCTTAAGGATAATATTTTATATTTTTGTAATTCTCCTACCACACACACATATGAACAATATTTAATTTTTAAAAATTAAAAATTATTTTTAAATTAAAAAAATATTGTTAAAATGATATATTTAGATAGTTGATAATGATGTTCATGGACATGTTTATTTTGGAATATGACTTCTAGAATTTTAATTTAATTATCAATAATTACTAGGTGGATGATAAGGATTTAATCTCCATGGATTATACTTATCATAAAATAAAGGTTGAGATTTATCTTAGTAGTAACGGTCTTTCTACCCCCCTTTTAATAAAACTGATTAATTGAAAAAATATCATATGAACATGAGTTATGGTTTTATGGGCATGTTGCATTAGTGGGCCTAATGGCTAAGATTGTGTGTTTCCTCCTAAAAAATTACAGATTCAAAACCAGAGAGAGATAGAGTATGTATTCCTTGCTAGACTTAGCAAAAAATCTCATACACTAATAAATATAAATTATATATATATATATATATATATATATATATATAATGCATGTAAAAACAGTTAGAAATTTTTAAAACTTACATAGACCTCATGGCACATGTTTCAACTATTCAAACTAAAATAAAACGATAAAGATTATGTAATGTCAACAATCTTAACCGAAGCTATGTACTTTTAAAAATCTTAACTGAAACCTTGTTGGTTCAGCATAAGTAGGACCATTTCACTTTGAAAGCCCACAGAAATTCAGAGGGTAAAATAATTACGCCGAAGCGTGTTTTTAGGGAGAGGTTATGTTGTGCCAAAATTATCCTTAATGAGAAATTTAACCCTTCAGATATCATTTTCCATATCAGGTCATAAAACGGGTTTGCGGCTTAGCATTGCCAAAAATGACTCGGTATGACAACTTCTCCGCTGCGGTCCATGCGCACTATTCAACACACAATAATTACTTTTGAAATATCGGCATATGCTCTAGAAGCTTTGGAGGGAAAATCACATACTATGTTTATACAGTGCTAGTGCCGTCATAATCACAGTAAGGCTCGGCAGCTTCAAACACACGAGAGATTGCGGTGATGCACCCTCGTTTTATCATGAATTTTTTATTATGTCAGTATAAAAAATTATACAAAATATTTAAATAATATTAACTTATAAAAAATTATATATGTGAAGAAATTAGATTCTTATATTAAATTAATATTTAAAATAGATTTATGCTGGTTACCATTACAAAACATGTGAGCAAAGATGTGAGAAAAGCTTTTACATTTTCAAAACATTTATTTTGAATTAAGGAAACGACATGCATAATTTTTTTTATAAAACGGTTAGTGGTTATGTGACTATCTTTAATATTGTAAAAAGCATACCAAGATAGTTTAAATTTCTATTCTCACTTAGAAAAAGTTTAAAATAATGGAAAAAAATAATTATGTTAGAAGGTTTGTTTTTTTTAAATGAATGGTTTTATCATTTTGTCAATAGCCACATTTAAAACTTACTTTTTATCCAATGGCCATTTGTGAGATGATCAATTTTTATGGGCGAAGCATATTTAAATTTTGATTATGTAGTTATTTATAGATTAATATGCTTTTAGAGATGATCGAAATGTTTTTAAGAACAATTTGACTTCCTTTGAAAGGGCCTCCTCTACCATGTATAGAGGGATGTTCAGAAATATATGAACTCTTTCTAGCCTAATAGTGGCTTTTTCATAATTCAATGGTGTTTTCTCTTCCATATTGTGATCATTTCAAGCCAGTCCATTTGTGTTGATCAAGTAATCAAAATTTAGTTCAAAAATGAAAGTGCTTAGAAAGTATTAAAAATAGTGCCAAGTCGAAGTGCTCATCGTTATGAATCCAACGACATTCGTTTCACCGCAATCTCACACCGTATGCTCAAATTATCACGTGCTTAACATTTGACCTAACAACTAAAATTTTAGTAGGTTTGTTCACTAGGTAGTTGACTAGGAAACCATACAGCTGAGTCAGCAAGGTGACTGTGCAGGGATGAGCCAACCAGGTGTTGACACTTGGCATGTTCTAGTTCATTGGTTTTTTCGGCGAATTTGATTGGTTTAATTTGGGCCAATGGTAGGCTTCCATGTGGCACCTTGGGACAGGCTAAAATTTTGGTATGGCAGGCCTAAGGTCTGGGTAGTTCGAACCCTCGACCTCCTATTCACAGTTACAACACCTTATCGATTACCCTCACGATGGTTCTTATATGTCTATGGACAAAAATTTTATTTGTAGCTTCAATCGGTGCTCGTTTGGGGAGAGGGGTTGGGCTTCCAACCTCGGCCCCCGGTCACATCATACCATATGACCCTGATGTTATCCAGAAGGCACCAATGACAGAGGGGCTTGAGATTTGGCCCGACCCTTGGTCACTTTACCCTCCACGAGACCAAAACGCGGAGTTGAAAGGTGTCAACAGAGAAGGGGAGCTTGACCCTAGCCCTTGGCCCTAGGCATATGCTACCACACAGATCCATAGCTAGGTGCTCGGTGCAAGGGCGCTACGGAGGAATCCAGGCCCAAGTCCATTGGAAACCTTATATGACCCAATGCCAGGAAGATAAGGGGCTCAACCCTCGGTCCCATGGCACCCGATATAACCACACGCCAAAGTTTTAGGCACTACGTCGGCGAGGGTGGGCGTTAAGCCCCATCCCACGGGCATATGTGGCTTATATGACCTGAATTTTCTCTCTTAAATGGTCATTGGACGAATTAAAGTTCCAACAAAATGCACAAGCGAAGGGTGAATTTGTCGCTCTGTTAGCGAAAAACAAGGTGTATTTGTAGGGCGATTAGTCTATTGGTCCGATTTGTAGGACATTTAACAACAAAACTCAAGGGAAAGCTTAGGGAGCCATATATTTGTGAGTTTTTGGCCAAAGTGAGCTCAGGAAGAGTCCACTTGGGGTTTTTGGACATTCTGGATGGAGGGGGTGAAGTCCGTCACCAAATATTTTGATATGCTCTTCATGATGCCTATATGATTTATGTGATATTATGTTGTTTATGTTAAGTTTACATGTGTATACTAACTCAACT
This sequence comes from Pinus albicaulis, assembly GCA_034641835.2. NCBI lineage: Eukaryota > Viridiplantae > Streptophyta > Pinopsida > Pinales > Pinaceae > Pinus > Pinus albicaulis. Next base: position 1,359,307,965 of record CM076580.1, read on the forward strand.
TGAAGAGAACATTGGAAAAACGTGTTTTGTGTTAAGACCCATTTTACCTTGTAAAGCGTCTAAATGTTCCTTGTTTGTTCTTCGAGAAGAGGAAAGAGAACACCTCCTCCATTTTCATATCAGGTCAGTATTAGAGATCCATCCGACCAAGTTGCAAGAATGGGAAAAAAGAGTCTCCAAGAGTTCTAGAAGAGCTGAATTTTTCTCTTCGTATGGAGAACATCAAACTGAGAAGAATGTTATAAATGGATGAAGAGGAGAAGAGGCATATGCGCCTTCAAATGCAGCATGTGCTTGAGGAACAAGTTGTTGAAAGTTCCACTCCTATGACAACAAAAGACACCTCTAGAAAGAAACCAACATGTGGTCATGGTTCAAACAGTTGTTATGGACCTTATGAGGAATATGATGCATGTGCATTTTGCAAGCATCCCCAAGATTCACACCATATTCCAGTTGGTAAGAGTGGGTGTCAAGATTCATCTACAATGTGGCCATCATCATCATCATCAGAAGTTGAAGAAATGAATGGAGGTTTAAGTATGTAATAAGCATTTCAAGTACAATTCCTTCTGTTTATGTTCAGAACACCTCTTTTGCATCATTTGAGAAACATACCAAAGGCATTAGTTTGAAGCTGCTTTCTAAAATGGGTTATGAAGGAGGAGGCCTTGGCATAAATGGCCAAGGGATCACCAATCCAATAATGGTTGAGGAGAGACCAAAGTATCAGGGATTGCGATATGGTCAAAGGAAATTAGAGAATGCTCTAAACAGTTTGAGGCATATCAATCATCTGAGGATGAGATGTCACATGGTGTTGAAAATGTTCATTTGTATCTCAAGTGAGATGAATTCTTAAAGGGAACTTGCATGTCATCATCCACTCCACTCCGTCAAAGTTGCAACCTTAGAGATGGGTATAATCGTCATGGGTGTTTTCCAGTGCATGGTAGTTTTGACTATTTTTGGAATAAGTACTCTTGTACTTTTTGTGATGCATTTAACCATTGTATGGTTGTCTGTGAGAAACACATGGTAATGGTTAAAATAATGGATCAGATTCTAGGCATCAAACATAATGATTCTCCTTCGCATGAGAGGACTTATTTTTCAACAAGCAAGAGAAAGTTATTTCATACCCATTGCAAGATCCATGGGCATGGCAATGAACGATGTTGGGAATTACATCCAGAGCTTCTTTCCAAGAAAGGAAAAGAGATTGTGAAACATAATTCAAGGGAAGCAAGAGATGGAAAAGAGGACTCTCAAAAATACTAAGAAACCTTGAAGGAAAAGATGATACAAAAAGAGAACCCATAATCCTAGGAGAGACAGAGATTGGGTAGACTTGTTTGTAAAGTTGTTTTGTAAATTTGTAAATTACTTGTTTCTATTTACCTGTTTGGGTACTTTTGTAAAGAGAACAATAATTGTCACTCTGTGCAAAAAGTATGCTATTTTCATTGATGTTATGTATTGGCTTGTTTATAAGTCCACATGTTCAAGGAATTCTGGAATCTACAAGTTTCTCATTCAAGTTTGTCTACAAGTTTTTCATGTACTCATCAATGCAAGTATTCAAGATGAAATTTGTGTTAATATAATCTTTGTTTTAAGATTGTACAAGATGACTATGTTTTTGTAGGAAAAGCCAATTATATCATTGAAATTTTGCAATAGTGTACTTTTTATGTACAAGCTCAATTTGAGGACGGTAAAGCAAGTTTATGTTGCTTTTGATTTCCAAGATGGAGTCAAGTTTGTTTTCAATAGTTTAACTTCAAGATGGAATTGTTTTGAGTCGTGTAAAGATGAGATTAGAGACATGTTCAGATTCCACTAATCATTGTTTTCTTCCTACATCAACGATAATAATTTTGGCTGAATTCTTAACAAGATAGTAGGGATTCACGAAGAAGATAGGTGAAGTGCCTTGATTGGGGCTTGAAGAGAACCGATTGAAAAGTAAGAATTTTGGATTGATTTTTTGGGTGATTTTGAGTTTCAACCTCATTATATTTACTAGTAAGTAAAATTTTGGAATCCAAAAGTTCCTAGTGGGGATGTGTGATCAGGTGATCAAATTTTAGCTCAAAAATAAAACTTCCCAGAAAGTCTTGAAACTAGCGCCAAGTTGAATTTCTCATAATTTTGAATCAAATGATGTTAGTTTCACCTCAATCTGACATCGTACACTCAAGTTATCATGTGCTGGCGGTTTGGCCCAACAAAATTTTAGGGGGTATGTTGACTAGGTGACTGTACAGTTATGTCAGCAAGGTGAATGTGGAGGTGTGAACCAACCAGGTATAAAACTTGTCCTTCTCTGGTTCGTAGATTGGAGGTCCAATTTTATTGGTTGATTGGGTTTTTAAGTGGACCAGTAATATGGTGCCACGTGGGCCAATCAAGGGATACCACATGGCACCCCTGAGACAGTAAAAAATTTGGTATGCGTCAGCTAGAGGCCTATCCAGATTCAAACCCTTGACCTTTAGTCCATAAATTCAACACCTTACCACTAGCTATACAACGGGTCTTATTAGCTGTAGGACAGAACCCATATTTTAAGTTTCAATCGGCGTTATTTGGGAGGAGGGGTCAGGCTACCAGCCCTTGCCCCTGGTCACGACCTTGACACATGAACAAGGCAAAACGACAGAGGGGCTCGGGTTTTTCCTGACCATTGGTCATGACTCCAGCCATATAGCCTCAGTGGAAGGTGTGATGGAGAAGGGGGCTTGAACCTAGCCTAGGTCTAGGGAATATGCCAATACAATGTGATCCTGACGCGTAAGGTTTTGGGCACTTGGTGTAAAGGTGCTTATGGAGGGGACCAGCCCCAAGTCCTATGGACACCAATGTGATCAGCGCACAAGAATGAAGGGGCTCGACAAGAAGGGCGGGGTGTTGGCCCAACCCTCGGTCTCGTGGATAACATATAACCATAGCCTGAGTTCTAAGGGTCTAGGGCGGCGGGGGCGAGTGTTAAGGCCTAGCCTGCAACCTTATATGGCCTATATGACTGTAATTTTTTCTCTTAAGGGATCATTGAATGAATTAAAGTTCTAGAAAATTACACCAACAGAGGGTGAAAATGTCGCTTTGTTAGCGGAAAACATGGTGGATTTGTAGGAAGATTAGTCTGTTATTCTGATTTGTAGGACAATTAACAACAAAACTCAAAGGAGAGCTTGGAGAGCCATATCTTTTGGATTTTTTGGCCAAATTGAGCTCAAGAAGAGTCCGCTTAGCGGGTTTTGGACATTATCAATCCAACAGTGAACTCTATTTTATGATTTCATCACATCTAAGGAGTATTTTTGCAGGTTGAAGACCAAGGGTGTATGGATCAATCAGGTTTTTGAAGTAGTTCTTGAGGGTGTTTGAGCATGGAGAAGGCCTTGTAGGGGTTTCCTTACCTTCAGAAGTCTACTGCAGCAGTTGTTACTTATAGGGTTCAACTCATGTTTACTTTTCTCACAATTTCATGTTGAGGAAGGATTTATTTATGCTCTTCAATGTGGAATTTAAGTGCTCATATGCTCATGTAAGCTAATTTCAGTTGGAGTATAGGATCTTTGTAGGAGATGCCTTGTGTTGTTATTTTATGTGAGAGTTATTTGTAGGAGAACATTTCCTTGTAGGGGAAATAGCCACATGTTTTCATCAGTAAAATTTTGTGTACTCCATTTTCTATTGAATTTATGGGATGGTCTAACAATGTTGGTAGGACCAAAGATTTAGCCCAGGAGGGGTGAATTCCATCACCAAATGTTTTGTTATGAACTTCATGATTCATGTATGAGTGATGTGATATTATTTTTCTTATGTTAATTTTACATGTGAATACTGCCTCACGACTTGAAGAGAACAATGGAAAAACATGTTTTGTGTTAAGACCCATTTTACCTTGCAAAGCGTCGGAACAATCCCTATTTTTTTTTGGAGAAGAGGAAAGCTCAAAAAATAAATTTCCTAAGAAGTATTGAAATTGGTGCCAAGTCAAATTTTTCCTTGTTCTGAATCCAACAATGTTCGTTTCAACTCAATCTGACACCATATGCTCAAGTTATCGTGTGCTGACCGTTTGGCCCAACAACTAAAATTTTAGCAGGTCTATTGACTAGGAAATTGACTCGGCGACCATACAACTGAGTCATTAAGGTGACTGTCGAGGTATGAGCCAACCAGGTGCTAACACTTTGTATGTTTTGGTTCATTAGTTTATGGGAAAATTTTATTGGTTTGAATTGTGCCAAAGGTAGGGTGCCACATGGCCCAATCATGGGTTGCCACATGGCACCCCGGGATAGGCTAAAATTTTGGTATGGCAGGACTGAGGTCCAGGTGGTTCAAAACCCCAACCTATTATTCACAATTGCAGTGCCTTAAAAACAACCCTTACGATGGTTCTTATTATTCTATGAAAACAACTTCAATTTTAAGTTTCAATCAGTGATTGTTTGGGGAGAGGGGTCGGGATTCGAGCCCCAGCCTGCAGTCGCATCATACCATAAGACCCCCAACATTATACAAAAGGAGCCAACGGTGGAGGAGCTTGGGGTTTGGCCCGACCCCTGGTCACTTACCCCTCCAAGAGACCACAACACAGAGTTGAAAGACGTCGATGGAGGAGGAGGACTTTACCCTAGCCCTTGGCTCTGACCATATGCCACCGCACGGAACCGTGGCCAGGTGCTCGGTGTAAGGGCGCTATGGAAGGGGCAATTCGTAGGTCCTTTTGAAACCTTATATGACTTGACCCCAAGAAGATAAGGGGCCTGATGGGAAGGGAAGACCATTGGCCCATCCCTCGGTCCTGTGGCACCTGATATAACCACACGTCAAAGTTTTAGGCGCTAGGGAGGCATGGGTGGGTGTTAAGCTTGAGCCCAGGGCCATATGTGGCTTATATGACCTAAATTTTCGCTCTTAAGGGGTCATTAGATGAATTATAGTTCCAACAAAATGCACCAGCATAGGAAGTATTTGTAGGATGATTAGTCTGTTGGTCCGATTATAGTAGAGTTAACCAAAAAACTCAAGGAAGAGCTTAGGGAGCTATATCTTTGTGAGTTTTTTGCCAAATTGAGCTAAGGAAGAGTTCACTTAGGGGTTTTTGGACATTCTGGATCTAACAATGACCTTTATTTTCTGATTTGAGCACATCCAAGGAGTATTTTTATAGGTTGAAGACCAAGGGTGTATGGATCAATCAGGATTTTGAAGCAATTCTTGAGGGTGTTTTAGAATGGAGAAGGCATTGTAGTAGTTTTCTTACCTTTAGAAATCTATTGCAACAGTTATTACTTGCAGGGTTCAACAAAACTTTACTTTTCTCACTATTTCATGTGGAGAAAGGCTTTGTTTTTGTTCTTCAATGTCAAATTGAAGTGCTCATATGCTCATGTAAGCTCATTTAAGTTGAGTATAGTATCTTTGTAGGAGATGCCTTTTGTTGTTGTTTTATGTGAGAATTATTTGCAGGAGAACATTTCCTTGTAGGGGAAACAACCACATGTTTTCATCAACAAAATTATATGTACTCCATTTTCTACTAAATTTATGGAGCAATATAACTATCTTGGCAGGCCCGAAGATGTAGCTTAGGAGGCATGAACTTCGTAACCAAATATTTTGTTATGCCCTCCATGATGCCTGTATGAGTTATGTGATATTATGTTGCTTATGTTAAGTTTACATTTGAATACTGACTCATAACTTGAAGAGACATTGGAAAAACATTTTTTGTCGCTAGAAAATTTGGCCCGATTTCCGATAGCCACTTCGTCGCTATTTCGACACATAGTCGTTGCAAGAGCGACAGTTCAAGGCTGGAAAAAATGTGGTTAGCCATTATGTTGCAATTCCGACGCTTTTCCAAAGTGTCGCAATACCGACACTTTTTTCGACGTTTCCAAACAACCGTCGCTCTTCCGACGTTTTCCAAAGTGTCGCAATACCGACGCTTTCAAAGCGTTGCAATACCGATGCTTTAGAAGCGTGGCAATACTCTATGGCTAACCATGCTTCTAAGGTGTCGCAATACCGATGTTTTCAAAGCGTTGCAAGACCGACGTTTTTGTCGCAAGGCGTCACAAGACCGACGTTTCTAAGACGTCACAAGACCGACGCTTTGTCTATTGCTAACCACACTTTTAAGGTGTCGCAATACTGACGCTTTAAAAGCGTCGCAAGACCGACGTTTCTAGAACGTCGCAAGACCTACGCTTTGTCGCAAGGCGTCGCAAGACCGACGCTTATAAAGCGCCGGTATACTGATGGATAGTTAATTTTTTTTTTTTAAATGAAAATTTCCGTGTGGATTGTTTTACCGACGGCTATATCTGGTTTAATATTTGTTCGTTGTTTACGGCTATTGTTTGGTAAGTTCCAATACATTAGACATTATATCAACAGTAATCAATTAATCATCAGAAAATGAGGCAAAGCCAAAAATTTGCCAATTACTAGGATAGAGATCTCTCCAGAAATTAGTTAGTTACTGCAGAAATACAGTAAGAAGAATGAGAAATGTGAATCGGCTGAGTGAAATGTCTGAGAGCAGAAAGGGGAAAGGTTTGCTTATAAAGTGAAAGGCTTACTCGAGGAGAGGGAATAACTACATGGAGATAGACAGATAGACCCACAATTGTTGGTGATCTGTTCACCCAACTTCCTACCAAATTCTCTAACTTCTCCACGATATCTTCGCTTTTGAAAAGTGATTTTACCAATTAAATAATTTTCCTGTTGTCATCTGTCAGTGTATTTGTTTGTTAGCAAACTGTTTCCTTCCGATGAGCATCTCCTTTTTGTCAGCGAGTGCGTTTTCAAGTTCAATTGTGTCTAGACTCCCGAGGTCCAACCTTTAGGTCCAAGCTAATGACCATAACATAACAGTACAAAGTATAGGAATAGAGGTGCCTACCTTGGGCAATACAATACTACCCAACTGTATTAATTATTCTATAGTTTGGAAAATAATGGTTGCCCAACCTTGTCTCCATTGTCAATAGTATATCAAGAAGTCCATCTGTAAGATGAAGTGCCCTCTTTCAACCTTAGTTTGTAGTGGTTTTGTCTTTATCAATGCTTTCACAACACTGATAACGAACTAACCCTGCAAGTACACATGTCTTCTTCATTAAGTTACATATTGATGCCACTTTATTTTAAAAAAGGACATTCAGAACTGTAATTGGTAGGAACTGGAAAACAATCACGCCAACAAAGAGACATAAATCCCAATCAACAACCATTTGAAAATAGTTTGACCAATAACCATAACCAGATTGACTTCTTTGACTGAAATTTTACATTCAGTCAATGGATTGAAGTACATTCATAGCATGTCAAGGAGTTTACTACCAATGAAGAAGTGTCATGATGACTTTTCTGATCAAGATAGGTGTGTGGCGGATCCTATTGATTATTGTCCTCATACTTTGGAGGAAAACTCTTTTGGAATATTCATCTCCTAGCTACTCCACCGGTATGTTCTCTATTACATTCTGAAGAATGAGTTGTCAAGAACACCGAGATGAAAATTTAGGAAGTGATGGTGACAATAGGTGGAAAAGCAATGTGGTAACTGAGAAAGGCTACAGTGTGAAAGACTCTTAAAATCTATATTTAGGAGATGTCAGTGATGAAAGACTCTTAAAATCTATATTTAAAATAATTTGTATCATATCGTAAACAATACAAAGTAGCTATAGTATGGATTTTTGATCAGCAATATAATTCATGGCCATAAACCACAACCCTTGAATATATTGCATTTGCATGTACCTTTGGCATGGCTTTAAATTACAACTGTTAATTCATAATCAATATCAGTTGTCCTTGAGTTCCATATCTCAATTTCTGGTCTCTGACCCTATTAATGATGTGACTGAAGCTCAATAAAAATAATGGATGTCAATAAGCCAGCTAAGAAAACTTTTGAGGTCCCATTGCTATCCAATAAATCACCACAGTTTGCCCCAGGTAAAATATTCTTACTCTGCGTAGCTATGATAACTTCACTGTGTTGAAAGCTTAAAGGTATACAAAGTAACTGGAGAAAAGTTTGTCTGGGTATTAGAATTTCAATGATTTCCACTATATCTATCATTCCGCCAAATCTATCATAAAAGGTATACAGATCTGTCATTCCGCCAGTAAACAAACTTGAGAAGTGTATAGATCTATCATTTGGAAAACAGTGAAGAAAAGGTATACAGATCCCTTATCTTTACTGACCTATTGAAGAAAAGGTATATAGATCTACCATTCCGCCAGTAAACAAACTTGAGAAGTGTACAGATCTATCATTCTGCCAGTAAAACAAACATGAGAAAGTGTGCAGATCTATCACTCTTCATTATCTACTAATTTAATGAGGAAAATATACACCAGAAAGATGTATCATGCTTGGAATAAACAAATTTGAAATATTCATTTTAAATATAAGACAAAGTTTGAAATGATTGAAACACTTACACGAGGAGATAGCTCCAAGAAAACTTCAATCCGTGATGTTCCTCTTCTGCTGCAAATGACTAGGAAACATTCAATTTTCCTTAGCAATATTTTTGCCAAGATCTTTGTCATGGTAAGGTGTTTTTATTGGCTTTTGTTATTGAAATTTGGAAACCCCATGTGCTATACCCTGTTTTTTTTAAAGAAAAAATAAACAATATACTGAGAAATTCATACATTCACTTACGAGTAACCTGTAATTTTCTTCTAACAAGCCTTCCAAGCTGGATAACGGCAATCCATCACAAGGTTTGATAGACCGATCTACCAAATCTATCCAAACAGATGTTGTTTGAACATTGACTTCTCTTCGATTCTGAACATTGACTTCTCTTCGATTCGATTCTAAGAGTTCCGAACAAAGGCTGTTTGCCATGCTCAGATTTCATGAGAAAAAGGTCGAACAAGCTAAGCGGGAAAAAAAAATTGAATAGGGAAGAATGGAATCATAGGGCAGAATGGGAAAGAAGGCATAAAGGTCGAACAAACTGAGCGGGAAAAAAAAGTTGAATAGGTTGATTAAGAAAATTTGAATAGGTTGAACGAGAAAGAATTGAAACTATGACATGAAATCATATGACAATTTCCCACTCAAACATTAGTGAATAATTTATTTTATTTAAATTATTTTATATATTTATTGTAAACCGCTGTAATATTTTACAAAATAAACTTATTTTATTTTATTTAAAAACAATTTATCAATATTTTTGGATGTAAAAATCATTACTTATAATATTCATTGTAATTATTATTTATAAGTAATAAAAAATATTAATAAATATAATATTTTTAGGTAGAATAATTACTTTCATAATACCTTATAGGTTTCTTCAAAATTACTTTCATTATTACCATAATTATTCAAGTACATTAGTTGATTTCCAATATTTTCTTCATTATATGAATCATCCTTAAATAGACCTTATAGTAATTTTCATAATGTTCATGTATGGAGATAATTCTATGATTGCACAACCATTTTCCATAGAGATTTTCATTCAAGGGATACCCTTAGAGTACCAAGTTATGAATATTCCAACATCTTCCATATGTTCTAAAATAAGCGGCCTCTTCTTATTGATTTCTTACACTTGTTGTGACACTTCCACTCAACCACCTGAAGTATTTAGCTAGCACTTTTTTTGTGTTCATCTCATTATTCCAAGCTGGTCATAATCACATGAGTTACCATCAATTATCATCATTAGAAATTTTCCAAGTTTTTCCTAAAATTTACCAATTAGTCTACAAACACATGGTAATAATGGCATTGCCCACAAACACATGATACCCTCATAACCTAGTATTGTGTGCTAGGAAGGCTTTACAAAGAAGTTGGTTGGCATCACTATGACACTATTATAGAATTAGAAGGGAAGAGAAAGGCAAAGGCTCAGGTATCATATGAGAGAAGGAAGAAATTGGCAAAATTGAGATCAAAAGTAGTGGAGTTAGTCGAAAAGAAGCTTGCCCGAGAGATGGATAAGATAAAACTTGACAACATATTGGTCAATTTCCTTGACCCTTTATTGGTTATTCAGAAGGAGTATGAATACACCACCGTTAATATCAAGGTAACCGACCCTTAGCAGATCAAGGGCTACAAGTTGTAGTTTTCGTCTGAACATCAACATACCACAACCATGCTTACAACCAGAAGCCTTCTCACATTCATGATCTGATTATATAGTGAATTAGACGGAAGTAAGAAAACAATTACTTCTTCAAAGCTAATTTGAATTTGGAGGGCTTAGCCGGGGATTGGGGGTTAGGGATTTAGAGGTTTAGGGTTTAGGGGGTTAAATGGGTTAGGGGTTAAGGGGTTATAGGTTTAGGGTTTAGGGGGTTAAATGGGTTAGGGGTTTAGAGGTTTATGGTTTAGGGGTTAAATGGGTTAGGGTTTTAGGGGGTTAGGGGATTTAGCAGTTAAGGATTTTAGGGGTTAGAAGTTAGGGGCTAATGGGGTTAGGTTTTAGGAGTTAAGGGTTTATAGGTTTAGGTTTTAAGGGGTTAGGGTTAAGGATTTAATGGTTTAGGGTTTAAGGGGTCAGGGGTTAAGAGTTTATAGGTTTAGGGATTAGGGGGTTAAGTGGGTTAGGGGTTAAGGGTTTAGAGGTTTATGGTTTAGGGGTTAAATGGGTTAGGGGTTTACTAGAGGTTTAGGGGGTTAAATGGGTTAGGGGTTGGGAATTAATGTTTAAGGGGTTAGGGGTTAAGATGATAGTTTCATTGGTCTCTGTTTGTGCACATTTTAACCTTGCCAACAAGGCGGAATTAACCCAATCGTAGGTCCCAATATGTTATGATATAGATTAACTCTAGATATATATGAGAAGGAATAATTATAAAGACATAGATTGATAGAGGTGGCGGGAAAAGGGGAGTCACAAGGGAGAGATGGAGATAAGCTGGAAAAGAGGGGAGAGAATGAATGGATCAGCTGAGAGAGAGAGAAGGAGAGGAGTGAGAGAGGTAGAGAAGGGTAAGAGAGGGAGATAGTGACACAAAGATGGAAGGGGGGTAGAAAGAAGGATAGAGGGAGGAATATAGCTGTGAGAGGATTGGAGGGTAGAGAGATAGAGAGAGAGAGAGAGAGAGAGAGAGAGAGAGAGAGGGAGAGGGAGATTGGGGAAGAGAGAGGTCATTCCAGATGCTCTGAAAGTGTTGAGGCTTTAGCCAGGTCACAACTTAGCATGAAAATTGATACGGGCACCCTCGAACGAAACGACCCGACCCGAACGCGCCCGGTCGAGCGACCTCACACAATGCACCTGACCGAACGATGCCACAAGGGAGAAAACAAAAAACAGGCTGCTTGAATGTGCACAAGGCACCCGGGTAGTCACAACTTTGAAAAATTGATACAGGCTCCCTCGAATGAAAAAGGCCCGACCAGAACGCGCCTAGTCAGGCGACCTCGCACGGTGAGACACGGCCCGCCCGACCGAACGATGCCACAAGGGAGAAAATGGAAAATGGGCTGCCCGAAGGTGCACAAGGCAACCGGGCGGTCATAACTTATCATGAAAACTGATACGGGTGCCCTCGAACAAAACAACCCGACCCAAACGCGCTCGGTCAGGCGACCTCGCACGACGCAACACGTCGCACCCGACCGAACGATGCCACAAGGGAGAAAATGAAAAATGGGCCGCTTGAAGGTGCACAAGGCACTCGGGCGGTCACAACTTAGCATGAAAAATGATATGGGTGCCCTCTAACGAAACAGCCCGACCCGAATGCTCCCGGTCGGGCAACCTCGTACAGCGTGCCCGGCCGAACGATGCCACAAGGGAGAAAAGGGAAAACAGGCCACCCAAATGTGCACATTAAGGCATCAGGGTAGTCACAACTTAGCAAAATTGATACTGGCGCCCTCAAACAAAACGGCCCGACCCAAACACACCCAGTCAGGCGACCACACACGGCACGACAGGGCACACCCGACCAAATGATGGCAGAAGGGAGAAAATAGAAAATGGGTCGCTCGAACATGCACAAGGCACCTGAGCGGTCACAACTTAGTAAATGTGACACGAGCGCCCTTGCACCAAATGGCTTGACCCAGGCGCCCTTGGTCATGCGGCGTCACATGGCGCGACATGGCGTGCCTGACCGCACGGAGGCACAAGGTAGAAAACGGCAAAAGGGCCGCCCGAACGTGCACATGCTAGCGCCCGGGCGGTCACAAGTTAGCAAATCTGACACGGGCGCCCTCGCACGTAACATCCCGCCCCAGTCGCCCTTGGTTGTGCGGCGTCACAAGGCACGACACGGCGTGCTTGGCCGCCCTGAGGAACAAGGTAGCAAATGGAAAACAGGCTTCCCGAATGTGCATAAGGCACTCGAAAGGTCACAAGTTAACAAATATGAAAAGGGCGCCCTCGCACGAAACGACCAAACCTGGGCGCCCTTGGCCGTGCGGCGTCACACGGCGCGACACGGCGCACTCGGCCGCACAGAGGCACAAGGTAGAAAATGGAAAACGGGTTGCCCAAACATGCACAAGCTGGCACCCAAGCGGTCACAAGTTAGCAAATGTGACACGGGCACCCTCGCACAAAACGGCCAGACCCAGGCGCCCTTGGTCGTGGGGCATCGCATGGTGCGACACAACGCGCCCAGCCACACGGGGGCACAAGGTAGTAAATAGTAAATGGGCTGCCTGAACGTGCACAAGCTAGCACCTGGGCGGTCACAAGTTAGTAAATCTGACACGGGCGCCCTTGGTTGTGCAGCGTCACACGGTGCGACACGGCACACCCGGCCGCACAGAGGCACAAGATTGAAAACAGTAAATGGGCCGCCCTAATGTGCACAAGCTGGCACCTGGGTGGTCACAAGTTAGCAAATTTGACACGGGTGCCCTCGCACAAAATGACCCGACCCAGGCGCCCTTGGTCGTGCGGTGTTACACGGCGCGACACGGCGTGCCCGGCCGCATGGAGGCACAAGGTAGGAAACGGAAAAAATATCGCTCGAATGTGCACAAGTTAGCACTCGGACAGCCAAAAATTAGAAAATTTGACACGGGCACCCTAGCATGTAACGGCTCGACCCGGGCGCCCTTGGTCGTGCGGCGTCACAAGGTGCGACACGGCACGCCCGGCCGCACGGAGGCATAAGGTAGCAAATGAAAAATAGGCCGCCCGAACGTGCACAAGCTGCCACCCGGGAGGTCACAAGTTAGCAAATTTGACATGGGCTCCCTCGCACGAAACGGCCAGACCCAGGCACCCTTGGTCGTGTGACGTCACACGGCACGGCATGGCACGCCTGGCCGCCCGGAGGAACAAGGTAGAAAATGGAAATGGGCCGCCTGAACGTGCACAAGGCACCCAGGCAATCACAAGTTAGCAAATGTGACACGGGCGCACTCGCACAAAACATCCAGACTCGGGCGCCCTTGGTCGTGCGGTGTCACACGGTGCGACAAGGCGCGCCCTGTTGCACAGAGGCACAAGGTGGCAAATGGAAAACGTGCCGCCCGAACGTGAACAAGATGGCACCTTGGTAGTCACATGTTAGCAAATGTGACACGGGGGCCCTCGCACGAAACAGCCAGACTCGGGCACCCTTGGTCGTGCAGCGTCACACGACGCGACACGGCGCGCCCGACTGCACGGAGGCATAAGGTAGCAAATAGTAAACGGGCTACCTGAACGTGCACAAGGCACCCAGGCGGTCACAAGTTAGCAAATGTGACACGAGCACTCTCGCATGAAACATCCAGACCTAGGCGCCCTTGGTCGTGCGGTGTCACACGACGCAACAAGGCGCGCCCGGCTGCACGGAGGCACAAGGTAGAAAACGACAAATGGGTCACCCGAACGTGCACATGCTGGCACCCTGGTGGTCACAAGTTAGCAAATTTGACATGGGTGCCCTCGCACGTAACATCTCGACCCAGTCGCCCTTGGTCATGCTGCGTCACAAGGCACAACACGGCGTGCCCGGTCGCCCTGAGGAACAAGGTAGCAAATGGAAAACATGTTGCCCGAACATGCACAAGGAACTCAGAAGGTCACAAGTTAGCAAATTTGACAAGGGCGCCCTTGCACGAAACGGCCAGACCCGGACGCCCTTAGCTGTGCGGCGTCACACGGCACGACACGGCGCGCTCGGCCGCATAGAGGCACAAGGTAGCAAATGGAAAACGGGTTGCCCGAACGTGCACAAGCTGGCACCTGGGCGGTCACAAGTTAGCAAATGTGACACGGGCACCCTCGCACGAAACGGCTAGACCCGGGCGCCCTTGGTCATGGGGCGTCACATGGCGCGACACAACATGCTCGGCCGCACGAAGGCACAAGGTAGTAAACGGTAAACGGGCTGCCTAAACATGCACAAGCTGGCACTCGGGCGATCACAAGTTAGTAAATCTAACACAGGCGCCCTTGGTCATGCAGCGTCACATGGCGCGACACGGCGCCCCCGGCCGCACGGAGGCACAAGATAGAAAACGATAAATGGGCCACCCTAATGTGCACACGCTGGCACCTGGGCAGTCACAAGTTAGCAAATTTGACACGGGTGCCCTCGCACAAAACGGCCCGACCTAGGCGCCCTTGGTCGTGCGGTGTCACACGGCGCGCCCGGCCGCACGAAGGCACAAGGTAGCAGATGGAAAACAGACCACCCGAATGTGCACAAGCTAGCACTTGGGCAGTCACAAGTTAGCAAATTTGACACGGGCACCCTAGCACGTAACGGCCCGACCCGGGCGCCCTTGGTCCTGTGGCGTCACAAGGCGCGACATGGCGCACCGAGCCGCACGGAGGCGCAACGTAGAAAATTGAAAACAGGCCGCCCGAACATGCACAAGTTGCCACCCAGGCGGTCACAAGGTAGAAAATCTGACACGGGCACCCTAGCACGTAACGGCCCAACCCGGGCTCCCTTGGTTGTGCGGCATCATAAGGTGCGACATGGCGCGCCTGACCGCCCAGAGGAACAAGGTAGAAAACGGAAAAAGAGCCACTTGAACATGCACAAGGCACCTGGGTAGTCACAAGTTAGCAAATTTGACATGGGCGCCCTCACACGAAAGGACTAGACCCAGGGGCCCTTGGTCGTGCAGCGTCACACGTCGCGACACGACGCGCCTAGCCTCCCGGAGGAACAAGGTAGCAAATGACAAATGGACCACCTGAACATGCGCAAGGCACCCAGGTAGTCACAAGTTAGTAAATGTGACATGGTTTCCCTCGCATGAAATGGCCAGACCGGGGCGCCCTTGGTCGTGCGCCATCACACGGCGCGACAAGGCTTGTCGGGCTGCACGGAGGCATAAGGTGGAAAACGGAAAATGGGCCGCCCGAATGTGAACAAGATGGCACCTGGGTGGTCAGAAGTTAGCAAATGTGACACAGGAGCCCTAGCACGAAACGGCCAGACTCGGGCATCCTTGGTAGTGCAGCGTCACATGGTGCGACACGACGCGCCCGGTCGCACGAAGGCACAAGGTAGCAAACGGTAAACAAGTCACCCGTACGTGCACAAGCTAGCACTCGAGTGGTCACAAGTTAGCAAATGTGACACAGGTGCCCTCACACAAAATGACTCGACCCAGGCGACCTTGGTCGTGTGGCGTCGCACAGTGCAACATGGCGCGCCAGGCCGCACGGATGCACAAGATAGAAAATGGCAAATGGGCCGCCCGAACGTGCAAAAGCTGACACCCGGGCAGCCATAAGTTAGCAAATCTGACATGAGCACCCTCGCATGCAATGGCCCAACCCGGGCGCCCTTGGTCGTGCGGCATCACAAGGCGCGACACAGCACGACCGACCTCCCAGAGAAACAAGGTAGCAAACGGCAAACGGGTTGCCCGAACGTGCACAAGGCACTAGGGCGGTCACAATTTAGCAAATCTGACACGGGCGCCCTCGTACAAAACAGACAGACCTGGGCGCCCTTGGTCGTGCGGTGTCACATGGCGCGACACGGCGCGCCGGGCCGCGCCGAGGCACAAGGTAGAAAATGGAAAACGGATTGCTCGAATGTGCACAAGCTGGCACCCAGGTGGTCACAAGTTAGCAAATGTGACACGGGCGCCCTTGCACGAAACAGCCAAACTTGGGCGCCCTTGGTCGTGCGGTGTCACACGGTGCGACATGGCACGCCCAAGCACATGGAGGCACAAGGTAGAAAACGGTGAACGGGCCACCCTAATGTGCACAAGCTGGCACCTGGGCAGTCACAAGTTAGCAAATATGACATGGGTGCCCTCGCACGAAACGACCCGACCCAGGCGCCCTTAGTCGTGGGCGTCACACGGCGCACCCCGCCGCATGGAGGCACATGGTAGAAAACGGAAAATAGGCCGCCTGAATGTGCACAAGCTGGCACTCGGGCGGTCACAAGTTAGAAAATCTGACACGGGCTCCCTCGCACGTAATGGCCTGACCCGAGCGCCCTTGGTCGTGCGGCGTCACAAGGCGCGACAGGGCGCGCCCAACCGCCCGGAGGAACAAGGTAGAAAATGGCAAATGGGCCGCCCGAATGTACACAAGTCACCCGGGCAATCACAAGTTAGCAAATCTGACACAGGCGCCCTCGCACGAAATGGCCAGACCCGGGCTCCCTTGGTCGTGCAGCGTCACACGGCACGACATGGCGTGCCCGGCTGCCTGGAGGAACAAGGTAGCAAATGACAAATGGGCCACCTGAACGTGCACAAGGCACCTAGGTAGTCACAAGTTAGCAAATGTGACACTGGCGCTCTCGCATGAAACGGCCAGACCTGGGCACCCTTGGTCATGGGGCGTCACACGGCGCGACATAGCGCGCTCGGCCGCATGGAGGCACAAGGTAGCAAACGGTAAATGGGCTGCCCAAATGTGCACAAGCTGACACCCAGACGGTCACAAGTTAGCAAATGTGACACGGGTGCCCTCGCACGAAACGACCCGACCCAGGCGCCCTTGGTCATGCGGTGTCACACGGTGCGACATGGCGCGCCCAGCCGCACGGAGGCACAAGGTAGCAAATGGGCTGCCTGAACGTGCACAAGCTGGCACCTGGGCGGTCACAAGTTAGCAAATCTGACATGAGCACCATCGCACGTAACGGCCTGACCCAGGCGTCCTTGGTCGTGCGGCGTCACAAGGCACGACACGCCGCGCCCGGCCTCCCAGAGGAACAAGGTAGCAAACAGCAAACGGGCTGCTCGAACGTGCACAAGACACCCGAGTAGTCACAAGTTATCAAATCTGACACGGGCGCCCTCGCACGAAATGACCAGACCTGGGCGTTCTTGGTCGTGCGGCGTCACACGGCCCAACACGGTGAGCCCGGCCGCACCGAGGCACAAGGTAGAAAATGGAAAATGGGTCGCCCGAACGTGCACAAGCTGGCACCTAGGCGGTCACAAGTTAGCAAATGTGACATGGGTGCCCTCGCATGAAATGGCCCGACCCAGGCGCCCTTGGTCATGCGGCGTCACATGGCGCGACACAGCGGGCCCGGTCGCACGGAGCCACAAGGTAGCAAACGAAAAATGGGCTGCTCGAACGTGCACAAGCTAGCACCCAGGCGGTCACAAGTTAGCAAATCTGACATGAGCGCCCTCACACAAAACGGCCCGACCCAGGTGCCCTTGGTCGTGAGGTCTCACACGCCGCGACACGGTGCACCCAGCCGCCTGGACGAATAACATAGCAAATGGCGAACGGGCTGACCGAATGTGAAGATTAAGACACTCAGGCAGTCACATGTTAGAAAATCTGACACGGGCGCCCTCGCACGAAACGGCCCGACCCAGGCACCCTTGGTCATGCGACGTCACACGGCGCGCCCGGCTGCCCGGAGACACATGGTAGCAAACGGAAAACGGGCCACCCGAATGTGCACATTAAGGCACCCCAGTGATCAAAAGTTAGCAAATCTGACATGGGTGCCCTCGCACGAAACAACCCAACCCAGGTGCCCTTGGTCTTGCGGCGTCACATGGCACGACCGGCCACCCGGACACACAAGGTAGCAAACGGAAAATGAGCCATCTATGAAGATTTCATAGCTTAAAAATTTCCAGACGAGAAGATAGCTAAAATACCAAGCTGACCATGATTTGAGAAAGAATTTTAGAGCATACATAAACCCTAACTTCCTTAGATCATATCTCTGAAAATATTACGAACAAAGATCTGATGCTTGGACTAGATGTTCAAAAAAAATTATCCTTAATATGGTCGAAGTTTCATGGCCTACAACCTCACATAAAAATGTTATAGCAATAATGTTGAACTAACCCTAATTAATTCAAATAATATCAAATCATTGTTGACATATGTCGAAAGTCAGTTAGAGAGTGAATTAGAATCGACACGTAGCCCAAACTGTCGCAAGAGCGACACTTAGCCTAAACCGTCACAATAGCGACGTTTTGCCAAAACTGTTGCAATAGTGACACCTTTGCCTGAACTGTCGCAATAGCGACGTTTCTATCGAAACTGTCGCAATAGCGACACCTTTGCCTGAACTGTCGCAATAGCGACATTTCTGTTGAAATTTTCGCAATAGCGACACTGTTGCCTGAACTGTTGCAATAGGAACGCTTTTCTCAAACGTCGCAATAGCGACACTTTCCTCTATGTCGTCGCAATTTCGACGCTATTGCCGAAACTGTCACAATTCCGACGGATTCCTCCAAACGTCGCAATTGCGACACTTTGTCTAAGTGTCGATATTGCGACACTTGTCTCTAAACGTCGGTATAATGACGGTTTTGGGCGGGATTTGAAAATTTTGAAAAAATTTGGGGAAATTTCTGAAATTTGGTCAAAAGTGTCGGAACCAAGTGTCATGATTTCTGCCAAATGTACTAGTGTGTTTCAAGACCCATTTTTCCTTGAAAAGTGTCGGAACAATCCTGGTTTGTTTTTGGAGAAAGGGAAAAAGACACCTCCTCCATTTTTAGATCACTTTTCGAGATAAATATTTTATTTATGTCATGAATTTTCCCCATGGATGTCTTTGCACCTCTCTGCAGTGTGCATTTGTAGGTGGGGAAGCTATATTACTCCTTTTGAATCTTTAATGATGCAACAATCATTTTCTAGGATCGAGTATTAGGGGAATTTAGAGGTTTAAAATGAGTCTCCCAAGGAAAATAATAAAATAATATTTAAAATAATAAAATAAGAGTTTTGAATTAAAAAAAAAAAAAAACTATTTTTTATTGTGTGTTCAGCTTATCTCCTTATATGCTTAGTCAAATGTCAAGTTAATACACCTACTTGATGCATAATTACATTTTACATCCATTAACATGTTTTTTCCATGTATTTTCATTTTTTTCCAATAGTTGTGGAATTTAATTCCATATCCAACTGTGGTGAAAACATTTTTTACATTTATTTTCATTTATTTTCAATGTGGGTCTACTCAAAATTATGCAGACTGGGTACTCGTTGGATGTGGAATTTAATTTTACATCCGATGGGTGTATACAGTTGACATTTGACTAAACCTATAAGGGGATAAGATGAAAATACAATTAAAAATGTTAGTTTTCTTCTTTTCCCTCCAAAATTTTTATTCTTGGGGATGACATCATCATCTTGAATCCTATTGGTTCTTATAAAGTTAATTTTATTAGTACATTTTTTGTTTTGAGGCTCATTTTTTACCTCAAAATTTCCTTAATGATTCACATCTTCTTACCATTCTCAACCATCTTCGAAATCTTGAGAGCCTTTAGATAAAACTTGATGAATTTATGCATACTAATGACAACTTCCAAGGAATTGATAGACATTCATGTGAGTGCCCTCTTCCATTATGCGTAGGTTCTATCTAATTTGAGCTTAAGTTTCTGTCCATTACTATTGTTTACTTCATGATTTAAGGACTTCACTAAGCTCATAACATATGGCACCTTCTATGGTGACTAATATTTCACTAGTTTTCTCTTTATTTTCATGTTGATGTGTTAATTCATGGTCATGCCCATCTTATGTTTTCATATTTATTATAAATTTTCAAATCAAGAGCCATAAGTGGCCACAAATTTATCCAAGTATTTAAGGTGGATCTAGTGTGACCTATCTATCTACAACTTGTTCATCATAAGTTGAAAGTAACTAGACATCACTAGCAAAGCTACCTACCATAGAAAACAAAACAACAACACACATGTAACTAATAATGAGAGAGGAATCCCCATCCCCACAAGGAGAGTCATTAGCATGTAGGAGCCTTAATCTAGTTATTTCTGCACTAATATTCATGCATGGCATGAACTTGGGAGTAAACACTTCAAGGTTAAGGGTGAAGATGAGAGCTATGATTTTGGAGATAGGGTTGAGGTAGGGGCCTTGCTTTCTCATTCCTAGATAAAAACCACAAAGGCTTGAACTTTATTCCTCATCCCTAGAACATGCACTTAGCCATTTTTTTTTTTGAATATTTTCTTTGCCAACACATAGACCACTTAGTGTTATTTGAATTTGTGGTTTCCAACCTCTAATTAGATTTGAATGATGACCAAGGAAATTTTCATAATACATAATGAGCAAGTATCTCCTCAAATCCCAATAGTCCCTAGAAATACTCTTTATATATCACCATTTTATTGTTTTTGAAAGCTTCATTAAAAACTCTAATTAGGATTTACTTATCTCAAGGCCTTCAAGCTAGATCTTTCTGTTATATATGCATCTACATCTACCTTTGCTAGAAGACAATTTGAAAATTCATTTTCATCACAAACCAAGACCCCCATCATTTGAACAACATAGCCACCTTATTTTCCTCCACTTAGAAAATAGGTATATCTTTCAAACACTATCTCGCCTTTATTTCTTTTTAGAAATTTGTCATCAACAAAGAAAACTCTACGTGCTCTAGGGTGGCTTACTCCAATATACTTCATGTCATTCAAATGAAGATTATATTATTCTTTTAGAAAAACTGCAAATTGGTATATAAAGTGGAAAATTTAATTGCCCACTAGGAGGCAAGGACTTACAAATTTTTTGTGGAAAATAAGCACTCTTGGTAAGTATATTTATTTACATCTTGTTCCTAAATTTTTTTTAGTGGATAAGAAGCATTAGTAAGTTCACACATTAAAATAAGCATTAGTAAGTTCACACACTTACATTTTTACTCCTACTTATTAAAATGTTGCAGAATGGATAAATAATAGTGCGAAATAACTCCTCCTAAGTATATTTATTTACCTCTTGTTCCTAAATTATGGTGGGTAGTAACTAATTAAGTGAGTATGACTTGTTCTGTTTTCTTATTAAACTCAACAATGAAAATCCATTGCACAAATATCTAAAAATCAGGGCATCCATTACACAAATATCTAAAAATCATGGCATAAATCTGAGATAGTCATCACATGTCATTGTATTGTGCAAAAGATGCAATAAGACTTTCAAGTTATGGTCCAATCAAATGTTTAAAACATACTTACAGAATAATAATTTCAAGTTATGATGGACCAATTATATACTTCAAAATAATTCAAAAATATTTTTTTTTTCAAAATTAAATATTATAACATGTATTAGTAAATATTAAATTATTAGTGGAAGAGCTTTAAGCTCTGCAAGATCGCACTGATGCTTCTGCTGCCTGTGAGCCCACACACGTCGGAGGCTAGGGCTTCTCCACTTTGCCATGGAGGTTTTGGGCTCGCCCCGGGTTCCTCCTCCCCCTCCTCCTCTGTCCGCTGAGGATGCATTCAACTCATTGCTGGCCACGTTGCCGAGAAAGAAGAAATCTGAAGTCGCCAAGTTCGTAAAAAGCTGGATGATATTCCGGAAATATCCTTTCCCCTAGAGGGACCGATCGAGGTAGCCTTATCCTTAGTGGATCGTGCCCTTGTGGGAAAATTTACGGATCTTTGGCCCTCTCCAAAAACAACGGAGAACTGGTTTGTCAAAAAATAGACGCCTTTAATCAAGAATAGTGTAACCTCGTATTTCTTGAAGAGAGGCTATTTTTTGTTTGAATTCATCTCAAAAGAGGATAAAGATTTGATCTTTCAGAATGGTCCCTACTTTATGGGACTTCAGGGTCTGTATCTCAATAATTGGACGCCAGATTTCGACCCAGCAGTGGATGTACCAATGACCGTCCTAGTGTGGGTTAGGTCGCTAAATCTCCCAGTGCATTGCTGGAACTAGGATTCTCTGAAGCACATAGGTAACAACCTGGGTGAATTTATTGATCGAGAAAATAATAAGGATCAATATGACTGTGCCCAAATATGCGTCGAGGTCGATCTAGAGGTGGGACTTCCGGAGGAAATAAAAATCAATGTCGATAGTTGGACTCATGTGCAAAAGCTAGACTATGAGCAGCTTCTCTTCAAGTGTCAGAAATTCCATGTTTACGGCCACTTTTCTAGGGGTTGCCTGAGCAATGGAGAGGTAGAGAAAGGGAAGGAGGAGGGTTGGAATTAGGTCAAGCGGTCAAAGACCTCTCATAAAACCCCCAAATTTGGGGCTCCAAATGGTAAAGGCCCTTAGTCGACTACTGTTTAGCAAGCCCCTCCCCCGAATGGTCAAGAAAACTAGTTTGGGCTCTTAAGCTTAGCTTCAAAGGAAACCCAGGAGGTCAAAATCCAAAAGAAAGTGACCCCAGACAAAGGGACCCCCTCAGGCTTGAGGAAAGGAGAAAGTGCCTTTGAAAGACCTAAGGAAAAAAATGCAGAAGTTCACTTGGTCAAATAAAAGAGTCGATATTGGGCATATTTTTGCAAGGTTAGACATATTTCTCATTCAAAGTTCTTTTCTCCTTTTAGGATTGGAGGCTAGAATGCATATTCTCCCTTGCAGTGTTTTAGATCATAAACCTATCAATCTTGAACTGCTGGCCCAAATAGATCTTAACCCTATTCCATTCAGATTTAGTCCTTTATGGGTCAAGGACCCGAACTTCATGAATAAGGTTAAGGAAAGTTGGAGGATGCCTGTCAAGGGCTCTTCCTTCTTCATTTGGAAGGAAAAGCTCAGAAGAGTGAAAAGATGTTCTGAAAATTTTGGCCAAATACCTACCTAGCCCAGAAACTGAAAGAAAACATATCCAAGACAGCCTTGAGCTCCATCACTTGCAAACGGAAAATGCAGAAATTACAAAAGAAGTTCTAGATAGGGAGGCAGATTTACAACAAAAGTTTCATAAGGCATGCCTGTCAGAGGAAGAATATTGGAGACAAAAATCTCGCATCCTTTGGCTTAAAGCAGGAGACAAGAACTCCTCCTTCTTCCACAAACAAGCCCAAGCGCGAAGAAGCTTCAAATCCATTTCAGAAATCAAGGAAGAGACCATAACTCACAATGATTTCATTAGCATTAAAAGGGAATCTTTCTCTCATTTTAAAAATATTTACAGTGAAGAAGGGGTAACGGACCCGAATTATAAATTCCTAGATGTGGTTCCTTCAAAGATTACCTGTAGGATGAATCAATATCTGGAAGCAAAGGTCAGTAAAAAAGAAATAAAGGTTGCTCTCTTTGCTATGGAGACCGACAAAACCCCCGGACCGGATGGTTTTACAGCTAGATTTCTTCAAACTTGTTGGCAGATAGTGGAAAAGGATTTGCGCAAAATGGTTTTGAAATCCCAAGCTTGTCAGAAAATTGGGGGCAACACTAACTCTGCCTTTCTTGCCCTCATCCCTAAGGAAAAGGGAGCCAATGCTTTCAATACATTTCACCCGTTTTCTCTTTGTAACATAGGCTACAAGCTAATAACCAAGGTGATTTCCAACAGATTCAAAAGTATCCTTCCTAATATTATCTCGGAGAATCAAGGTGGTTTTGTTCATGGGAGGCAGATTGTGGACAATTTCATCTTAGTACAAGAGGTGATCCATTCAAGCCTGCAACAAAAAGAAAAGGGTATGGTTGTCAAAATAGATCTAGCAAATGCCTTTGAACATGTTAGACACAACTATCTATTGGATGTTATGCACAAGTTTGGTTTTGGGATTAATTTTATCAATTGGATTCGAGCTTGTATCTCTGAGCCTTGGATCGCCCCTCTGGTGAATGGGCGAGCAACAGACTTCTTCAAAGCTACTAGAGGGCTTCGGCAGGGGTGTCCTCTTTTTCCTCTCCTATTTGTCCTCCAAGCTTATGTTCTAAGCTTTTATTTGGACAAGAAGCAGATAGACCAAGAGATTATGGGCCTGAACATTGCAAGAGGAGTCAAAAATATAAATCATGCTTTATTTGCCGACGATTCTCTGTTGTTGGGCATAGCCACAGTGCTTTTAGCATCAAGGTTCAAAGATGTGTTGGATGATTACTATGATGCAACGTGCAACACTATAAATAAGGGGAAATGCCATATATGTTGTTGGAACATTTCAGCCAGCGCTCTCAATGCCATTTCTAGATGTATGGGCTTTGCTGCCTCTTCCAACTGGTCTTTGTTCAAGTATCTAGGTCTCCCAATCTTCCAAAAGAATGCCTTCAACAGATATTGGCTTCCTTTGTTAGAAAAATTCAAGCTCAAGACCCAGGCCTGGGGTTTCTCTTGGCTCAACCTTGGTGGTAAGTCTGTGCTCATCAAGGCTATTCTCAGCAGTCTCCCAAATTTTCAATTCTCTGTTTTGTTGGCTCCTACTTGCATTCGTAGGAAAATGGAGGAATTCATTCGAAAGTTCTTCTGGAAAGGTGGTATGCAAAATGAGAAGAAAATCTCGTTTGTTAGCTCGGACAAAGTCACCAAGCCCTTGATGGGAGGAGGATTGAACTTCAAAGACCTCTACACTCAAAACGTGGCTATGGGAGAAAAAATCATTTAGAGGCTCTTTGCTCCTAAACCTGGTTGGGCGCAAACAACTTTATGGAAGAAATACTTTAGCGGCCAAAGGAAACACTGTCTTGACAATCCCCTCTCAAAAAACGGATCACATTTCCTTAAACTCTATGCTAAAGCCACTTCATTGATCAATCATCACGCATCTGGATCTCGGTAATGGTAAACAAATAAATATTTGGGAGGACAAAATTATGAATAATCCCCCACTTGCCGAAATCAGTTCTCTGCATGCGCTACGGGCATGGATGTTTAACGCCGGCTTCAAAACTCCGTGGGACATCTCGTGCTAGGATGACTGTAATTGGTAAAGTTGGAAGTAGCTCCAGGTGTCGTTGGAGTTGAAGCTGGACTGTGACACCTTATTTGCTAACCTGAAGGGCGTGGCCCTGATCCACGCTAGGAGACAAGACAACCACGGATGGGGCTCTCAATCGAGCAGCTATTCTGTGGCGCTGGGATATGCAAAATTGCTGGAACAGCCCCACGTCCCTCCTAATCCTGCGACTTGGAAGGGGATATGGAGCCACAAGTCCATTCCAAAAATCGATATTTTCTGTTGGCTCATGTGCCACAACATAATCTTGACTGAGGACAAATTGAAGAAAAGAGGCTTCCATGGGCCATCTAGATGTCTAATGTGCTGCGAAAATGAAGAGAATGTCTGCCACCTAATGTTGGAATGCAAATTCACAACAAAGATCTGGCATGAGCTTCTGGGCCCTTGGAGAAACAATTTTACATTTCCCACCTCCATCACTGAATTGTTTGCTAATTGGCTGCACAGCTATCCAGGTGTCCTCCCAAAAAACGAAAGTTTTAAAGCCACTTGACTTTCCTTGCCAAAGATCATTTGTTAGAAAATCTGGCTTGAAAGAAATAAGAGAATTTTTAGAGATAAAGCGCACAATGTGAAGCTTATCATGGCCAAGATTAAAAGCCAGCTGAAAAAAATCTTGGGTGATCAACTAGAGGAAACAAATTTAAGTCAATAGGATTTTGAATGGGGTGTCATGATGGGCCTCCAGTTTTCTGAAATAGTAAGGCAAAGAAAATCAAGCAAAGAATGGAAAATTAGATTCAATGAGAAAGATTTCACAGATTGGATTAACAAGCAATCCAGACATACTTTATTCTTTGACGGGGTAGCCAAGGCAATCCTGGGAAAGCTGGTGCAGGAGGTGTCATTAAGAATTTAGAACGCAGAATCGAGAATAGTTATGCCTGGGGCCTGAGACACAATACTAGCATCCAAGCAGAAGTGTTGGTTCTGCTCCAAGGCCTCAAGCAAGTCAATGATCTAGGCATCAAAGAGGCAAATGTTATTGGCGATTCTCAGTCCATTATAAAAACTATAGTGGACAATTTTGCTCCTAAAGATTTCATATTTGGAAGATTGGTGACAAGAATCAAAACACTGGTTAAAACTTTTCAGAGTGTGAACTTCTTGCATGTGTTGAGGGAGAATAACAAGGATGTAGATTTGGAAGCCAATAAAGTTGGTCTTCTTTCTGCCAGCACTCTTTTAAGGAATAGGACGAAGAATGAGATCACATTCCTTAAAATTTTGCTTATATGTTTTATTGTATTTTATTGAATCAGTTCATTTGTATCCACAATCTAGGGAAAATTATGGATATTGATTTGATTGCTATATGTAAGAACCACTGGCTTATAAGTATCTGGGTCATTGAGCTCCTGTCAGAAGAGGAAAACTGGGCTTTGCCCTCATACTTTGTAATCTGATTAAAGGCATTCATGCCAATGCTTTAATAGAAACCAATATCTCCTATAAAAATATATATATATTAAATTATTAATAATCTAACAAACAAATCTATTACTAAAACCCTCTCTAACCCTATGGTGGTAGGACTTAAAAAAATATGAGATTACAACACACCATTACATTTTCAACCATATTTTCAAGGACAAATTTAGAGATGAAATTATGATTCTTAACACAAACTCTCACAATTTCAGCGGGAGAGATTTTTAAAAATGACATAATACTACTGTCATGCTGTATTGTTTTGCTCGTTATAAATCACGGGGAAATGAGCCTTCGGAAATATGCGTGGGCAGTCGGATTGGCACTTCCAAAGCTTTGAAAAACATGCATAGAAAAAGTTAACAACAGTTTGGTTATTGCGAGCTGGTTTTTTTTGGGTACAATTTTTTTTGATAAAGGTAGTTGGTAATTTATTAGTTTAAATGTTATCAAGATTGAAATTAAATTGATTAAATAAAATTTAAAAAATATATATTTAAAAAATTATACATTTTTTATAAAAAATTTAAATTTGGAAAAACTTAACAGCATTTATTACTGGCTGTGTTTTTGCCTATAATTTTTTTGATAGAGTTGGTTGGTAATTTTAATCGTTTAAATGTTATAAAAAATGAAAATAAATTGAATAAATAAAATTAAAAGAAATGATTATTTAAAAATGATAATTTTTTTCTAAAAATTTTAAATTTTATTATTTTTAAAAAATTTCACCAAATTTGAGACCAAAAGGGTAAACTAAATTCCAAAAAGGTTAAAACAAATTATACAGTGAACATACGACGCTTATAAAATGATCAGAGTTTATTAAATAAAAATAATTCAGAAATCATTTCTGATTTAGAAAAGAAGTTAAATGTTAAAAACTATAAAATTAAATTATATTATTTTTAAATATTGCCATTAAATTTATTTGAAAAAATGACAAAAAGAGTAAAACAATAGTAGCTTCATTAATCATAAAGAAAGACAAAAATTTAATTATTAATTTTAGATCAATTCACCTCCACTCGCTGTTATAGCTGGTAATTAAACTACACAAAATTCTGCCGAATTTTTCTCTGAATTAGTTTTTCCTAAATTTTCCAATCGTCGCATCTTCCTTTTCTAAAATATGGAAAAAAATACCCAGAGTGTTAATAAGATATGGACGGCTGGAGCTAGTTTGAGCTTCGATATTTCGTCTTAACAGTTATATTTGCGATCTGTTATGACCATGCAAATGCTGTAATCAATTGTATAAGCATTTTTTTTTAAGAAAAAAACGTTATAGTATTACACCATAAAGAGGAACTGAATGATCTGCTGGCAATTAAAATTTTGAATGCTTAACGAAGAGTGGTGCTCATTTTCGAACTTGCAACGTTGACTATGGCATGGGCTACGTAATAAGTGACAATATGCCCCCAAATCACAAAAATGCAAATCCAGAAATTATTGAGCCATAAATCGATGCATGAATCGTGGGGATTACGTTGAGATTAACGTCCAAAAAATGGCTCACAAATTCCCTATGATAATTTGTTGGATAAACAATTATTTAAACCAACTCTTGCCGATAGAATTAAATGTAAGAGTTGTCTCGGTGCTTCTAGAGAGATCGTCCAGCTTCTTAAAGAAGCTTTCTCCACTGACAATGAACCTCAATAAGGTTCTTCTCTATGTATATATTTCCATCTTTGGAATTGCTAATAACAAGTGAAGTGTTCCGTTCTATGATATGGTATAGGAGCTCCTTCTTTGGAGTCTTATGTTTCTGTCATGGTATCAAAGCTTCTTCATTGGACTCTTTTGTTTCTTTCATGATATCAGAGCTGATGGTTTCGGCTTGGTGAGTGTTTGTAGGGGTAAGTGTCTGCAGTGATGTTTGTGTTGTAAGAGAGCCGTGGGTGCTCGGTGAGGAGCTGTGTGATCAGTGGTGTTGTAGAGCGTTGGAGCTCAGTGGAGTTGAAAGCGCGTGCTCAATATTTGCTGATTGTTTTGATGGAGAGCGTTGGCTTGGCATGAGAAATTTCCTGCAGCGTTGTGTGTAGCGTGGAGGGTGTGTTGCAGAGGATTCTCTGTGTGCTGCTACTTTATTGCTAAAAAGTCGTTTGCAAAAAGTCTATTGGCAGCCCGTAAAGCTCTGGTGATTGGAGAAGGGCACGCTGAGCGAACGTAGAGACTGTTGCTGTGTATGAAGCGAGACTGCTGCAGTCTACTCGAGGGCGTTGAACTGCTAAGAACGTGTAGTCTGGGTGAACGAGCATTCTGCATTAAGGTGAAGTGGTGGTAAGAGAAGGCGCTACTTGCTGTCAGATAGATCTGGTGCATATTGGCCAGAGAGCGATTGTTTATTGGTACATGTTTTGAGTATAAAGCTCATAATATTTGGTAGGGTAAGCATAATCTTTGAATGTTCTTTTAAATCAGCAGCACAACAATTTCTGAAAGTTGATCCTGATTGGAGGTGCAACAGTTTCTCTTATTTGAGTGAGAAAAGAGGTTGTCAAGCAAAGGATGCAAATGGGGCAGTTTTCCAATGCTCCTGATGTTGTGTGCTCTATTGTGGCAAAAGAAGAGTTAAGGTAAGTTTGGTGCCTTTGGATAATTGGAAATTGGAGTTGCTAAAAGGATTTATGGTGCGGAGTTATTACCTGTTACGACTTCCTCTAATCTGTTTTCGGTCGAATTTTTTTGTTGTTTCTTGAGCTTTCCGCCAGTGCCTTTGAAAGTTTCTGTTGTTTATTGAGCTTTCTTATGCGTTATTTGTTGGACTGTGCTAGTTTAGAGAGGGGATTTGACAAATTCGTGTGAATAAGTCGTGGGGATTTCGTTGGATTGACACAAAAATTGTGTATAGTCAAAGTCAGAAGTTCTGTGTGCAAGTTCCTTGAACCTAGTTTATTGTAGCATAATCCTTGTTGTCCCTGAGTAGGCTTAGCCAGAGGCAGAATCCGACTTATAAGTGTCTTGTTAATGTTAAGAACAGTTTGGATAATCCCCGAGTTCCAAGGATTTTATTGGACATTTTATTTCATTTTTTGAAAAAGGCGGAATTTTAATGTTTATACAGCTATATCATGGCGTTTATATGTTATAAGGTGTGTTTGTATGTATTTTGTTCTTTATTATTTAACTTTGCCCACTGGTGGAGTTGCCTGCTCTGTATATGAAAAATAAAGTTGTAAGGGCGTGGAGTAACGTGGCTCCAAGCCATTGTTGAGATCTGGCACAGAAGAACTGAGTTGGAGGAGTCTGCATGGGGAGTTGAAGGAAGAGCTCAGCGAAACTTCATGTAAATCATAATGGTCAAAGAAATCAGCATTCAAAGCTGTGATGGGTCGGCAAAGAATATTGAAACATCTGAAGAGAAAGAATGACAGGAAGAATCTGGAATATTTCCAACCATAGAATTTATGCTCAATGAAGATATGAATTCGGATCAGCCAGAAGACTTTATAGATGCGATGTTGAAGAGATTAATGCCAGTGCTGCCATCATTCTCAGGTAAAAATTTTCAACTTTGGGCTATTAAAGTGGAAGGACTACTATGTTCAGTGGATTTATGGAAATTTTTCCAAGAAACTAATATGAATTCTGAAAATAAAAGTAGACGTGCAATAACATTGTTTCTTATTATATCAGCTCTAGGTGAAAACATCCTGTCAAGCATTTTAAATGAATTTGGTGAAGTATTTGATCCAAAAATGTTTTGGCATATTTTTGAAATGAAGTATAGCATGAAGTGGAGTGAGAAAGGCGAAGTAGATGAATTTGTTGTTAAAAATGGTGATTGTGTTGAAAGCATCATAACTGGGATCAAGAATGAAACTATGTGTGTAGCTGACAATAGAGTAGAATGTGATAGTCATGAAACTCTCTATGATGCAAAAACTTATGAAGTCAAATTTGATGAGAATTATGTATCTCATGAAGACTGGTTCAATTTGATGCATGAAAAGCAACTCATTGATGAGTTGTTGTTTGGTGACAAGATATGCCTATTTCCATGCACAAATCAAATGCAGGATGTCACAACAACAGAGTTGATTAAAGAGATTGAAAATATGAATCAACCAACTATGCCAGATGAAGATCTATATAATGATGTAGATAGTGTAGAGATTGCAGAGAGAAAAATCATGGAGGATTCAATAACAACTCATGAAGTTGTAGAGGACTCAATAGTTGTTGATGAAGTTGTGGAAGACTCAATAATAGTTGATGAACTGAAGAAATTTAATAGCCTCTTTGAAGAAGAGGTGGTATATCCAGCGACTATGGTTGTTGTGGATGAAGAGGATTATATCATTGGGCATGACTCAAAATACAATGGTGAGTTTGTGAAACTTGGGTGCATATTGTACAAGGCTCTTTCTCATGGAAAGATGGGAGAGCATGAATTGGATTACCTTGGGGATATTGCTTTACATCCCAATCTTGAAGAGGTAGCTGACATTAATTACGGAAACCAAGAGCAATTTAAGGAGGTCATAAGCAAATCAAGAAAAGAGAAACTTCACCACTATTTTATGGCGGGAAAGGTGAAGATGAAAATGCGTCTGCAAATAAACAAGTATGGACCATTTAGAAAGAAGGCAAAAATGAAAGCCTTGTTCTCTTGTACTGTTGTAAGCCTTGCTGAGACTTAAACCAGCAGGCATGTCAATTAAGAGTATGTTTGTATGTATTTCATAGTGTATTTTGTGTCTCTGTATATGGTTGAAATTAAGGGGGAGTGTTGGATAAACAGTAATTTCAACCAACCCCCACCAACAGAATTAAATGTAAGAGTTGTCTTGGTGCTTCTAGAGAGTTTGTCCAGCTTCTTAAAGAAGCTTTCTCCATCGACAATGAATCTCAAGAAGGTTCTTCTCTATGTATATATTTCCATCTCTGGGATTACAAATAACAAGTGAAGTGTTCCGTTCTCTGATATGGTATAGGAGCTCCTTCTTTGGAGTCTTTTGTTTCTGTCATGGTATCAGAGCTCCTTCATTAGAGTCTTTTGTTTCTTTCATAATTTACCTCGTATATCGTGTATATCGTGGGGTGATCTTCCACGTGCCAGAAAAAATTACAGTGAAAAAAATTGAGATTACATTACATTCCAGTTATAACAGTTCTGTGTGGTTTTACGTAAATTCCCTGCTGGAATAAATGCTGGTCTACTGCACACAAGTTACTGAATGCTCCATGTATTTTTCACAGGTTCCTCCATGGACGTTGCACACCTCTCCAAATCTGCGTTACTGGAGTTGTTTTGCAAAAACCGCTGAGCCTAAAATCTGTGCAGAAATTATTTTGTCGAGGGGAATACCACCAGTAGACCATTGAACATGGAATGACGTTGAGTAATGTCACCACAATGTGGATACGATAATCGTTATCCATTACCATCAGTGCATTGATCCACCATTTGATTGGCCTGAGATGCTTATATAATGTAGTTTTACAATATTTAACCCAAAAATTAATTGACGACTTGGCGAATGGCCACGTAATACACCACCACCTTATCCTTTATGTATGACACCCCATCCAAGGATAATGATTATTGTTATTATTAATTCAAACTTATTATTAATCTTATTTAATCTCTTTTTTATGATAGAAATATCAATTTAATTAAAAAAAAAATTCCTTATTAATCAAATTTTCTCGTATGTGATTTACAAAAGTTTTTCTATGAAAAAATGATCTTTTGGCCATCTTCTTTCCTATTATATATTAAAAAGACTTATATAATTAATAAATATTAGTTTCTATTAGGTTATAGTTTCAAATTTCTTGGGGAAAGGTTAACGAAGGAGTTAATTCCTTGGAATTAAATAATCCTAAGGGATGTTCAAGTTGGACCAAATTTTATACAATTGTTTTGGTGTTTTAGAAATTTTAAATGGTGGTTTCATTTTATTGTTAGTTTTTTTAGTTGTTGTTGGTAATATGTGAACAATTATATTATTGATCGTCTTTCAACACCAGGTATGCTTCACACTTTTTAAAGGGACTTGTTGTATAAAATGGTGACTTATTGAGTAGGAAAATTTTAGTCTTAATTTTTTTAAGATGAAATAATCTTAAATTTAGTATTAATGTGTAAGATATAATAATCAATGGTAGATTTTTCATGGATACAAATTTGACATTTTAAATGGTGGCTTTATTATTTTACTGTTTGTCTTCAAGGGACCAGCTATTTAACGAAGTGATTTATTAAGTAGGAAAAAAATTAGTCTTAATTTTTAAGATAAAATAGCCTTAAATTTAATATTAACGTGTAAGATAAAGTAATCAATGGTAGATTTTTTATGGATATGAATTTGACATTTGAAATGGTGTCTCCATTGTACTATACATCCTTTGTCCTCTTTTTGGTGGGTAAGCTGTGAACAAGTATATTACAGACAGTCTTTCAACACGAGTGTCTTCTCGCTTTTTAAAGGGATTAGCTGTTTAAAAAGCTGATTTATTGAGTAAGAAAAGTTTAGTCTTAATTTTTAAGATAAAATAATATTAAATTTACTATTAACGTGTAATAGTAAATTTTTCATAAATAAAATTTTTCATGGTGATTTTTTTTCATATTTAATTGTTTTATTAGTCCTTGCTACAATAGCAGGAGCATAGAAATCTATGCAGGAGTATAGAAATCTAATTTCATAGTTAAAAAAAATATTATAGTTTAATATAAGAATTTTTATAGTTTAATATAATATTTATGTAAAATGTAATAATTAGGAAAATATTGTAAATAAATAAATATTTTTTATTTTTTATTTTTTAGAAATGAAATTTCAATTTTTTTGATTTAGGTAAAACATTTTAAAATACTAATTATTTACGGTGGTTATACATAAGAGGAATATATATATATTTTTTTCTATTTTTATTTCAAAAAATATAAAAAAAATACAATTTTTTATTTTTATTTCAAAAAAGAAGAAGAAGCCAAATAACCTATAACAATAAAATTCATTGGTAAAGACACACTATCAAATTATGTATATTTATGTGACAAAACATATTATATATACTTGAAGTGGCAATATGTACTAAAAAGTAATAATAAATAATATAGATTATAGTAGGGTTCCAGCAAAATCACATATTTATTTGAAACTACGAGTTCTCCATGTTTTGGAAGTAAAATTTATACTAAAAATATAGGTTTCCTAAAATCACCTTTTGTAAAGGATCAAATTGTTGTTAATGAGAATGTTGCTCAAGGATTGCAAGAGGTGATCATTGTGCATCACATTTCTACACCTGATTCAGAAATATCTGAAGTTGAGAATCCTGAGCAATAAGTTTACAAAATTAAGAATGAAGATAATTTTGATCAGGACAATGAAAGAGTAAAGGAATTAACCGGCTCTGATTATGAATAGACAATCCTAAGCCATAGGTTTACAAAATTAAGAATAAGGAGAATTTTGATCTCGGCAATGAAAGAGTGAGTGCATTAGCCAAATATAATTTTGAATTGGAGAGCCCTGTACACGAGATTGCAGAAAATGAAAACATCGACAACAAATTGAGGGAAATGGAAGGCAGGATCTCATATCTAGAAGAAGAGAACTCAAGGCTCCTGAGGAGATTAACAATGAAAAGCCTTAAATTTAAACATCTCAAGGAAAAAATTAGTTTATGATTCTATTTTCTTGTGTGTTTTTCATTTGATGATCATTCATATAGTACTATGTAAGTAGAAATTAGTGTATGATTATGTAAGCCCACCTACCCAACCCAAGTATGATTCTTTGAGCAAGTGTGTGGGTAAATGCCTATCTGTTCCGAGGAGATAGCTGAAGTTCTTCATTATTATTCCCACCATTCTATCCATCCAGATATTTTGAAATTAATTTTAGTTTTTAAATTGTCACAAAATTTTAAGTGGATTTCTTATATGGGTTTTTGGTTTTGCAGTTGGATATTTGAACCATTTAATTTCATGAGAACCATTTAATCTCTATGACCATGATTGGAGTGACATGCAGCCTGAGATTTCTTAGGTAGTTGAGCTGAAATATTGCTTTTACCTTACAAAAAGAAGATAAGGGTGAGCTACTTGGAATATAGTCAACAAATCTCAAAGAGGATGTGAACTTTTATCTATAGAATCCATTTTTCAAATAACCTTGAATCGAATTTAATTATGATAACTGATGAATGTGGACATCTTAGTAAAATTTCATATTTTTTATTCATGAGAGTAAATACTAATGTATTTTTGTTGATATCACGAATAGGTGAGCTCCATGATGATGGTTACTAGAGTATTTTCTCAATCAGTCAAAATACCCACAAGTTTATGAATCAAGTGCTTAGCTGATGAATGTGGACATCTGAGTAAAATTTCTTGTTTGTTGTTTATGACAATAAATACTAATATATTTTTGTTGATATCACGAATAAGTGAGCTCCATGATGATGGTTAACTCAGTATTTTTTTAATCAGTCAAGATATCCACATGTTTCTGACTCAAGTGTTTACCTTTTATGGATTAATCCACAACATCTTCAGGCTTTGAGGAATTTCTTCTCCAAAAAAAGGCTCTCAGCGGCCACCATTCAACCATTTTTGGAATCTTCAATAATAAAGATGAGATGGTCCCATCTAGACCCAAACAATGATATTATAAGGCCTTGTTTCTCTCGATTTTTGTACAATCAAGGTTCTAGCTTTGCTTCAGCCTTACCATGGATACATAGGATCTAATAAATGCTTAGATTCTTCACTTTGCTGTAAACATCCAGATATTCTTCATAGAAACATATTATGTATTTCCTATGCTCGTAGTGATGAGGAAACCTCTCCTCCTCGTCAATTTTGTTCATATACCACACTTCCAACATTTCGTTCATATACCACAGTTTCACGATTTTTATGCAATCAGGGTTATAGCTTTGCTCCTGCCTTACCATGGATACATAGGATCTAATAAATGCTCAAAATATTCACTTTACTGCCAACAACCAAGGCTTCTTCATAGAAACGTATTACGTATTGTCTGTACTCGCAGTCATGAGGAAACCTCTCCTCCTCGCCAATTTCACTCATATACCACACTTCCACCATTTCGTTCATATACCACACATTCATCATTGGCCTAGGAACTGATAGACATACATGTTAATTTATCATAGACTACTTTAAAATATCATCTATTAGTTAGAGTACTTTAAAATATGACATAATTAATTTACTCTGGTTGATTTTTAGAAGACATTGGCATTTTGAGTGTCCCTTATTTAATTTTCCAGCATGCTATTTTAATGACATTTGAGAATGGTTTTGTTAATGAGCATGTTCTTATAATGAAATTTGAGAATGTGTTTTTTAATCAACTCTGATATAATTACATATTATAAACTTGAGAAAAGAATAAACAAAAAAAAACTTAAATTTAATGTCTCAATTGCTATTACTTGATTATGAAAATTAAAGTACATTTTTTTAGTTTAAAAATCCTATCGGTCTTTTTTTACACCTTTTGGGGCAATTGCTAGTTTTTATTTTATTTTAAGTGAGTCAAAATGTTTACATGACATTACAACACTTCTATATACTGGAATTGATAGGACTAGACAACTACTTTTAACTTTATATTATTTTTTAATTGAGCTATGTGTAAATGTTTGGCAATTATTTTTAGCTTTATATTATTTTTTAATTGAGTTGTGTAAATGTTTACAAATATTTACACGAACACAACATCACCCAATATCGTTTCCTTTTATATGTAATTTAAAAAATGTTATAAAATAAAATATTTTGATTTTGAAATGAGATATGAATTTTTAGCAAATGGTATCCATAAGTCATGATATTGGGTCATGGTATCCTAACAAAACCTATTTACAATGTAATAATATCCATGGTAAAATGAGGGCCAATATCCATGGTTATGAATATTATGATATGTTTATTGTAAGTTTTAAGTTTTAATTTAATTGTTTTTATAAAATAAAATAAAAATAAAATATTGATAATTTTTTTAAATTTTAAAGTGAGTTATAGTTTTTTGATACATGGTATTGATAAGTCAGAATTGGCCTATGATATTATAATAAATATTTTTTAGAAGTTAATAATATCCATTGTAAAATGGATAAATTGATTAACAATATTATTATATTTTAAATTTAAATTTTTATTTACTTATTCATTAAATTTAAATATAATTACAAAAAAATGATTTATTTAAATATAATTACGGAATTAAAAAATTTTAATACTGTTACAGAGTCATTATTTTAATGTAATATGTGAATTAGATTACAATATAAAAAATTTATGTCTATATATGAAATCTAATACTTACACATCTAACGGATACTAAGTTTTAGTCTAGCGGTTAATAGACGGATAAACGACGCATATAAAAAGATCAGAGTGCTCAGACATTGTACGTCATAGTCGGTAAGATTTGATTGCCTGCTCGATGAAAAAATTAAAGTCAAAGTCCGTCGCAGACGATCCGGGCCATTCGGCCTTCTAGTTCGAATGTCCATTGCGTAGTCCCCTTATTTTGAACGGATAGTAAAGTGAATGGTGTAGTTTACTCGTCGGCTTCGCACGCAACACGATTTGATGTTCAACATGTCTTTTCAATATAATGGGATTGCTTTCCCCGATACAAGGGACAACCTGGTTGCCTGACTAACAGACTCAAAACAAGTTTTACATAATGTGATCACTGCTCACACGATATCCATAATCACATACCATGGAATAGCGATTAATGTATAGGCAATCATTGCCTTCCAAACCATGCATTGATAATTTTCTCAGGGCATGGCGGAATTTATGAACTTTTCATTTCTCATTGTTTCAGTGGCTATGATGATTTCAGTAGCTATAGCAACCGACAATCCCCAGTATTACCAGCGGGATCAGATAGGGTGCAACAAAAATTATGACGGTGCTAACATAACAACAAGAAAAACTCCTTTTTAGCACCATAAATTAGCACCACTTAAGTTATATGGTGTTAATGTGGTGTAAATGTTTATGTATCATCTTAAAAATGAAGTATATCACCATAAGTTAGCACCACTATAGTTATGTGGTGTTAATGTGGTGTAAATGTTTATGTATTATATTAAAAATGAATTATATCACCATAAGTTAGCACCACTTACATTATGTGGTGTTAATGTGGTGTTAATGTTTATGTATCATATTAAAAATGAAGTATATAATCACCATATTTGATGGACAAGTTAGCACCATTCTTACTATGTGGTGTTAAAGTGGAATAATTTTTTATTGATCTTATTGGAAGTGGAGTATATCACCATATATTTAAATAAATGGTGTATGCTATATTGCCAAGTTCTATAAAGTAGGGTAGTTAACTTTCTGTTTTCCATGTTGGCATGTACAAGTAGATTTATTAATGTGAATTGTCACCATAACTATAAAAAAATTACAAATATTTATATTATGAATATATAGATTAGAACTAAACTCACAAATATTTATTTTATAATATTTATTTGTTTGTCATGTTTACATGTAAAACTAAAATTCAAAGTAATTGTTTTCTAAATATTTTATTTCAATTATTTACTTTTTATATTATTCTCATTTGGCACCATAAATACAACAA
The DNA here is from genome assembly GCA_034641835.2 of Pinus albicaulis. NCBI lineage: Eukaryota > Viridiplantae > Streptophyta > Pinopsida > Pinales > Pinaceae > Pinus > Pinus albicaulis. The sequence continues at coordinate 1,359,346,176 of CM076580.1, forward strand.
ATTCAAAATAATTGTTTTCTAAATATTCTATTTCAATTATTTACTTTTTATATTATTGTCATTTTGCACCATAAATACAACAAATTCAAAGTAATTGTTTTCTAAATATTTTATTTCAATTATTTACTTTTTATATTATTCTCATGAGAAAATAAATACACAAAACCATATTACATAATTATTTGTTTTATGAATAAGCCAATTAAGATAAATATTTTTATTTCAAAATAAAATAAGAGTGAAGTCGATGGATTTGGGTTACTCTTTTTTGGAAGAACTTCTGTTCCAAAGGTTGAAAATGTATTTTTGTGAGGGAATTTTTTAAGCCCTCCATCAAAGCTTTTAAAAGGTCCATCTAGGACTAAATAAAACCCTGAATTAAACTACAGAGCTCCATCGTCAATACAAACTTGATATTTTCGAGCTCTTTTCAAACTCTTTTCGTCAACTGGAACTTGATCTTATCGAACTCGCTCTTGTAGTCTGGGAAGTCTTCGGCTAATTTCACCAGGCTCATAGAGATCTGCTCCAAGGCTTTGCCAAGGATGCTCTTCATAGACCAATAAAGATACAATGTCTGCTTGAATTATGTTAGTCTACCCCTTGTTTGTCCCAAGTATGGTATTAAACCTCTCCATTCCTCAGTATCCATCTTTGTCTCTACATGTCTATTTATGTCAGCTTCCCATTTTTCAATGAGCTTTTGAATTTCCTCTTATGTGTTCTCGTGGTATGCTTTCGCTGCCTCTTGGATCACATCGATTGTGGGCCTCCTTCCTCTCGGCTTTCTCGGGGGTGAGCTGTGTTGGGCTTCTACAGCCTTCCCTTCATATTTCCAGCCATGGCCTCAAGCTGCAGGGCCCTTGGAATGGTCGCGAGCTGTAGGACTCTTGGAGCATGCCATCCCACAATCTTTGACTAGGTTTCTGGGTAGGTGACCTATCCACACAATCAAACAAAGGCATAATTCCATATAATGAAAATGATCAAAGGTCCATGCATCCTAATTACCAGAAGAAAGGTGACTCGGGGGCCTCTTCCCAGGACTTCTCCCCTGCCTGTCCCTTTGCGGACCCATCGCCCTCATACCCTGCTTAATTTCTGCCACCCCCTGTCCCTGACGGTCGCACACACCCCATAAATTATCCCCATAACCCAAAGAGCTCATGCCTTCCTTCAATCTCCTAACCTCCCTTCTGGTGTCCTCTCTCTCGTCATACCTCCCAGCCTCAAAATTGACAAAGGAGGCATCGCTGCCCATTGCTCGGGCCTGGGTGGAATTCCCTCTCCCATTCCTCATGTGCACTGAGCCCAAGTAGCTCAAGGTGGTATAAACCAGCAAAGCCTTTGAACTAAACACAACCCATGACTGCTCCTTAACTCTATACCCTGGCAGGATTTCCCGACCCCTCACCATTCCATCTTGTTGGCATCCCTTACCTGACAGACTCACACTCGGGTTCAAGTTGAGGCCATGCCCAATTCCTACTCTGACACAGAGGCAGAGACCCAAAATAACCCCAACCTTCCCCCAACCAGAGTCGTAATGGTTATGCTCTCCCCTACCCAACCGAAGACTATACCAGTCCAGCTTAATCACCTTATGCTCCCATAGAGACTGGCCCAAATCATAAAACATAAACATGGCATGAACAAGGGAGACGAAACCAAGCACATGCCTGAGTTTCATCATGGTGGAAGTGTAATGGAGGTTTGTTATACCGTTGTCGTGCCTGCACCAAAGTCTTTCGTCATGACAAAACCCCCACGCCTTCCTCCACCCTGTTTTAAGCTCCATGTGTGGGCCTCTGTCTCGTTACCTCACCTCATGTTGCATGCGACAGTACAACCTACCGCCCTTGCCACTCATGTGGAAGGTGGTTGGCTTCAACCCCAGGGACACTACCATTAACACTGATGGGAGGGTTGATCTTATTTGTTACACCCTGATCGGGGAGCTAGGTTTGAGAACTGTGGGTGAGCTCTGCCCTCTGACCTGTCCTGCTCTTTGATGCTTTGCAAATGGATCCATCATTATTCCTTAAGATTAGGAGGCATGCTTAATTCAATAGGTTCATTCACGTGAGCGCAACCACAATTTTCCAGGAGGTCAGCTGCTCTATTTCCTTCCCTCCTTACATGGGTGATAATGATATAATCAAATTTCTTGTTTGTATCCTCCAATCCCTGCACATGTGAAGAAGTACACCATCTTTGGCTTAGTTTGCCCCACTTCGTTCCTTGATTAAATTTTTTGAGAGTGTTCGTAACCAACTAAGAGTCTCCTTCGATTACTAGCTTTCTGTATCCTAACCTGATGGGCAAGAGGATACCTTGGTGCACTCCTATGAATTATGCTTCATTGTTGCTGGCAAAGCCACAGGAGTCATCATATATGAATCTTGTTGTGCCATGATGATCTCAAAAAATCCCTCCAACACCTGCTTGCCTCGGATTGCCTTTCGAGCCTCCATCAAAGCTGAGTTTGATGAATCCTTCTAGAGGAGGTTTGAAGATCCTGATGGTGTCCCCTATGTCAGGGATAACTTTCCAAGAAGCTGGGGAGACCATGCTAGGTGCTAGGTGGAGGCCCTGGAGAATTCTTTCTTCCTGAGGAGCCATTTGCCAATCATCTGGCGTACATTTCTCCGAGAGGATGCACTAGTAGAAAATGATGAAATTAGTGACTAGGTGACTAAGTTAGTCACCAAAATTATTTCAAGTGAATTACTACTAAATTTGATCAATTTTAAGTGACCGAACTAAAAATGACTAATTTAAATGATTAATTTAGTCTAGGGTTAAAATATATGACTAGATGATTTTATTGTACTAGCTAGCGCGCGCTCTGACAGGTCGAGAGCGAGCTGACCTACCCGTGACCTCCCAGCCGCCATGGCATCAGGAGGGGGACCCGAGGCTCCCCTTCCTCCTCCTCTAGAAGTCCTTGCATTCAAGAAACTGATAGCAGCCAGCAACAAGCGCCCTCTGACTGGATCTCTGCAAATGTTCGTGAAGAACCTGGATAACATCCCTTCAGTGGCCCTTCAAATCGAAGAAACTTGTCTATCTGCATTGAACTTGGCTGAAATAGGGCTCATTGGACAGTTTACTGGCCTCTAGCCCTCTCTCAAAGCTGTGGAAGACTGGGTGCAGAGGAACTGGATTCCTTTAGTCTCGGAAGGCATCAAAAGCCACTTCGTAGGCAAAGGATACTTTGTTTTTGTTTTTGAGAATGTGGAAGACAAAGCCTCATCTTCAGGAATGGCCCATATTTTATGGGTCCTAAGGGACTATACTTAAATAAATGGACCCCTAACTTAGATCATGCTCAATATGTACCTTCAACTGTTCTATTGTCAGTAAGCCTCCCACATCTCCCATTGCATTGCTAGAACCAAAAGTCTCTCCAAACCATTGGCAATACCCTCAGAAAGTGTATAGATCAAGCAGTGAGAAAGGATCAATACTTGACATGTGCAGGTATATGTGTCGAGGTGGATTTGGAAGTTGGGCTACCTAAATCCATCAAACTAACGGTTGCTGATTGGACCCATATCCAAGAGTTGGATTATGAGCAGCTTCCATTTAAATGCAGGCACTGTTAGGGCTATGGCCATTTTGCAAGGCACACCAGTACATTTGGTCAAAATTCCAACAATTTATTTTCGACAGTTTTGACGTATTGTCGGAAATTTCCCCAATTTTTATCAATTTTTCAAATCCCGCCAACAATCGTCACTCTAGCGACGTTTTTGGAGTATCGTCGGAATAACGACGTTTAGGAAAATCGTCGAAATACCGACGTTACATGACAAACTGTCGGAATACCGATGTTACAGGACAAACCATCAGTATTGCGACGTTTAGGAGACCGTCGTCGGTCTTGCAACGTTTAAGGAAACTGTCAGTCTTGCGACGTTGAGGGCAAAACCGTCAGAATACCGACATTTAAAGGCCTATGATAAATTTTATATTACAACTCTCAAGCTAACTAATTTGATTTGTACTTTTTGTTTGGGGTAGCATTTAATTTACTACATATCGGAAAACACATGACATTCAATGATGTACTTAAGTAAAAAAAGCAATTATAGACAATGTGACTATGCATTTCAAAAGCCTATAGAGAACGTAGATTTTAATACCTAGAATGAATTTAAATTAATGCATCACTCAACAACTTTTTGTTTTATCTTGAAATTTTGTTTTACCGTAGATAGGGGTTCTTTGATCTCATAGTTCACCATTATATGGTGGGATACATTAAGGGTTGACATGAAATGTTGTAGGCTGAGCTCTTAGTGTTGAGGAATATTGTGGATGTTAAAAAGTAAAATATTTGGTTTAGTTTTTGTTTTTGTTTTTTTTTTTTTTTAAATATCTTCAATATATATATATATATATATTTTAAATTTCATTTGAGAAATGCCGTATTAAATTTGCTAAGTTGTGACCACATGGGTGCCTTTTGCACGTTCATGCAATCCGTTTGCCATTTGCTCCCTTGTGCCTTCGTTCGGTTGGGCACGCCGTGTCAGGGTGCCCAAACGCGTTCGGGTTGGGCCGTTTCGTTTGAGGGCGCCCGCCAAGACGTGTTCGGGTCGGGTCGGGTCGTTTCATTTGAGGGCACCCGCCCAAATGCGTTCGGGTTGGGTCGGGTCGTTTCGTTTGAGGACGCCCGCCCAAACGCGTTCGGGTTGGGTTGAGTTGTTTCGTTTGAGAGCACCCGCCCAAACACGTTCGGGTCGGGTTGGGTCATTTCGTTTGAGGGCGCCTGCCCAAACGCGTTCGGGTTGGGTCAGATCGTTTCGTTTGAGGGCGCCCACCCAAACGCGTTCGGGTCGGGTCGTTTTGTTTGAGGGCGACCATATCAAATTTGCTAAGTTGTGACCGCATGGGTGCCTTGTGCACGTTCATGCGGCCCGTTTGTTATTTGCTCCCTTGTGCCTTCATTTAGTCGGGCGCGCCATGTGACGGTGCCCACCCAAATGCGTTTGGGTTGGGTCGGGTCATTTCATTTGAGGGAGGCCGTATCCAATTTGCTAAGTTGTGACTGCATGGGTGCCTTTTGCACGTTTGTGCATCATGTTTACTGTTTTCTCCCTTGTGCCTTCGTCTGGTCATTCACACCGTGTCGCGCCGTGTGAGGGCGTCCGCACAAACGCGTTCGGGTCGGGTCGTTTCGTTTGAGGGCGGCCATATCAAATTTGCTAAGTTGTGACCACACGGGTGTCTTGTGCATGTTAGTGCGGCCTGTTTGCCGTTTGCTCCCTTTTTCAGGTCGGGTCGAGTCTGGTTGAGTCGTTTCAGTTGAGGGCGCCTGCCCAAATGCGTTTAGGCTGGGTCGTTTCGATCGAGGGCGCCCGTATCAAATTTGCTAAGTTGTGATCGCACGGGTGCTTTGTGCACGTTCGTGCGGCCCATTTGCCGGTTGCTCCCTTGTGCCTTCATTCGATTGGGCGCGTCGGGTGAGGGCACCTGCCCAAACGTGTTCAGGTTGGGTCAGGTTGTTTTGTTTAAGGGCAGTCGTATCAAATTTTCTAAGTTGTGACCGCACGGGTGCCTTTTGCACGTTCGTGCGGCCCGTTTGTCGTTTTCTCCGTTGTGCCTTCATTCAGTCGTGCACGTCGTGTCGTGCCGTGTGAGGGCGCCCATCGAAACGTGTTCAGGTCGGGTCGTTTCTTTTGAGGGCGCCCGTATCAAATTTGCTAATTTGTGACCACACGGGTGCCTTATGCATGTTCGTGCGGCCCGTTTTCCGTTTGCTCCCTTGTGCCTTCATTCGGTCGGGCACGTCGCGTTGTTTCGTTTGAGGGCGCCCACCCAAACCTATTCGGGTCGGGTCGTTTCGGTTGAGGGCGCCTGCCTAAACGCGTTCGGGTCGGGTCGTTTTTGTTGAGGGTGCCCACCTAAACGCGTTTGGGTTGGGTCATTTCGGTTGAGGGTGCACGTATCAAATTTGCTAAGTTGTGACCGCATGGGTGCCCTGTGCACGTTTGTGCGGCTCGTTTTCTGGTTTCTCCCTTGTGCCTTCGTTTGGTCGTGCACGTCGTGTCGCATCGTGTGAGGGTGCCCGCCCAAATTCGTTTGGGTCGGGTCATTTCATTTTAGGACGGCCATATCAGATTTGCTAAGTTGTGACCGCATGGGTGCCTTGTGCACGTTCGTGCGGCCTGTTATCCGTTTGCTCCCTTGTGCCTTCGTTCGGTCGGGCTCGCCATGTCATTTCGTTTGAGGGCACCTGCCCAAAGCCGTTCGGGTCGGGTCTTTTTGATTGAGGGCGCCCTCCCAAATGCATTCGGGTCGAGTCGTAGCTGAAATACTTCTTGTTCATGGTCGGGTCGTTTAGGTAGTTGAAATACTTCTTGTTCATGGTCATGTGGAAGGATGCCCACACCACCTAGCTCATCTTGAACCTGAGTGAAATTTGAAAGATATGTGATGATGGGCTCATCTTTGCTCATCTGCTTACTTCTTAGCTTCTCTTTGAGAGAAAACTTCGTGACATCAGTGGAAGCCTGAAACAAATTGAAGATGGCTTTAAATTTAAACATCTCATACACTGTCTTCTTCTCATTGAGATGAGGAATAATATGATCTCTGACCCCCTCTAGAATGATCCTTCTTGCCTTGGTGTTATTCTTAGTATGCTGGGCCAACCGTTGGGGACCTTGAGGTGGCACTATTGCCTACTTGACATACTCTGCTACCCCATTATCTTCCAACACTACTATGATTTGCTTCTTCCATGCATGTAAATTTGAGGGTCCTTCTAAACTGTGATTTGACCTTAGCCCTAGGACTGACATATTGCTATCCAAGGAACTGCTCTGCTCTGCTCTTCAAAATATCACCCTAAAAACAATCTTGTCCTCATGTTGTCCTAGCTGGACTGACCTTGCAAACACATAGACCCTTGCTCCTACTTTCTTGCACTCAGATAGTCCCTATTTCCTTGTGCACAGGTTTCCTAGTTCCTAGTGTAGAGGACTCCCTATTCTTTAGGGCTTGACTCCTATTTCCTAGCGCAGAATTGCCCTATTTCCTAGCACAATTTTGCCACGAGAAAAGCTCTCTTCAATGCTGCGTATTGGCTCCTCCAAGATACGCACTCACAACAAAGATCTCTCACACAATTTTGTGCTCTCTCTCACAATCTCGTGAGCTGTGTCTTGTCACAATCCTTTGTGCACAAAACAACTATGAAACTTTGTGCCTTTGTCCTCCTTTATTGATTCGATCCATGCTAAAATTGGAAAGTTACAAATTTAGAACATGTGTTTTGATTGAATAGTTAATAGAGTCTAAGGATTGAAGCTCCCAACTCGTCCTCTTCTAAATTTATAATTGCCTCTCGAACTTGTAGTCAAACTGAAGAAGGTCCATGTAACTGATCCTCCAACACTACGCATGAATTCACCATCTCCACGAACTCGTCCATGGGCAAAGGAAGACAAATCATGGTCTTTTTGGCTAAGGCACGCACCAGAGAAGACCTTCTCTCGCTACACTTTTCAACAATCCCATTGTCCATCTTGATTACATACGATGTCATTGGATTCATGGTCTTCATATCACACTTGACTAATTGTGGGTTTTGCTCCTAACAACTATCGATTAAGATGATTCATTGCATCCTAGGGTTGACAGGATCACAGCTATGCCATCTCCATGAGATCAAGTTTAACGATCACATTTTTGAGGGAGGTTCTATTGTTTGTTTTGGGACTCGAGAGGTTCTCTTGTGACTTTCTCTCATTGGTATGATTAGAGAGGCCTAGATTTATCTGTTCAAGAGTCGATTGTCTCTATACAAGAGACTTTGGATGGCCTCTCTAGGCTCAGTACCACTAAGAGAATTGCTTGTTTATTCCAGCCTATTTGGGTTCTTGGTGGTGTGAATCCTAGGTGGACTCCTTTTTTTTAGAGTTAGATGGCATAGATTCGTGAGACAATTAATTTTTCCCACATGGTTAGTAGGCACATCACCTTTGTCATTTTAGAGCTTGATTTGCCTAGTTCAAACTATGGTCTCCTCAGGTTGGCTTGAGTAAGCCAAATCTCCATTGTGAAATTCTTCTCATCAACCTCTATAAAGAAGAGAGGAATTACCACCCTCTATAAAGAAAGGAAGCCTTTCTTGGTTCCATCCCTTTGCCTGTTCCTGGTTACTTGTGCGTGGTTCAAAATTTCAACTAGTATCCCACAAAAGAAATTTAGTGAACACTAGCGTAGCTGGGATCCCTTGCAACAAAGATGGTAAATGTGATGTAGTTGTTTGTAATGCAATGGTGATGATTATGATTATGTCTGATACTAGTTGAGAAACATTAGGCATGGGATGAGTGGGGCATGTTAGGTGATGGGATAAAAGTGAGTCCAATATATATATATATATATAAAGTGAGTCCAATATATATATATATATTGGACTCACTTTTATCCCATCACCTAACATGCCCCACTCATCCCATTTTAAAACTTGGCCTTTAATTTGCTTAAGTCCCTTTTGATTATGCATCTGGTTCCCAATGTAACCTTGGGGTGATTCAAATGGTCATTAACACCTAGGGTCTAGGCCTTGGTTCCCCATGAGACCTTGCTTTGAAGGGGCATGTTAAAAGTAACCTATGAGAGTATATATGCTTTCATTGTACTTGGGATTTGGAGATCATGATATCAATAACAGAGTTATGTTGTTGGTTAGAGCTTGTTAGGTGTGCAAGGTTATGCTATTTGTTTGATCTTTCATACTAGAGAGTTAGGAAAATGCGGCTAGCATTAGTGAATTGTTTTTGAGAAATGATAATATAAATAATTTAATCTTAATAAATGTCCACAAATAACTAGAAAAGTAGGTCAATGAGATTAAGATATTTATATTTTATTGAATTTATTAAAATATTAATTATCAATATTTATATTTTATTTGTTTGAATTATATTATATAAAATTAAATTTTAAATATATTGTAATTTTATATTTAATTAGTAATTAAAATAATAAATATTAATATTTTAATTATTAAAAAAAAAATTGTTTCAACATTTGTAAAAGTTTGATGGCATGCCACATAAGATTTTGTGAAAGTTTGATGGCATGTTTTGATTTCATTAAAACAAATAGAAACCCAAAGTGTTCGATTTCATCACCGAAGTGTTCGAAGTCGAGACAAAGAGGAGGTTGAAGACCCTGTTCGACCGTGAGGAAGACGAAGACGAGGTTGAAGCCCCTGTTCGGCTGTCAGGAAGATGAAGACGAGGTTGAAGCCCCTGTTCGAAGCCACTGTTCGACTGTCAGGAAGACTAAGACGAGGTTGAGGTACTCGCACATGGGTGCCCCTGTTTGATTTCATTAAAACAAATAAAAGCCCGACTGTCAGGAAGACGAAGACGAGGTTGAGGTACTCGCACATGGGTGCCCTTGTTCGATTTCATTAAAAAAAATAAAAGCCCAAAGTGTGAGAAAACCTCTGTGCGAAGCCCTTGTTCGACTGTCAGGAAGACGAAGACAAGGTTGAGGTCCTCGCACACGGGTGCCATCGCCTAGAGAAACTTCCAGATCAATTTGGAGCAAGACTCGCTGTTCTTACCCAAACTGGATGTGCTGGTTATTTGGTGCCAAATTTTTTGCTCTCGGGGCTGGGAAATTTTTCTATATAATTGGAGCTTTTATCAAGGAATCTTCTTATATTGTATTGCGGGAGCTATTGAAGGCCTTGTGGTATACTTTGGGTCAGGATATCCATTGGGTATATTCTCTTTTGCATTTTCTTTCCCTATCATCAATTTCAGTTGCTACTAGTGATTATTTATTCTGCCTCTTGTGCCCTCAAGTCTTATATCTATTTCTCTAAGATAGTTTTATGTACAGATCCTGAAACAAAATCTTGGCTGGAAGAAAATAAACATCCAGTAGTTGGATTTCCAACATTGGTACGATTCAGTTGGGAAACTTGCAACAGTTATACCAAAAAGGGTGCTACAGTGATCTGGTAAGTCACATGCCAAGATTTTTTAATGCATAAACTTAAGTTCGAAGTACAATGGAGGACAAAGGAGAATAGTTAGGACTCATTGAAATGCCACAGTTGGCTATGCTTAGTTTCACTTAAATATTTATAAGTTTTTCTATAAATTGATAATTTGATAAATCATGGATGCGAGTCCCTATTGTAGCTACTTAGATTACATTCTGTTTGTTAATATTTAAAATTTGACTTTCCTGTTTCTAGTGTTCAAGATCCAAGGCCGCTAAACATCCAAATCTTCAAGGCCAAAATTAGGCTTGACAATGTTATCAAATTAGGCTTGACAATGTACAGGACTTGCAATGAAGAGCTAATCTCTGTCAATGTCAAACATTTTCGGTCAAATGTTCTTTTGTCACCAATTTTTGCTTCGTAATTACCATACCGATAGTAAACTTCTTGCAACTGCTTCAAAACATTATTATAGCAATCGTTTCATTAATAGGATTCTATTAGTCCTTTGAATAAAGCCCTTGATGCAATCTCAAAGAGGTGTAGATATAGCTCAACAAACCCTTCAAATTTTCACAAATGGAAAGCTTTAGATGATGATGAACCTTAATTCCGTTGAAAAAACAATGCTTAAATGAGCCTTATATTGATGCTACCAGAAGTCTGAAATCAAGTCCCAAAGTGCCACTGTAGAGACCACATGTCCAAGGCTGCTAAACATCCAAATATTCAAGAAAAAAATTAGGCTTGACAATGTTATAAAATTAGGCTTGATAATGTTATAAAATTAGTCTTGACAATGTACAAGACTTGCAATGAAGAGCTACTGTCAATGTCAAACCTTTTCAGTCGAATTTTCTTCTGTCACCAATTTTTTCTTCAGAATTACCAAACCAATAGTAAAATTCTTGCAACTGCTTCAAAACATGACTATAGTAATCATTTCCTTAATAGGATTCTATTATTCCTTTGAACAAGCCCTTGATGCAATCTCAGAGAGGTGTAGATATAGCTCAACAAACCCTTCAAATTTTCACAAATGGAAATCTTCAGATGATGATGAACCTTAATTCTGTTGAAAAAAAAATGCTTAAATGAGCCTTAGATTGATGCTGCCAGAAGTCTGAAGTCAAGTCCCAAAGTGCCACTACAGAGACCACAGGTCCAAGGCTGCTAAACATCCATATCTTCAAGGCCAAAATTAGGCTTGACAGTGTTATAAAATTAGGCTTGACAATGTACAGGACTTGCAATGAAGAGATAAAATCTATCAATGTCAAACCTTTTCGTTCAAATGTTCTTCTGTCACCAATTTTTGCTTCAGAATTACCATACCAATAGTGAACTTCTTGCAACTACTTCAAAACATGATTATAGCAATCATTTCCTTAATAGGATTCTATCAGTCCTTTGAATAAGCCCTTGATGCAATCTCAAAGAGGTGTAGATATAGCTCAACAAACGCTTCAAATTTGCACAAATAGAAAGCTTCAGATGATGATGAACCTTAATTCTGTTGAAAAATCATTGCTTAAATGAGCCTTATATTGATGCTGCCAGAAGTCTGAAATGAAGTCCCAAAGTGCCACTACAGAGACCACAGATGCAAGGCTGCTAAAAATCCAAATCTTCAAGGCCAAAATTAGCCTTGACAATGTTATAAAATAAGGATTCAAAATGTTATAAAATTAGGCTTGATAATGTACAGGACTTGCATTGAAGAGCTAAACTTTGTCAATGTAAAACCTTCTCGGTCAAATGTTCTTCTGTCACCAATTTTTTCTTCAGAATTACCATACCAATAGTAAACTTCTTGCAACTGCTTCAGAACATAATAATAGAAAAAATTTCCATAATAGGATTCTATTAGTCCTTTTAATAATTCCTTGATGCAATCTCAAAGAGGTGTAGATATAGCTCAACAAACCCTTCAAATTTGCACAAATGGAAAGCTTCAGATGATGATGAACCTTAATTCTGTTGAAAAAACAATGCTTAAATGAGCCTTCGATTGATGTTTCCAGAAGTCTGAAATCAAGTCCCAAAGTGCCACTGCAGAGACCACAGATCCAAGGCTGCTAAACATCCAAATCATCAAGCCCAAAATTAGGCTTGACAATGTTATAAAATTAGGCTTGACAATGTACAAGACTTGCAATGAAGAGCTAAACTTTGTCAATGTTAACCCTTTTCCCTCAAATGTTCTTCTGTCCCCAATTCTTGCTTCAGAATTACCATACCAATAGTAAACTTCTTGCAACTGCTTCAAAACATGATTATGGCAATCATTTCCTTAATTGGATTCTATTAGTACTTTGAATAAGCCCTTATTTCAATCTAAGAGAGGTGTAGATATAGCTCAACAAACCCTTCAAATTTTCACAAATGGAAAGCTTCAGATGATGATGAACCTTAATTCTGTTGAAAAAACAATCCTTAAGTGAGCCTTAGATTGATGCTGCCAGAAGTTTGAAATCAAGTCCCAAAGTGCCACTACAGAGACCACAGATCCAAGGCTGCTAAACATCCAAATCTTCAAGGCCAAAATTAGGCTTGACAATGTTATAAAATTAGTCTTGACAATCTTATAAAATTAGGCTTGACAATGTACAGGACTTGCAATGAAGAGCACAACTCTGTCAATGTCAAACCTTTTCGGTCAAATGTTCTTCTGTCACCAATTTTTGCTCCAGAATTACCATACCAATAGTAAACTTCTTGCAACTTCTTCAAAACATGATTATAGCAATCATTTCCTTAACAGTATTCTATTAGTCCTTTCAATAAACCCTTGATGCAATCTTAGAGACGTGTAGATATAGCTCAACAAACCCTTCAAATTTTCACAAATGGAAAGCTTCAGATGATGATGAAACTCAATTCTGTTGAAAAAAAAATGCTTAAATGAGCCTTAGATTGATGTTTCCAGAAGTCTGAAATGAAGTCCCAAAGTGCCACTACAGAGACCACAGATCCAAGTTTGCTAAACATCCAAATCTTCAAGGCCAAAATTAGGCTTGACAATGTTATAAAACAGTGGTTGATATTGGCTATAGATCTCGTCTGAAATACTCCATAGAAATCTTCTAGTCAATACAAAGAGATCCACAAGATTGACCGAAATTTGTCCCCTAAATGTGACACAGAAAACTGCCTTCAAGTACCGAAAGGTCAACCTGACTTCTTGTAGTGATTTCTGACACAAGGGAGGTCTGGTCTTTAGATAATTTCTTCCTTAATGATGCTATTAAAGGTATTTAAAGTGAAAAATTGATTCTCCTCGAAACTGTACAAGGATCGATAAGCTTCAGGCTATGACTTTATATATGAATGCTGATACTGTTGAAGGAACATGATTGTGAACACAATCAATATGGCCCAAAGTGATCAAGAGTATTGATGTTTTGGATGGAGGATATTGCAGCGACTCCACTTCAACATTATTCTCGACAACATATATAGGAGAATCTTACTGTTCTAAGTATAACGAAAAACTCAACGAATATATACAGTGGGAATATACCATACGAATAGAGCAGAGAAGCCATATCTGAACTATTGGATGCACTTCTATATACTCATGTACTGTACCTCATCCCTTTTATACAGATCTGTATAGGCAGTCACATCTTTGGGACATGTATGTTTCCCTAAGGAACTAGGTTTTTATCATCAGTCATCCGAGTACAATCATTCCATTTTTGTTTCCCTCTTTTGAATTCACTTTAGATTACTGTTAAAAGTTGTGATTCATTGGGATACATTCATGATTTCTGGAATGTTGCTCTTGCATCCCGTGCTTTTTTTTCTCCTAAATTGATAGACCTCATTATACTTTTAATTTTTTGATGTGGGGCATGCATGCAAATGCAAACGAAAAAGAAACTAGAGACCCAAAGAACTGATAATGGGGGAAAAAATCGTTCCAAATAATTTGACTAGTTCTGCCAAATGCATTGCATGACAAAAAACTACTCCAGTCAATATATTGGCATTGCTAAAAGGTTAAACCGGGCTCTCTTAGAGAGAGCGAGGAACATGATGGTTTATACAAGTATCAACCAGGGAATTTTGGCAGAGCTAATTTCCACATCCAACTATCTATTGAATGTGTTCTCCTCTTCCGTTTTAGGGGGCATAAATGTGAAAAAGGTATGGAGTGGGAGCCTGCTGGACTACCAAGGGTGTTTACATGTGAGGCATACATGTACATTCCAAATAAGAATAGAAATAAATTGGATCCAAAGTCTGTCAAGTGTGTCTTTCTTTGTAATATACTGGGACTAAAAGGCTGTAGGCTATGGATTCCCTCTGAACACAAGATTGTGTATTGTGTGATGTAATTTTCAACAAAGGAAATTCTGAAAATTCTTGAGATAGTATGCAAGAAAGTGCAGCAGAAAAGGTAAGCTTTGAGGGACTTCCTGAGATCATAAGACCTCTACAAGGGTTGGATGAAGAAAATTAGCTAGAGACTGTTCCGCACCAGGAGGAACTTTTGCGTGAATTGGTATCACCAGAAATTTTAGTACATCATGATGAAAATCGACCTAAGAATGATCAATCAGATCAAGATCTAAGGGGGGGGTCTCTGACAAAGGAGGCCAGAAAGGTATTGGTTTTTGTTACTTTCATCTATCTTTAGGACGTAAATGGGTATTTAAAAAAAACTATGATTGATGTGAGTGTTGAGAGATACAAATTAAATCGATAGGTAAAGGATACTCCCAAGTTGAAGGAGTAGATTACCAGGAAACTTTCTCTGCAGTGGCTAAGATAGCCTCGATTAGGATGCTAGTAGCGTGGATAGCAGCCTGGGATTTGAGATAGAACAAATGGATGTATAAATAATATCTTGCATGGAAATCTCAAAGGAGAAATCTATATGGAGCAATTGACATGTTCTGTTAAAGCCCTTTTGTATGAATCCAATACCTGCGACATTATTTTTTAGGTTTGTCTATCCCCATTGTGATCTCTTTAAGAAGTTCGAGGGATGGGATTGAAATTTTGTCTCTCGAGTATTGAGATCTGAAGAAAAACTTGTGTTAAAAGTGATGTAGTCATGTGGAATGAATACATTACATTAAGAGTTGAATTATCCTTTGATATCACAGAGGTTAATTATTAAATTCGTAGATCCAGAGGTCTCTTGGTCTCCAAAGAACTACAAAAAAATCTTCATGTGATGGGAAAGGGTGCAGATTCCGCTTCTCTGCCTCAAGATTGTCCATTACGGGACAAGATGATGAGGTCCCCTGTTCCTGTTCCTGCCTCTCTGCTTAATAATAATATTCCCAAATATGGTTGTAATTTCGATACCAAGAAGAAGCATTTCTCGGTTCCTAAAGCATCCCTGCTCTTTGGGCTTCAGCGCCTGCTGAAAAACTTCAGAAAGACAGATCAATAGGAGGAGCCCAAGAGTGTTGGACTGAGCATTGTTAATGAGAACTCATGGACTACTTATAATAGTTGTTGCAAAGATCAGTCGAAATCAGTTTTAGGATATAACACAAAGGATCACCCTACTAAAATCACACCTACTTGCAAAAGCAAACTGAAAATAGTTAACAAATCAATGGTGGCCACACAGTGTAAATATCGGTCACCCAATGGCACCTCCAAGCACCAGAGTTCTGTACTTTTATCTCCAACCTCAGCTGTTGCCAGTTCACCACTGCCTCCTATAGATTTTCTTGATGCATGATATCTCTGTAAACGATCTCTGGGTCCTCGACTAGACATCTACATGTACAGGACTAGACATCTATCTCTGTAAACGATCTCTATTGTCACAAAGCGAACTGTGTGACTTAGTCAATGCAACCACATGTCAATGACTAGAGGAACCCCCTAACAGGTTAAGAACATTATTTCGTTTTAAAGAAACCTAGATTACCAATTGATGGCAGGTTTGCTTTGGAGTCAAATAAAAATATAGTCTAGTGGTGTGTTTTTACAAAATGATGATGTCTTCATTATAGAAAACAAAATTCTACCTGCAATTCTAGTACAATGAGGGGAATCATAGCTGCTTCCATGGTTAGCTTGAATTTAAGCTAAAATCCATTAAATCATGTCACGAGACTGAAAGACAGCCGTACAACCTGGAAATGTACACTAAAGATCCTTTATGTCATGCATTCTTAGAAGTACCACACAAAGTAATTTTACATTTGATGTTATTTCATTGTAATATTCAAGCTCATCTATACATGGTAGACGGCCAAAAAAACTTCTAGGTCATGGCTGTAGTCAGCACACTAGATTTAGCATGAGAAACCCCCTTGCTTTAAATAATATACCTTGACAAATTTGATGTTTTTTTAAGGCATTTTCCACTTTAGTTTATGAACAAAAATTGCCACTTAACATAAAAATTAATAATAAAATTACTTTGCAATAACCACTAACTCAACAATACTTGCCAGCAGAATGCTGTGCAAAACATCAGCAAAACAACTTCATCTCAAGTTACCAGTCTTTGGAAATTGATCCTTTTCCATATGATATTCATCCAAAATGCATTATAAAAGCTTTCTATTTTCAATATCAGATCATCAGTAGGAATGTCCTAATACAGAAAAACATAAAGGTTTGGTTGCAGCCAGGCATGTCACTGGACAATATAGTATTATGTTTGAAACTAGGAGGCTCATCTTACATGAGCATTGCATTCTGTTTCTTTTGGGCTGCTGCTTATCATTGAAAGAATCCGAATTTGGTAAAACTGAAATAAAGGATTCAAATACATGGCTTGAGACTAATCGAAATGCTGGAAAATAAAGATGTTTAATGTGATAGACCGATTTTAGAGTGTCCCGCTACTTTGGACTAATACTGATAATTTTTTTTTAATGTGATTTATTCTTCCCCATTATTCTCTTAGGTATTACTAGTTTCATAGTCAATTGGTTTCATCTCAGCCGTAGCAAGGAATGACTATTATCCCCCCACCCAGGTTCAATTCAGGCAAATGACATGTTAAACTCATATCTATAATGAAATAATGAATTTGAGTTGTTATTGAATGTACTTCGGTATATAATGGATTTGTGCACAAAACAACTATAAAAAGGACTGTGCACAAAGGATTGTGACAATCTCATGAGCTGTGTCTTGTCTCAATCACTTATAAAAAGGTAACTCAAGGAAATTTTCTCACGTTTGGTAGGGGCATTCTATCATTCACCTTTTGGTGTTATAATAGGTTATATAGAGCTGTATTGGAGTGAAAGAATTTGAATTCTGGGGGCATAGAGACTTGTAAGTGATGCCCAGAAAGGAGAAATAAATTCAATCTAAATGCCAGCCACGAAGACTGTACAAGGCATTTAGATACAGTCTTCATGGCTGCCATTTGCTGATACATCTCCTCATGGCAGCACTGGATTTAATTTCACTCTTAAAATCAGCAGCATATACATGTAGGATCTGATCAAAATCACCTTTTGTTCTTAGAACAAAAACGGTTTCATTTTAAGCACTCAAGATAGTTCTCCTTTGTCTGTAAATATGCATGCTAAGTTCAGTGCTAAACCAAGCAAAGGACAACACCCCACAGCTGCACCCTACTGTAACGATACATGTAGGAAATCAGAACCCCAAAATAGTACCTTAGGAGTGTGCCCTCATGTGTTGGTGAGAATGCACAAAAATTATTTTCAGAGTTGTCCCTTATCTCTCTTTGCATGCTGGGTTAAAAAACAACATGAGCACACTGTGTCTTCAATAGAAGTGTTCCTTATGCATGTAAATATGTCCAATAGAATAACATAAACTCAACACCCTCATCTGCTAGTTTAAATAATGTATTTAGGCTTCATATGCAGTGTATAGCATACTCAAACCAATCCTCCAAATAGGGGATCCTTGCTGCTGAGAATACGCTACAGGACCCGAAATCAACCTCTAATGAGGAAAACATCCTCATTCTATGAATAAGTGCCCTGCATGTTAGCAGTATGCCATAGAAATAGCATTTAATCTCATGCAAATGAAACTCCAAAAGGCTACAGTCTGGAAATAAGATACATGGACAGCCTAGAATTGATAGCATCTCCCTTCAGCTACAAGATGAGAACAGCCATAACACTTCATTTGTCGACTATCAATCTGATTAGTATGGCATGATTTCTATACATATTCCCTTCCATAGCAATGATCTTCCAGGCATACTAGTGACAGACAGTTGAGTTAAACTACAGTACAAGGATCCATTCCAGATTCACCAATTGCATAAGATCTTAATCTCAGATCCTTGCAAACATCAATAGGAAATGCTTTTAGCTTTGTTGAAAGCTTTAGTCGGAAACAAAAATGATGATCTTTGTACATGCTTCAAATCAAATGCTGCTCTGTTTGATGAGACTCGAGAGTCCTCCTTGGAGTCAGAGCTAATGTTCTAAGACAGAGAGCTAGGAGGCTTAAGGGCAGTTTAGGACAAATTTGGCACAAATCTCTTGCAAGTGTCAGGCCTCTATTGCAGAGATAAGGAAGAAAATTTTGTGTAAATTCGATGATTTTGAGTTTGGTTCAGTAATAAAAAGGTTCAGTTTGATTCGATCCTTACGCATCAAGGGCATGAGTTATTGGTCATCTTATCAAGACAAATGAGGATCATAGTTATTTTTAGAGGTCGGTATTTCTGTCAATGATTTATATTTATTAGATCTCATCATCTCTGACTCTCTACGAATCCAGAAGCATCACTTCAGGCAGTGTTTTATTACCGCAGAAACAAGCTACATGCCTCACTATATTTGGCACCGCTATGCTTTGCTATACCTCTGTCTACAATATCTTCAACATATTCATTCTTTGGTCTGTGGCTCTTCAAAGAGGATAGTTATAATGGTTTCATATCAGTTCTTTATGCACCTTCTAACCCAGAAGCAAATCTTTAAGGCACGTATTGTTCGAAAGTATGGCTTATCTAAGTCATGTATGTATCCTCTAGACCTGCTCTTTAAATGGAAATACTCTGTATTATGATATTCACCACATTACATATATTGACCGACCTATATTAGCCATGTCACAGTGGATAAGGAAATGCTTTTAGCTTTGTTGAAAGCTTTAGTCTGAAACAAAAATGATGATCGTTATACATGCTTCAAATCAAATTCTGCTAATGCAAGACAACATACATTAATTTCAATCTAAATGCCCTGTACAGTCTTCGTGGCTGCCAATGCTGCCAAGGTATTGATCTACATTGATGTATGGTTTAGTTATGCTATTCAATTTGTTGTTCATGTCATTGTAGATTTTTCTCTCTGATTCTTTTATAAGGTCTTAATAATGAATTTATTCATCTGGGAGCAAGGAAAATTGATTAGGTTCTCCCTTTTTCTTTATTAGTAAGTTTTATTTCTGCACTTGTTCTTCTTCCTTTGATGAACTAAGTTGCAGATTTTTTAAATCAATAGGACACTTTAGTTATGAAATACCATTAAATGCACACACTTTTTATGGTTTATTTCAATTCAATTGAAGTTATTGTTTGTGTTTTTCTCCATTTATTTCATTTATGTATTTTTTATTCACAAACTTATGTTTATAATTTTCTTTTTATGATTTTTCCATGCGACGTGACGACACAATTTCTTTTAAGGATGAGCAATACGAGATGATTTCAAGCAGATTATCGAGTTTCGTTTTTTCAATATCTCATAATAAAAAAAATTTCAAGACCTAAGACTTTTCATTATATTAATAAATGAAAAAGTGATTTTTTGATAATCAATGTTGGAACATATGTAAAACTTTTATTTTCTTTAATTAAATTATCTCTTTTTATATATTCATAGTTTTGGTTGTTGTATAATATACTTAAAATTTTAACATATGTAGATATTGTTATTACTTTGTAATTATTCATTTAATGTAAAAAGATATCCATTTAATATATTTTTTCATAACTAGAAAGATATGTGATAGATTCGAAAAACAAAAAAAATTTTGAAATATCATGCCATCTTCAAATTTTCACTCAAACAAAATTAGTGACGCTTGGAATTGAAATGACACTTGCTTATATTATGTAAATTTATTATGTTCATCAACTTGGAATCATGTGAATGTTTCAATGGAGAGACTCTTCCATTACTTGTAATTGATACTTGCCATAATGTAGCGAAGCACAAAAAAATCTACCATAGTCTTATTGTACACAATGAATTAAAATTTTTTGGATGTAACTATGAGATACTTCAATTGTGTTAATACATTTGATATTAATTAAATATATTTATGGTAATTGGATTTAAGCATAAGAAAATGGTCAAAATGTTATTTTTTGGTAATAAAATCAAACTCTTCCTAGGATACTCACCACATGCGATATATAACCTTTCTAAATAAAGGAGGCTATTTTTTTTTGCACCCATTTCATATTTTATGGTGCTTTGCTACATATACAATTTTATTATAATAATAATAATAATTTATTTTTTTGCACCATTTTTTATTTTATGGTGCTTTACTATATATACAATTTATTATTATTATAATAATTTTGATATTTTTATGATAAATTTTTAATTTTTGTAAAATTGGTTTTGGTGCTTTGCATCACAAAATCTTGATCCACGTCAGATTGGTTTTTGGTGGTTTGCACCATACACCATGGAATGCCACATATGCATTTAACACCAAATTTAATATTTTTTATTAACTCCACTTTTGCAGGACAACATAGCACCACTTGCGTATCCCCACATTATCACCACTTTTGCACCACTATTTGAAAAATAAAGATTTCTCAAATCCTTTACAAATTGTGGTGCTAATGTGTGGCTAAAAAACCCTTCTTCTTGTAGTGATGGGACAGGGTATGGTTGTTGAGGCCGAGCCTTATCCAACCTGGTTACATAGCATTTAATGCTGCGGCGGGTAGTATACAGGCCGTCAAACCCAGATTGACTACCAGCTCCATCATTAAATGCTTTGCGTTACCTTTGTGGATATTTGCCGACGTTATTTGGGAGAGCGGTCGCAGAGCGAGACGAGTCGGAGGCCACAGTCGACGACGAGAGGTCGCGCGGGGAGAGGTGGGTTCGTCGACAAAGTGCCAAAACGATGTACCTTTAACTTTATGCCATTCTATACCTAATCTACGATTACAAATATATGGATTCTATTTAAAGCAAAACACTAGAATACGAGATAAATAAATATTTTCTCTTTTTTTGATATACGAAAAGAATGATAAAATTTGCACTTCCGATGAATGAATATGGCAGAGACATGGTAGAATTCGGACGAGAATTTGTATTTACCTCGACCCTAATTCGGAGACGGAGGCTGAGGGGCGAGTACGCCGACATCTTGGTCCCTATCCTAATTCCTTCGTCATCTCTCCTCGGGCATCGCATGTCATCACATCTCCTCCATCGCACGGGAAAGCGGCTCCTGCTGCCTCGGAGAGGGAAAAAATGTTAGGAGAGCATGTAAGCGTGCGATAGCGTAGGCAAGTTATGATATGGTATGCGGCAGCCAGAAAACAAACCTCTCGCCTCATTATGCGCTTGGGTTAGCGTAATAACCCTCCTGCACTTGCTCGATGGCTGATCAGTAATAACTATTGTAAATGTAATTTCATTTCAAATTAGAGTTAGGGCTATCAAACAAATTAAGAGAAAACTGGATTGGTGGTGTGTCCATTACAATGCCAATAATTTAAATCCTTTCAATTTTCCACAAAATGAATCGACATGATTAATAAATAAGAACTAAAACCATGAAGCAGCCCACAGGGGCTTTATGCATACACGATTGTCAACTCCAGGGCCGGAGCTAAAGTATAGGCGATCCTCCACTCCAATGGTTAGGTTGATAGAAATCTAAAATCTAAAAATAATCACATTTGTCTTAAAGCTCCACGTTGTGCACCAAAAATTAAAATCCATGACCAAACAATGAAAACACATGATAGGGCAAAAAAAATGTGCTCCCGCGTTACGCAACCAAACAATGAAGACGCACGGTACAAAAATGAAAATGAAAAAGAACAGGAGAAATGAACGAAAAACATCCAACCAAAAGCAGAAACAACCCCAACAAAAAGACGACATGCATGGCCATCGCGACTAAGCAAACAAACATCGATAAAGAAACAATTCAAGGCAATGCATTGCGAGATATGGTACAAAAAGAGGGAGACAAGGTTACAGTTAATGGGTGTGTGAGAATGTGTTTATATATCCTCTGCTTTTGAAACGGTCACAAACGTGACTTTTTTCCTTGCTAGACATTGAGAGGAAAGAGTGGGCGCTCCATCCAAAATTTGAGATTGCCACGAGAAAATATCCATCCGATTTTGTCACAATCCCTCTCGTTTTTTACTTCTTCGACGTCCTTAAAACCCAGTAGGCCTTTTAGGGAAAAGAAGGGTAAAAATCAGAATACAACTAGGTTGTTGGGGGTTAAGGAAACATTTACGCCGGTGGAAAAAGCGGGCATTTCATCGACTTCTCTTGAAATTTTAATGATTTTATTAGTTTGAAAAAACAGAACTACACGACATTTTTGCTACCCCATTTAATCTCAATAAATGTACGATACGTTATTGTCTTCCGGATGGCGATTTCACTTCTATTACTTTTTATGAATTAATGGTTATTTAAAGTGTGATATTTGGACGGTAAAATAGGAGCGAAGGAGTTTATGTCATAGTTAAAAAAAATTTACGAGAATAATTTAGAAATTTCAATAAAATTATGAAAAATTTTGATAAAAATTTTTAAAACTCTAGATTATAGTTATTATATTTCAGATATTTTAGATGCTCTAAGAATTTTTTGATAGATTATCCCATTCCAAAAAAAATAAACACTAAAAAACTATCACCTAAGTAAATAAACTACTCTATTTAAATATTATTAATAATTAATCATGCTTGCTGCACCTACCTGAGTGTTTCCTTTAACGGTCAAAACCACCCTTTTTGGGTCCCCATTTTTAACTTATTAAAAAAAAATCATCGTGACTATTTTGAAAAAATAAGTAATACATGCGATCCGGTAGAGAGTCCTTGCAGAAAAGTTTACATGTTAAATTATTTAAATGTTTCTTTGTGATCAAATTACATATAAAAGTTAAATGTTAATTATTATGAAATATTAGACTAATATAAATATTTCTTTACGAAAATGCATAAAAAAGAACTCAATGTAAAATATTATAATTGGTATTGATTAAATTCTAAATTAATAATGATCGATCAATTAATTAATTGTTATAATATTTATTAATATATTTATTGTTATAATAAATATGTATGTGTTTTTGTTTATATATATATATATATATATATATATATAATTTTACAAATATATATTTATGTGAATTTAATTTGATAACATAATATTATTAAAATAAATAAATAAAAAATTTATGTGAATTAAATTTGATAACATAATACTATTAAAATAGATAAACAAAAAATTATGTTTGTATGTTCAAAAATAAATATATATATAATTAATGGATATAAATACATTTTGTATGCACCTAGAGTATGTCTTAGTTAAGAGGTTTTTAGAAACAAACCAACACTTAAATGTCTTGGCATAAATTGAAACCTATTCTTTTATGCACCACTAGAAGGTAATTTCAAGGGATGCGATTTTTCTCGAATAACAACTTGTTGATGCGATAACCTACATTCTAAGATAGCGATTGAAAGCCTAGTAATATCAAGTGATATAGATAACCTACATTCTAAGATAGAAGTGAAAGCCTAGTAATATCAAGTGATATAGATAACCTACATTCTAAGATATGCTTTGAAAGCCTAGTAATATCAAGTGATATAGTTTTTCTTGAATAACAATGATGAGATAACCTACATTTTAAAACATACACCAAACATACAAGTGAATAATTTCAAGTAACATAATTTTCCTTGAATCACAATGATAAATCAGCCTACATTCTAAAATATACACCAAATTTAAAAAGCTATTTGCTAGAAAAACAAAATGCACTCTAGATATACCACAAACATACACTTTAACTAATTTTAAAAATTCATTCACTAAAATAACAAAATAAAATTAAAGAGATCCAACTTAGATTTCAACAAATGCATCACACCTCTATAATGACAAGGACCTAATAACAACCTATAGCGGTTATGTGGCGGCATTGAATGAGATTTTGATCCATGACCTCAAAAAATGCATCACACCTCGATAACAACAAGGACCTAACAACAACATGTGGCAGCATTGAATGAGATTTTGATCCATGACCTCAAAAAATTCATCACACCTCGATAACAACAAGGACCTAATAACAACCTATAGCGGTTATGTGACAGCATTGAATGAGATTTGGATCCATGATCTCATTCTCCTCCCACTTTGAAGGAAATTTGGCATTACTGAATAAGATGTTTTCAATGAGTCATTTACACATTAAATAAATAAAATGTTAAGTTTTGACTTTATTATTAATAGTATGTTAGATGTATGGGTAGGTAAGTTTTATAGATAGTAATTTTTTTGGGAATTATAACAAAGAATGTAGTTATTCACATGATATTGTATTATGCTAAAGTTTATCATATGATATTGTATTTGTGCAAAGTTTATAGTATAAATTTTTTAATTATGGTCCAATTACATGTTTAAAATTAGTTTTTTTAGTAATATTAAATCATATGATGATGATGAACTTCCACTAAAACCAATATGGTTTATTGAACTTTAAGAAAAATAAGAGATTAATTGAGATTATTTTAATATTTTATTTCTATGATTAAAAGGAAGGGAGAGAATCGTTTGTACATCCCTATCCCTATAATTTCATTGACTTAACAAGTCAAGAAGGTTGAGTAGTGTGACAAAGGTTTTTTGGAAATGAGAACGAATGTGAGTGAGAGCTGTGAATAATCCAAAAGAAAGTTTTTCATCTTCGAACCTCTTAATATCTGAAATGTGACACTCTTTTGTCCCAAGGTTCTTATCTTCACAATGTTCATTTGTCAAGACATAAAGATAATTTTGGTTAGCAAGATTGAGGTTGATCACCTCCTTATAATATCTTAGCTTCCTTTTTTTCCTCTAAATCTTTATCATCCCACAACCTATCCATAAATTTGGGAAGTAATAGTATTTTTAATACTATCCTTATTCTCCATGATGGTCTCCTCCTTTATCCCCCATTTGATTGAGCCAAGCCTTATTTTTCAAAGCTAAACATTAATTTATATTGGTCAATATTAAATTAATCACATTGAATAAGGGAGCCCTTATTTAAAGGGACTAATAATATAGAAATAAAATGGTATACATAGTAATTTGTTATGTCTTGAATAGTAGTGACATCTAGTGCATAACTTGGATGTATTAACATTAGGGTTTTGTTATGTTTGATGCAATGAGGCCATGGTGCCGCTACATGCGTGGAGAGGTATACGAGGGACGACATAAAAAGGATATGGACATCTGTGTATATCGCTTCATAGTTGCGTGTATGGTCTCGTAGATGACACTGTTATTTCAATGTGAGCTCATATTTTTTGGAAATTGCTACTATGAAAATGTTTGTAATTTTAGCGGGGCTCGTATCTTTAGCATAGCTTGTAAAATGTGCGTCATTTTAGTAAGGCTCGTATCTTTGGCGATTGTAAACTATAAATAATTTTCTCTAGTTGCGTGTCCAATCTCGTGAGAGGGCTTTGTTATTTCAATACTTGGGCTCATACGAACTTCCAAGCCTCTATAGCAAAGGGTAATTTCTAGGTTATATTCTTCAAGACTTGCGAGATAGTTTAGATCATATTTTGGCTCCTTTTCTTTTGCCTTGCAAATGAAATTTCACTAGGGTTTTAGGCTTGTAGGGTTCAATGCCTTATAACACCTCTGAAATTTCGTGGTGCTTGGTAGTTTATGGTTTCTAGGTGGTCTTGGGCTCGCCAATGTTTTTTTGGTTAAGGGTTTTGTGAGGTGAGAGGGGTATTGCTTGGTTCTAGGGCTTGAATTTTAGAATGGTGTTAAAAGCTAAGTTTTTTTCGATAAAGTTTGCCTTCTATGATTTTTTGTCAGGGAGGGATTCATGAGAGATTGTGCTAGTTATTTACAAGCTTGCAATTACGACAAAAAACGTGAGAAATTAACTGGAAATTTATGTGGAAGGAGGATCGTGAGATATTAACGAGGAGTTGGTTACATGTGCAATCTTGCGAGGGCATGTCATGATTATTATGCAACTTATTTTTCTTTTAGCGATGACAAGCGACAAAGGTTTGTAATTTCATTTGTTGCATAAGCGAGAGTGGGAAAACACTGCTCTGCTCATGTGTCATTGTCAATTTTGACTCCTTTGAAATCCATATTAACAATTTGCGGTAGCATACCACTACGCTAGGAGTAATTTCATAGCAGTAGCTATCAGCTGTGACAATTTGAAGAATACTCGGCTTCATTTCCTCATTGGATTTTATGTTTCTTGTTAATCGTTTGTGATTTGATTTTCTTTTTTTCATTTTCGGATAAATTTCACATTCCGGTGATTGTGTAGTGACTATGGAAAAAGCCCTGGGTAAAAGCATGGAGTTGGGTTACATTTTTTTGCAAGGAGGACACATTTAGGTGAAAAAAGAAAGCTTAATTGAATCACTTTAAGCACTTGATTGAGCCATTTTTAAGTGCTCGATCAAAGCTCCTTGAGAACTAAAAAAAATAGCTCGATCGAGGGTTTAAAACAAAACATCGATCAATCTTGTGTTTGACACGGAAATAGAGCTCGATCGAGCCCCTACTCTGCCTATAGTAATTTTTATACGCAATCTGCGAGGGTGAACGGGGCTCGACGAGACTTTTAGGCTCGGGCGGGGGTATTGAAGTTCAATCAAGTGATTCAATCGTGGAGCAACCCAACCAACCTCACCAACAACTCCACCAACGTCCCGGAGGCTCAATCCAAGTAGGTTTCCTATCCTTTTTTATCTTTTTTTATTTAATTTTTCTTACAAGATTAGATAGATTAATTTGATCCATGCAAAAACCATGAAAACCACAAAAAAACCATAAAAATACCCTTGAAACAACTTAGAAAAAACACAAAAACAACGTAAAAAACCACAAAAAACAACTTAGAAAACCATAAATTGCCTCTAAGAGAACGCTTGAAACCACCAAAAGAACTATAATTTAGGCTTTAATTCTTTTTTTCTTACTTGCAATGGTGGCATGTTTATAATGAATATTTTCTGATTTTGAATGGTAAAAACTTTATTTTCTAATTATTTTACATTTTAAAATTTTTGGTTAGAAATTTAATGAAAACAAAAATTTGTTATTTAAGATTTCAAACAAATTTGACAAAAATAATACCCCAAAAATCTCCAAAACACAAGACAACCAAACTATAACAAAAAAATAAATAAATTAGGAGCATTATAACCAATAAATAAATAAATTAGGAACTTTAGAGATTGACACGATAAAATTGGTTGCTCATAGTGAATCTCTATTTTTCAAATGAGAAATTTTATTTCAATTTATTATTTTAAATTTAAATTAATTGATATTTTTAAATATTTTTTAATAATAACTATAATATGAATAGTTTATATATATATATATATATATATATATATATATATATATAATCAGCCATATATATGTGTGTGTGGGGTTTGGAATATATATATCCTCACTCTAATTATTTATTATATTATAAATATAATTATATATATTTAATATAACATATTAGATATAACATTTAACATAGCATAACTATTTAAAACATAACATACATATATATATGACTTTTTAACAATTTAATTATATAAACTATACAAGTTCAAGTTTCAACAATGCATCATTGATAGATACATTAAATTCATCGTGAAAAGTGTATTTAAAGTGAATACAAATATTTCGATTATTTTCTAATTTATACCATATTGTTTCATTATATAGTGTGTTGTACCAAAACATTGTCTTCATGTACTTGCACATAGTACATGTCATGTGTCGAAAAGTCAAGCATTATAAGAACTTAAAGTGTATTGGGTAATTTGGTTGGCATGAAATTTTATTAGTTTTCGAAAATAGGTTTATTTCATTTTTTCACAATATATTTACCTCTTTATGCCCTATGAATAAAATGCATTCTTTAGAAATGGGAAAAAGTGTAAAGTTAGATTTGATCACTTATTTTCAATTGTGTTTACATGGAACTCAATACTTTGGTTGATAAATTATCAAAAAATGGACTCCAAAGTTTAGGGCTTCAAACTAGAGTCACTCTACTTGAGTTTAGAAAGTAGTTTCTTGTCAACAATATTTCTAAGTCAACATTTGTTTCTTGAATTAGTTTATATGTATCATATATACCAATGTGGTCAACATTATTTTTTGGATTACTTCATATGTATTAGATATGAATTATATGTAATATGTAGACTAGATATTATATGCCCCCAACCGTGGGTCGTTGGAGTGTGGGATGCGATTATACAGTAAAGGTCGGGCTCATGATAGATCGGGTAGACCAACTAGAGTGTGAGTTCCACTCGCAAATCCTGGATCTAACACCGGTCAGAGTGTAAAGGGCGAGTGTTTTTGTCTCATTAATGATCATATTCTTGATAGTGGACCATCTTCACGTGCTACGGGTGCATTTTTAAATCCTCTTTAAAATTATGTGTTTATGACTTGAAATTGTCTTTAATTTTTCAAATCGTCTTCAAAGGCGATGTTTTGAATTTAATTTATATGTTATTATGCTTCTAGTTTGTTAAATATATATGTTAAATTATGTTTATGATTTTCAGGCCCTCAACGGAGAGAAGTTGAGGATCACGATGCCACGTCAATCCCTCGAGTGGGATGATGCTGCAACTGGTATCAAATTGGAGGATGTTACAACCCAACATACGTGGATCACACTGAGAGTTGTGTAAAATCCGTACTAGTTCACCTACTAGGTGTAGTTTATCTTTGATGTTGGATAGCATTAACGGGTTGATCGAGACATACGGAGGTCGGGCCCATATAAGCACTCCTCCTACATTCCATACATAGGATTAGGAGGCATGAGGATAGAGAGCTCGCATACTTGGGAGGTGGTGAAAAGAGGCCACAAGAACATTGATCTTGAGTGGGGAGTTGTTCGACAATGATTCCCTCACGAGTGCTTAGCTAGACATAAAGGTATGATTTCACTCTAATATTTTTAGAATTTTGATGCAACCCCCTTTTGTGTATGAGTCGATTCATTAGAGCTTGGGGCCAATTCCTTCCCCATGACGAGATACCTTTATTTTTCCAAGCATATATATACAGGAGTTCGTGTTATATATGAGGGCATATTACATTGATATTGAATCTCATTTTTTATGGATCTGGCTTAGGATGTACCTATGATCCAACGAGGCTCGTAGGGACCTATCGTTGGATCATAGGTACCCTAGGCATTTTACCACCCGTGCGAGGATTGTGACACTACTATGCGGGAGTGTGGTGTGCCGACATATCTAGAGGAGTCATCACGGCTCGATGTTGAGACCGGAGATACCATTGCGAGATAGCATGTTGACGACATTGGTCAATGCGCTTGTCACATTGCATGGAGAGATGGAAGTGAGACCACCACCATTGCCTTGTCCTGTAATTCCATTATATGATTATTCATTTCTCGTGATTCTACCCATTGACCAACTTTTTTTTCATATGCATATATACGTCATGATGTCACCCATGACACTTGGAGGATGAACGACCCACGTGACATAGACCATGTACATATATACGAAAAATTTTGACTCTTATCATCAAATTACGTATACTTATTTATATTAATTTAGTTCATATTATATTGTATTTATATTAATAATCTCATGATAACATGTAAGACACAACCCATCTATATGCATGAGCTTATGAGTTCATGCGAGTGGGAAGTTGATCGGCGAGACTAGCCTCACCGGTGCATGTTTCCATGGATTCTTATCCACCTCCACCTCCACCTACACCTCATAACACTCGTGGAGGAGAGTCACTATGCAGCTATATGGACCAACTGAGGTGATGTAAAACGCTTTTTATTCCTAGAATTTCAACATTTTTTGTTAAGTTACATGCATGTTAATTAATTCGTAGACTAATTATAATTTGTCTTTGCCATTGTGTACATAATCTCATATGCACAGTGTTGTAGATGTCGCAACTATGTGGATGCATGAGTGAGGATGTTAGATGAGAGGCATTGATGATGTGGGTCCATTGATACATGCTTTCAATCTTTGAGCCACGAGTGGAGCACCAAACCTAGATTCATCAAACCGCCATCCTAGATGAGCTTGCATTGGGACTGAGTAAGGTTAATAGATTCATATATGTATTAAACATGTGATTCAAAATCATTTATTTCCATATTTGTTTTATTTTGTACAAATCTCGATCTAATTAGTTTGAATTTAAATGTGTTATATTGTAGTACCTTATTATGGATGGTTGCTTTTGTGTGTAGAACTCACATACACTAGAAAATTTGGCCCAATTCCGACGGCCAATTCATCGATATTCGACACATAGTCGTCGCAAGAGCGACGAGTTCGAGAGATGGGCAAAGCGTGGTTTGCCCTTACGTCGCGGATGCGTCTGCCGAAAAGTGTCGCACTACCAACACTTTTCTCCGTCAGCTTCCAAACAAGCGTCGCTCTTTCGACGTTTCCCAAATCATCGTGCTTCGACGTTTGTAAGCGCGCAATTCAGATGAAATGTGGTCGACGTTTTGAACGTCGCTCTTCAACGTTTGTGAAACTGTCGCAGTAAGATGAAATGTGGTCAAACGTTTTGAAATGTCCCAACTCTTCCAATGTTTATAGTAACGTAATTCCACCGAAATGTGGTCGGACATTTTGGACGTCACTCTTAGACGTTTGTGCTTTCGCAATTCCGGCGAAATCGTAGTATGACGTTTTGAACGTCGGCTCCTCAACGTTTGTAGCGGCTCCTGTAATTCCGACTGAAATGTGGTCCGACGTTTTGAACGTCGCCGTCGTCCATTTTTACTATTGTCGCTCTTAGAGCATTTTTAAGCTATCGCAATTCCGATGCTTACACAGCATCGGTATCCGACAACGAGTTCGAGCCGGATAGTAAATCTCCAATATTTGTTATGAATTGTGGGCGTTCCAATGACCAGTACAATATTAATATAATAAACCACCCCGCAACGCTTCGACTATAAACAATCATATAAACATGGCTCTGTATTTCAAAAAACGGGTTTAAAATAGAAACGAGACAACATTTTTTTCAGTGTTATGAACATAATTAAATAGTGAAATATTAATATAATAAACCACCCACAGCGTAACCGACTATAAACAATCATATAAACATGGCAATGTATTTCAAAAAAACGAGGTTTAAAAAATAGAAAGCGGAGACAACGTCAATTGTTATGAACATAATTCAAGCGTGAAATATTAATATAATAAACCACCCGCGGCGCTTCGACTCTAAACAATCATCCATGAAGATAAAAAACGTTGTTTTGAATATATTATATGAAGTAAAACGATCCATGAAGTCATTACATTTTTCACATGCGAAAGAGTGGAACCCAAATATCCTTCCAAAAAAGTGGAAGTCCCACCCGGACAATGATGAAAAAATACCCCATGTCACATGCGGGGACATGATATAAAACTATGTAACGGTCCACGTGGAGATTTATCGACAATGCGAGAAAAGCATCCAAATATGCCGTGGCGGCTGTAAAGAAAAGTGAAATAGCAGTATGTAGAATAGTAAAGCAACATATAGAGTACCGAGCGTCCATTGTTCCTAATACAAATAAAGTACCCAAAATCCTTGAGCGAGAGAAACGCTAATCATGTGAGAGGTGTGATATGTCCAAAATATAAAAATACCATCGAGACCATATCAATAAACCGGCAACATAGACCGGCATCGCTAGTTTGAAGGCGGGAAGTGATAACCTGTCAACACATAAAATAGTATCATAAAAGCGAGATCTGAAATGTGCGAGAGCATGTCTTGTTGATATACGCCTCACACAAAAAAGTATCCATGATAGAGCAAAAATATGTATAAACCCGAAGGGTTGATTGTATGTTTTAGCTCGCTTGTTCCGGAAATAAAAACCATCTACGAAACCCCGGAGCTCGCTTGTAAGATCGGGCTCGCTTGATTCCAAAATTGGTAACCATCTGTTGCATCCGAGATGTAAGGTTCAAGCTCGCTTGTTTCCATTAGTAACCCGCTAGAGCATCACCACTATTTCATAGCAAGGTTCATGTAGATATACGGAAGAAAGAGTATAATACATAGACCATATAAACATGGCTCTGTGTTACAAAAAACAGTTTAAAATGAAACGAGGGAAACATTTTTTTTCCAATTGTTATGAACATAATTTGACCATGAAATATCAATATAATAAACCACCCCGCGAGCCGCTTCGACTATAAACAATCATATAAACATGGCTTTGTATTTCAAAAACGTAGTTTAAAATAGACAAACGAGGACAACATCAATTGTTGTGAACATAATTCGATCGTGAAATATAAATATAATATACCACCCCGCAGTAGCTTCGACTATAAACAATCATATAAACATGGCCTGTATTTCAAAAAATAGGTTTAAAAAATAGAAATAGGGCAACATTTTTTTTCTAAGTAAAGTTAATCATATTAACGATTAGAATAAAATTATGACATGACTTTGAGTCAAAAACATTGCCCAGGACTTATGGAAAATTTGTCATCAAAAAATCAAAAAAGAGAGCGTAGTATACAGGGGGAAAGCGGTCTGCGAACATTTACGAGAATTCAAAAATATTACGAGAGGTCCGGCCATGTAATATAATCTAAAACATGCCCACTTAAGTGGGCTGCAGCAGAAAACCAGAGTAACCCAAACCACTACTCCAGAGTGGTTCCTCGACGATTCGGTACCATCCTTGGGAAGGTCAGGGATCGCCGAGTGCTATCTCCACATTCACGCCACCGCTCCCCTCACGAAGGCCCGAATGCTAGCCGGCTTTTTCCGAGGCTCGAGCACCGCCGGACGGGTGCATTGTTCCTCCATTTGGGCCTCCTCACAAAAAACCACGGTGATTGAAGCTATGATTCATGGGCGGTTCGGAGAGAAATTAAAGCGAAAAAAAGTGCGGTGCGTGTCATGGGAGAAGGTGAACGGTGGGAAAATGAGGAGTAGGGGAGCCCATACGGTGGCAAGATCCTAGAACCCGAGCCCGCCCACTTCTAGTGTTTGGATAGCGACTGCGTAATAATCCTGTGGGCGGGAAGATGACTCGGTTTCGTCTGGAGGGAGCGCACATCGGTTGACCTCTAGTGCTCCCCTGCGGCAACACATCCTTTGGCCCGCGGGCGAGCATGGGTGCGGTCTCTCACGCTGATGTGGGCACAAGACGAGACGGAGAAGCGAGGATTCCAATAAACGGAGGAGAGAACGGAGACACGAACCCGAGACGAAATGCATATATGCACCAAGGTCTAAACAACGGTTCGGTGGCCACTTCTCCTTCTCGTCATGGTGGCAGAGCGGTGTAACCCAACAACAGGAGAGCATCGCAATTCAAGGTTGCGGCCCGTACGAAAAACCATAGCGAAAACGCCATTTATCTGTCTTCTTCTTTTTCCGGAAAGAAATGCCACTTTATCGACTCGGCGCAATGCAATCGAAGAGCTGTCATAATTAATCTCCCATTAATGAGAGCCGAAGTCGGATCATATTGGAGCATGTGGAACACGCTAACGAGGAGTGGAGGTCCGATCTTGAGTCGACGTTAAACTTAATGCAATTTGATGTGAAAACCTTGGAACTTAAATATCGGCTAATTGAACAACGTTAAAACTTAATGCAATTGATATGAAATTGCACATCCATGTCCCATCGCCGTCAAACGCCATCGAATGCACCCGCATGCGAGGCAGACTTTTTGTTGAGGACACGTGGCATAAATTTGATTGGAGTGGATCTTTGTTTGGGCTGCTCGCGCAGTGGAAATCTGGACCCGAAAAATATTAGGGCGAATTTGATAAGAAATTCGCGTCACAACTCTCCCTCCGTACGCCAGCCCAACTTCGGACCCGAAAAATATTAGGGCAGAATTCATTTGGTTTTCGCATCACAAAATTGGCCGACGTCAGCAGGCTATTTTGGAACGCGAATTTGGTTTGAATTATGGTTTATCGCCGTTTGAAGTCCGGCGGGCTCGACTTAAGAACAATTTTGTTTGATCCCATCTTATAAAATTTGTGTTGGTTTTCTTTGATAATACACATATTTATAATAAATCATAGGAATACCACACTAAACATGTGGAAAATTTATATAAATTATTGAGAACAATCATTTTTATGTAAAAATATCCAAATGTGCTTTTGGGAAATAAGAATTCGAGTATTTGGTTCATATTGTTTTAAAGGAAGGAGTGAAGTTGGAGCTTCAAAAGATGCAAGCTATTACAAAATGACCTATTCCTAAGAAAATCAAGGTTCTTAGAAGATTTTTTAGACTTACATGATATTATTGATCATTTGTTAAAAATTATGCATGCATTTCAAGTCCACTCACATATCTCTTGAAGAAAATATCATTTATATGGAATGATGAGGCTACTTTGGCATTCTCTCTTTTAATGGATTCCATGTCTTCTACGCCAACATGGTTGCACCTACTTTCGGTAAAACATTCATAGTAGAGTGTGAGGCACTAGGACAAGGAATTTACGTAACATTAACACAAGAAGGGATATCATTGGCTTTTAAAGCAAGGAATTCAAAGAAAATATTTGGTGAAATCTACGTATGAAAAATAAATGGAAGCAATATTACATGCAATAAAAAATGGGGATAGTATATCATTGGGAGGTACTTTAAAGTCAAGATATACCATGATAGCATAAAGTATTTTTGAAGCTATGGATTTCATTGGAAGATTAACAAAAATGAGGAGAAAAAATGCAAAGTTTTAATTTTGAGATAATCTGCAAAAAGGGTAAGGAAAATTTAGTACATGATGCTCTTTCTAAAATAGAAGAGGCCTCAAATTTATATTCAATTACATTTTCTATTCCTAGGTGGCTAGAAGAAGCTTGCCATAATGGAAAAATGACAATAGTACTAAACAAAAACTAAAATTTATAAAGGATGGGATGAACTCTGTGGAGCATTGGGAGTGAAAGAGAGATATACTTTGGTGCAAATGTAGAATATTTTTATGCACGCAAGCATATTTGAATAAAAAAATATTAAGGGAGTCCCATGTATCTTTGATGGTAGGACGCAGGGTTCCTTAAAACATCTCAAAAGATCAAAAAATATTTTTTTTGGAAGGAATGAAGAAAGATATTCAAAATTTTGTAAGAGAAGGTCAGGTTTGCATAATAAATAAAAGAGAGATAGTAAAATCTCTAGGGTTACTTCAACCATTCCACATACATATTCAAAGACTAGAAGATATATCAATAGACTTTATTACAGGGTTACTGAAATATAAAGGTAAGTATTACATTTTTGTGGCCATTTATATAGACAAATTTTGTAGATTTTTTTTGTAGAACTCAAAGTACATAAAAAACAAGCCAAGTGGTAGAAGTGTTCGTGAAATAAATTCATAGTCTTCATGGTTTTCCTAAAGTAATAGTAACAAGAAACTTTTGGAAATAATTATTTAATATGAGTGGAGAAACACTAGTTGCCATGAGTTCTACATATCAAACACAATCAAATGGTCAAACAAAAATAGTTAACAAATGTTTTTAAGGTTATCTACAATGTTACTCTTTAGAAAAGAAATCTTAATGGATGAAGTGGGTTCATCAAGGAAGAATGGTAATATGATACTACTTATCACACATCTACTAAAATTTCCCCATTTAAGGCCCTTTATGGATATCCAACTCCTAGTATCTCATACTTTTTGCAAGATAAGTCCAAAGTATAGGAAACGGAGTCACATATGGAAAATACTAAAGAAACTTTGAAAATTATTATGGAAAACCTTCAAATGACATGAAACATGATAAAACAACAAGGGGAACAACATTGAAGTGAAAGATAATTTGAGGAGGATAATTGGGTATTTTTTAGATTATAACATTATAAGCAATCTTCATTCAAGAAAAAGAAGAATAAAGAATTAGCTCAAAAATGTTATGGCCCTAAATAATTATTCATAGGATTGCACAAGTGGTATAGAAGTTATATTTTCCTTCTTCTTGCATTCATAAGGTTTTTCATGTACCTTGCCTAAAAAAGGTTTTGGGAAAAAATATGCCAATGTAAATAGAACTTCCAAAATTAGATGAAGAATGAAAGTTGATTCTTGAACCACAAAAAGTTATATATAAACATTATGTATCTCTTTGACATATAACCATTATGAAGTACCTAATCAAGTGGAAAAATATTCCTCTAGAAGAAGGTACATGGTAAAATGATCAATTCGTGATGAAATACCCACGGCTAAAGGGTTCGTTTGAAGTTTTGACAAAGGTTTTGTTATATGTTTTATATAACGCACGTCGGAATAGTTTTATTGTTTGTTAAGGTCCCACACAGTGATCAAATTTGAAGGGCAGGTCCGAATTTCAATTAGAAGGGCATATATCTATGTCACCCTTCCATAATGAAAATCTTTAAAAAAAAAACTTTTCAATTGACCACAATAAATTATTTTTACATTTCATTTTCAGAAAGACAAAACCATCAATCTTTATATTAATAAAAGACTGTTACATATACAACAATGAATAAGGATCCATCTTTCATTGCTTAAATATCTCATTGGCAATGTCAATATAAGTCTTGAAGACACTATTATAAGAATTTGGATACATACCGCCGGGATATAGGAGATTCTTATGTGTCAGATTGTGTAATGCAATTTTGACTTTGTCTCACAAGGAGCAGCAGCATGGAGGTCTGGATTTTTCTTATAGAACATTTTTATTATTATTTGAAACGTTGTTTATAGATATGAATACAACAATGAAATTATGAGCATGGTGGACAATTAGTCAAGCTCATGATGCCAAACCATGATGATGTAAGTTTGGAATTTAACATTTTTACATGTTAAAGACAAATAGTCAAAATCAATGACAACTTAGTATGCCATAATTAATAATCATTCCCTGTTCACTTTTGTTAATAGGTTTATGTCACATGATGATCTCTCTTCTCTGGCATTTACTTGTATTGAAGATCACTATTCTAGGAATAAGGAGTTATTTTCTCCAAAAATAACCCTAGCCAAACATTGAAAATGCATCAAGGATATGTTTCTATGCTTCATAAGTACATATGTTCTACTTCTAAATCATGTCTTGGAAGTGGTTGTTTTGCTGGAAATTATTCACCAGTTGGTTTCATACCAAATTCTTTTTCTCATTTTCAGCATCCAATACATGAAAAAGATAATGGTTTAAAACAACATAAATATTTGAAATTTCGCAAGAATTGTCTGGCACACTTTGAATATGAATTTTGAAGTCAAGTGCATGATGCTGTATAGGATCAAGTGTCATTTTGAATACCAAATGTTTCACAAGAAACTTCTCACCATGCTACCCTGCAGTAAGGATTAAATGACAATATTGCATCAACTATTTCCATAATAAAGTGCACCTCGGCCATAAGACTAAACAACTACAAATGTTGTAGATCTAACAAGACCACACAATCAAATGTATTCCACAAGGCCAATACTGTATGAAAAATGAAAATGAGTTTGCAACCAAAAATACCTTAGGCAACTAATTCAATTAGATACACCAAACCATCAGCAAAAAGGAAAACCAGCCTACTCAAAAGGCAAGCATTTACCTCCTTTGACAAAATTTTGAGTTCCGAAACAAGGGCTTTTATTGTCTTGTCAATGCCCCTAGTAATTTGAATGGGGTTTGCACCTGCTGCAACAACCTAAACAAAAAGGTTTCATTTCAAATTATTTTCCACAAATTTAAGATACAACCATTGTTAGTTTTGTATTTCCTAACAAGCTCATAAATTTTGACAAAAGAACCAAAAATTTTTAATACCTGATAGCAATTTTTTCACTCAAAAACTATCTTAGACTCAATAAACCCAACCCAAAACTAAAAAACCAAACACCATAAGACCCTACAAAAATGAATAGATGATCTTAATCCAGTACCATCGACAAAAAAGTTACCTTTACACCCTCACTTATTAAACCCTGTGCTGTTGAATTTTAACTTCAACTGCTGCAGCAGAAGGACGGATGCAGCAGCAACATTTTTTTTGGGAGGTTGCTTGCATGCCATCCAGAAATTTAATTCAGCATTTAAAATTCCTGCAAGTTTTTTTTGTAGACGGCCACAGCCATATTTCTGTACAGGATTGTATTTAAACACAACAACCAGCATTAACACAATTCACCAACCAGAAATTAAACAAACAGAAATTTACCCCCCAGTTTTGTAAATTCAAAAGGAGGACACATGGAGCATTAATATTGGATCGCATGAAATTGAAGGGAATCTGAAAACCTGAAAACTGGACCCGAATTTTTTATAAGGCACATTGGATTGAGAATTCGCATTACAAATTAGGCAGACGTCAACATCCCATTTTGGAACGCGAATTTGGTTTGAAATTCAATCTATTCAGACTTTTGAAGTCCGACGGAAAGGGTTCTTTAATGTTTTGATATTTTAATTTTATGTATGCTTTAATATATACATATGTTTTAAACATATGTTATATATATATCATATGCGAAATGAAAGGTGGGCCATAGAATTTAGTTTTAATTTTTTTTTTTTAAAAGAGGGTTTATTATAATATGTTTTATATGTTACGGCATATAAAAATAAAAAGGACAAAAAATCTTGGTAGTTTTTTTATAGACAGTACCTAAATTTTTTATTTCAAAGCAGTGTGTAAAAAGTGAAATACTGAGTGTAACTTTTTAAGTGTGTATGCATGGCAGTGCGAAAGTGAAAAACACAGCAGAGTGTTTTAGAGACAGAGTATGTTTGTTTTGAACAGAAAGTGAGTTGGTTTTATGCACTACGTTTTGTAGCAGTCATAATTTTGTAATCCCTCTCAGTGAGGAAGTAGTGTAATAGTTTTTTTTTGAGTTATTGAAGGGAATAGAAGTTTGTTTTCAAAGTATTGAAACTCTGTCTCCTGTCAAAGAAATTTTTATTTTCTCTGTGTTAGAGGAAGGGAGATTTATTCTCCATTCATTGTTCTGGAATTTTTCAATATTCCAACATGTGCAAGAACAAAAGATGTTGTGGTTCCATCCCCATCTAAATCATTTGTCTTTTCCACAGCTTGCCTTACTAACTTGGCCCCAATATTTTCAACTTGGTCCTCTAATTCAACCAATAAAAAGGCCAAAACCATAGCATTGAGATACATTTCATTACACTGTCATTAACAATAAAATTTGACTCAACCATAACCCTTTCCTTTTATTGTTGTGAAAAGCTTTATGTATTACTCTAATGTGGCTAGTCCATAGGCCAAGTAGACCACTGGGTAACAAATATGTTTCCTTTCACCTTTGATTTTTCAAATTATGGCTACCAAATCTAAGACATTTAAGAGGGGGAACTAATACAACGTTAAAAAGAAAACTAGAGAACACATCTAAAAATTACCTCCTTAGCTACTGTCACACCATCATTAACTATTTTCGGAGAACCATGCTTGCTCTCCAAGACAACATTTTTCCCTTTGCCCCAAGGGTGACTCCAACAAGATCAACAAGTTTGTTCACACCGCCTGCAAGACAAATTGACAATGCTTTCGGTAAGTGTGCAATTGAATGCCAGACCATATGCCAAAACAACCCTCCATGAAAAATTAAAATAACACATTAAAATCGAATATAAGTGGACAAGGAAATATCCACCGCAGTGAAGTTTCACGTGTAGGTGACCTTCCTTTAAACATAATTTTTTCTCTGACCTGCAATTTTTTTGTCACTGAGCCATCCTTGTTGAAGTACAACTCCTTTTCCATAGCTCTTGTATTAACTACCTTCTCTCTGTCGCGTAATCTCAGAGTCCCTCTTCTGCTCGAGCGATTAAAGGAAATGGGTGAAAAAACTAAAAGAGAAGACAATTGTCTACCATAATTATCAAACATTGCACCCAACTTCTTCCCCTTTCCATTGTTACCCAATGAGGTAGATGTGGCAATTGTTGTCATGCTGCCCAAAGCAGAGGCCATCTTCTCTTATCCTGAATATAGAATTACAAGATCTTCATATTAGTATGAACCTTAAAAAACATGACTCCCATTGCTAAAAACCACTTTTAAGTTGTAACAGGCAAAGCCAAAGCTGCTTCAAACTGCATTATCAATCACAAGGTATCACCATCAAAGCTATAATTTTAAGATAACAATTTATCTACCATTGAAACTATAATTTTAAAATAGATACACCTAGTGATATAGACACCTAGTGAGAGTAGAGGTTCGGAAATTATAATAAGAATTATTACAAGATATCACTCATAGTGCAATTGATTGTTTATTGTCTGTTGTAACTATAATTTTAAAGAAGACACACTTAGTGATATAGACAACACCAAGTGAGAGCAGAGGTTATGAAATTATAATGAGAATTATTTCAAGATATCAGATTACTCATAGTACAGTTAATTGTTTATTGTTTGGTGTAATAATTTTTTATTATTTATAAACACAATCAAACATATTATGAGGGATGGTGATGAAATTGACAACGGTCTCATAACAAACCATAACGGGCACATCCCCTAGCAAGATAGACTCTGAATAAGAAAGAAAGCAAAACAAAGTGATTACTTACAGGATCATAGGCTTCCTGAAGAACAAGATCTAGAGCAGCATCTATAACCCCTAAAGCAACACCTCTCTCTGCAAGATGAATCGCTACATATTTCATATATAGTCTAGCAAATTTTCTGA
Organism: Pinus albicaulis; assembly: GCA_034641835.2. Taxonomy (NCBI): domain Eukaryota; kingdom Viridiplantae; phylum Streptophyta; class Pinopsida; order Pinales; family Pinaceae; genus Pinus; species Pinus albicaulis. Next base: position 1,359,387,119 of record CM076580.1, read on the forward strand.
GCTCATCACGAGAAAGAGGATCAAATACAACTATCTCATCAAGTCTATTCAATAGCTCTGGCCTGAAATGTCTTCTAACCCACAAAAATATTCAAAGGCATGTCAAAACACTGCAGCCAACTTTGTGATAAAATTATATGAAAAATATGCATACACAGAGTCTAGGAGAATGAAACGGCAGGTGTATTGGTAGTTGCCGAAATGCAGCAACTAAAACGATAGGTGTATTGGCAGTTGCGGAAATGCAGTTACTAAAATGGTAGGTCTGTCGATGGTTGCAGGTGTGTGGATTGTTGCTGGTATTTTCAGACCGATTCCATGGAAATATACCAAAAACCAGTGGTATGTCAAACCTAGAAGGTAACCCGAGAGACTGTGACCATTAGATTAAACAAGTAACAGGTGTCGTGCCTAGATAAGAAGTGTTGACAAAAAAAAATTGATCTCTTTCATAACAAAAGGCCTATCGGCCTAAATATCTAGAACATGTGGCACTCCATGATAAAGACACATGGTGTGTGGATTTGAGTTTTTCAAGTGGTCAAGTGGGCCGAAAATAGGTGAAATGTGGCACCACTCAGAGATTGACATGTGCCAATTGGTACAAGTGATAGACAATTGGCATGCTCAAACAACGAGGTGATGCAGGAATGACATGAGGGAGAAAATATCAGAAAAGCCCCAAATCTGGAGAACTAAAGCTCATCACCAACACGAGATTGACAACTTTACATGATGTAACCTATGAAATCGTAAATGGAGAAATCATAGTAACAATAAAGTAACCTATGTAACAATAAAGTCGGATTCATCCTGGGAGTGGTAATGGGAGAAATCATAGTGAACAATAGGAAACATGCAGAGTTTCTTACAATCAAATAGATGAAAAAACACATACAAAAAACCTAGATAATAATCATGAACAAGCTTAATATTGAATTATGAACTGTAAAGGAACTTACAAAATGTGACATTACGAACCTGGTCAAGTGCACAAGCAAAAATATCCTGGACATGACCCTGGTTGACAAGTTGTATTTCTCATGATGCAAGAGGATTTGTACCTGCATTGCCAAGTCAATCAAAATCCATCATTATCTATACAATAAATACAAGTAATTGATGTAGTATATTTTACTCTAAGATGCATTCTTATGATAATGTTAGAACATATGTTGAAAATGTCAAAACATACCTGAATAAGCTCCTCTTCGTTTCAAGAACAATTTATTGGAGTCGCATGAACTTGGAACAAGCCTCCCACGATCTGAAAGAGTAGCAACTAAGTCAACAGTGACTTTTTTGTTGCTACGCTGGATCAAGGGAGGTTTGCTCAAAGATTAAATCGCTCCAATAAATTATTCTCTACTAAACAGGGCCAACCACGTGAAGGTGGAAGCTCTTATGGCCCCTCCCCCCCCCCCACATCACTCTCAATTTCCCAATACCCAATCTATATTTCATTTTTTACTTTCATGAGCATAAAAAAAAAATATTCAATAACTAATAAAAAAACAATTCAACAAAAAGTACGCAAGGAAACATTGCAATTAATGCTTGACATAAAAATAGTATGATAAATGAGTTTTTTATATAATGCAAAAAACGTTCCAAGTATGGTAATGTTTGTCTTATAATAATACAATATTTTACATTGTCAAATTTTCTTTTTCTTCTTCCTATTTTTAAAGCTCCTAATTACATCATCAATATCATCGTGCTCTGCTCCTGTTTCATGCCTTTCAACCCGCACTGCTGACCTAGTTGCGTATTCACGATGTCTGGGCTCATCCAGTGACGGGGCATCGCCTACAAAAAAAGATAATATTAAATTTTAATTGTCAGTTTTTAAATATCATTGAACTAGTTAGGTAATATTAATAAAAAAAAATTGCAATGAGATTATTTACCTGGTGCACCAGTTGTCGTCGTTGGGACTGTTGCCCTGTCTTCCTCTCTGGTGGTAAGATCCTCAAGGGAAACATTCTCTGTCATTTAAACAAAAAACGTTATAAGGACAACCATCAAGGTATAATTAGAAAAATTATAAGTGGAAATTAATTACCGTCACGACCCTCACTGATAGTAGCATTGTCGGCCTGGTCCCCACTACAATGATCAGGTTGCACGTGAGGATCATCTACATCTGGCTCTAAAACTGGGTTATTTGCCTCGTCGGTAGTGCTTCTCCCCTGATTTAAAAAAAGTTGTTAGACATTAAATTTATGGACGAAAACAAACATATTGAAAGGTTAATGTTTTACCTTATCAGGCATTTTGGATCTTGGGACCTGCCCCAAGCTTCTGCGACGTTCAACTACGGCTTGATAGCCGAAATGGAAAGCGATATTTTTATCTTCCTCTGTAGTTTCTATTCCAAAGTCATCACCCTACATTACATATGATTGTGTATTTTTAATCATATTTGATAGGATTACAAAAACGTTGGAAGGTGATACAATTAATTATAAGATGTTTAGCTACTTAATTACAATTCTTGCGACTAATTTCAAGTAGCCGCCCTGGCCTAGCTTGTGATGGCCCTTTTTTTCAATCCTAGCTTTGGTTGCCTTTGAGGTGTCAGGCAACCTAGCATCAAAAGATTGAAGTCAGATATGACGCAGCACACTTTTATTTTAGACATAGAGAAAATTAAAGCTATTGAATTAAAGTTGTAATTTACCTTGCCGGTCCAGTTGGCATTTTTCCTTCTTTCTTTGCCCTTTTCTCTTTTCCGTCATGGATGAGTGCTCTCCACTCACTCTCTGGAACTGTGAGAGGATGCTCATATCTAGGGTTAAATTGCAATTGCGTCCTATAGGTGTCCTTGGTATATTTCAAATATTTGCCGGCTACCCGAGCCACCGCTGTTCTGTCAAATGTGCCGACCCCAAAAAGGGCTTCTAGATAATCTAGAAGTTCTTTTTTCAGGTTGGAATTCTGGGAATTCCACCCTGTGCGTATGGTTGGGCCAAAAATTACCAACTCATGGCTCTCCAGATACCTGTAGAACTCATTGTTTCCTACACAGAAAAAAAGAAGAAGATATTATCATTAATTTAAAAATAAAAATCATGATAAATATGTTTTAGATAAAGTACATGAAATAGTTAAAATATTAAAATTTACCTGGGAGTTGTACGTGCTTTATAGGGACACCTTCATCGTTCACCAACAACATGCCATTAATGGTCCCTATGGAGCTGACACGTGTAGCTCCAGGAAACGCAATAATGTAGTTGGCCATATCAGCCTCATCATTGCCAACACGTTCAGCGGTTGGCTGGGTGTCTGCTTGGGAAAGGTGTGTTTCTTGGCTAGCACCTAAAGGAGTAGAAGGTGTACGAGAGGGTTGTTGGGCAATCTCTTGCCCTTGTGTCCCACTACCACCAACACCGGGTTCAGCAAGTGCCAGAAAACGCTACATACAAAAGAATTTTTTGTTAGTTTAGTCAATGTAAAAATTAAAAATCAAACTATCACAATTCATCTCATGTAGAACAAAAAAAATATCCTTTTGACTTTTTATTATTACCTGATATGTTTCTAGCTGGGTCATAAGTTGTTTTATCCTCTCTTCTGTTTCAGGTGTTTGAGGCGCGTCTATCAAAGTATTAAATTCTGACCTTGCATCTCGTGCCTTTTTTCGCAACAAGAGCGTTGGAGATAGGGATGAAAAAAGCTCTTCCTCATAGAGGGAATCATCAGGCGTACCATGGCTAGGTGTCTGCATATTTGAACAAAATTAATATTATTTCAATTATGTAAATAACTAAAATACCTGAAGATAGAGCAATGCTGGCACTTTACATGTTCTTCCGCTGGCCTCTTTCCACGATCATCCTGTCTTGGGGTTGTTCCTGTACTGCCCTGATCAGTCTGCCACATTGCAATAAAATTATAAATGTAAAAACTTGAAAACAATATCTAACTTGAAAACACAAAATGAAAATTGAAATAATTTCTAATAAGACACCGGAAGACAGAGTTAGAGTTTCAAATATGCCTTGCATTGAATTCAGTCTTGGAAACATGTCATTGCACATTAAGGCACCCAAACAAGAGACGAGTTGAAAATGAAGACCTTATTGAATATATTGTTGGAGCAACTTCTAGTAAACTTGTTGTGAAGACCTTGAGGATATTTTTGGAGCAACATTGTTGAAGCTTATGGTATAGCATTGTTGGAGACGATCTTGAAGGGCCTTGAAGTGAAGCTTTTGGAGCAACTATTGAAAAATCCTTAGAGCATTTAAGTAAGGCACTTTCTATCTTTCGTCACCTTTTTCCTTTCAATATCCTTTAAATGATTTTGTTGATATTTAATGTTTCAAATCACGTTATAATTCCTTGATTATATGTGTTTGGGGACTTTTCGTTTGAAATTACCCAAAAATACCCTGGCAATTTTATCTTTAGGATGCATGTCTAACCCTATTGTTCAATATTTTGATTGATAGTAGTAAACATAGAGAGTTAGGGGGCTCTTGTCATAGCCTTTGGTTGGGCCATTAGATCCCTAACATCTACTAGGGAGAACCCCCCTTGAGTTGGAGGAGAGCTAGCCCGAAGTGAAAAGAGGTTGGTGAGGTGACAATGGGACTATTGAATTACACATGGTATCACACTTTAGCTTTAGGACTCTATCTTGAGAAGTGCGAGATTTTGCTATATCGATTCTCAAATTGTTTACAACACTATTGTTAAGAACTAATAAGAAGTGATGTTGAGGGGTTTTTGGGTATAAGAAACAATACCATTTAAAAACTAGGGTTCTCAGTCCTTGGCATTCCTTCACCTGGGCCTAGGGTCACACTAGAATAATTTCACACTAAACCATGCAAACTTAAAAGTAACTTAACAGATCCATAAAGTAATAATAATCATAATTCCTAATTTCCTATTGTACAATATAATGCAAATTATTCAAACATGAAGCAATGAAGACATGCAATGTCTGAATTTCAAGATTGATGAACCAATACAAGAAGTTATAAACTACAACTTTGATTCAATACTCTGTGTCCTAACTCCAGGAAGGAATCTAGTTTGTAGTAAAGAACATGCATCGTGTATTATCAATTCTTAATTGACAACAACTAAAGGTCATCTACCTCATCAATTCCTTCCCATTTTGTGTTTTTATGTTATATTCCTTATATAAGTGTCAAATTTCTCTCAAAGTAAGCAACCACTGAATAAAATAAAAAATAGTTGAGATATGATTGAGAAATGGTCATTTATTTCTTGAAAGGATCTTCACAATTTCTTTGGTTTTTTTTCATCTCAAGAAACAAGAAATGACCTAAGAAACTATCGTGATGTAATATAAGAAACAACATGGTGCAATGGCCATTTTCAAAGCCAAATGATGTCCATTGAGGAAATGGCCTTTATTTGGTTCTGTTTCATAGGATTTTCGGGTAGAAATGGAACTTTGTTGTACCATTTCCAGTAGTAAAAAGGGAAAACCTTCTTTTTCCATGGGAAATAATTTACCTTTCCTTTTTCAAGATAATCTAAATCACAAGAAATATGAACTATACTGCACACATTCTTGGATAATGTGAAAGTGGAAAAGGAATACCCTACACAAGTGATGCACACATGTACATTTGAACACTAATAGATTTTTGTAGTTGAAATGCAATGCTTGTTTTCATTTAAATGTAGGGTTTTTAAAGCAGGGAGAAATAATGGCTGCCAATTTAATAAGCATTTATTTGGGAAAAATTTAAATCTTGTATTGGGTGATGAAGATAATAGAGGGTATTGAATCTTGATTCTTGACATTGTGTTTAACTTGAATAACTCAAATTATTATAAATATCAGTGGATGAGTTCTTTTTTCAAGTATGTCACTCAAAACTATTATGTCAAAGCATTGTATGATGGCTAGCATTTTCTTGTTTCCCTTTCTTCAGTTCAATGTAAAAATTATATTAATATATTGGAGCACGAATGATAACTACAATTGTTTGCTCTGCAGTATATCTAGCCCCAAGATTATGAAAAGTTTTCTCAAGTGGAGCTATTGATTATTGATGAAGCAGTTGCAATTCCATTGCCTGTTGTAAAGGCTCTACTCGGGCCATATTTAGTGTTTTTGTGCTCTACTGTAAATGGGTAATAATTATAAATGAGCCAACCACAATCACAGATTTTGTAACCATTCGGTTTCCATGGATAGTGATGATGATATTAACCCTATATATCAATGACCTATATCTATATGACAATGATCTCAACATTATTACACCAATATGTTTGACATGGATGCCATTACTGGCTATGTCATCAGATGTCACAATATCACAAAATTATTTAAATACTGGAGACTAAGCCTAGCACTTCAGATACAGTTACTACCTGTGACAAAGTTGAGCATTTTGAATCTCCATTCTCATAGGCTTACCTTCAGTATAGAATCAGACAAGTGCAGTATCATTCTGCAAGTATTAGACATGAATGGTTTATCTGAACTAATTCTATAACCAAACTTCTGTAAGCTGGTGAGTCAAATTATTGCAAACTAAAACATCTTACATCTCTTCAGAACTATCTGAAATAACATTTGGAGGCCATCTTAGGACCTATAAGCTATAACTTTAATCTAATGGAATTGACCAAAAAAAACCCAAATAGAGTCAACCCTACTATAGGAGGAGGGGCCTGCAGTAAGAAATTACCATTTTGCAAGAGGATGATATTAACCCTATATACAGTGACCTATATCTATATGAGAATGATCTCAACATTGACCTTGATATGGTTGTATGGATGTGACCTTTGGTATGTCATCAGATAATCCCCAAATATCAGAAAATCCCCAAATCTGGAGAACTAAAGCTCATCACTTTCGATCTGGAGTACTACCCTTGTGATAAAGTTGACGACTTTCGATCTCCCATTCTCTACCACTTTGCACTTCACCTTCAATATAGATCATACCAAGGGAAATTCATTACTGGGTGTTGAGTTGGATGAGTTTTTCGAACTAAAATCCATAGCTTAAACTTCATGAAACTGGTGGAGTCAAATTCATGCAAGCTCAAACACATCTTACACATCCTCTTTGAAACTCATCCGAAAGAACATTGGAAGACATCTAAGGAGAACCCTATAGCCTAACACAATCCAATGGAATTGACCAAAAAAACCCAAATAGAGTCAACCCTACTATAGGAGGAAGGGCCTGCAGTAAGAACTTACCATTTGGCAAGAGTTGAGGGCGAATGTTGTTCTGCAAGAGCTGAGGGCGAATGCTGAGGGTGAATGTTGTTCTGCAAGAGCTGAGGGCGAACGCTGAGGGAGAATGTAGGGCGAATGATGTTCTGCAAGAGCTGAGGGTGAATGCTGAGGGAGAATGTTGTTTTGCAAGAGCTCAGGGCGAATGCTGAGGGGGAATGTTGTTCTGCAAGAGCTGAATGTTGTTCTTCAAGAGCTGAGGGCGAATTCTATTCTGCAAGAGCTGAGGGCGAATGCTGAGGGCAAATGCTGTTCTGCAAGAGCTAAGGACGAATGCTATTCTACAAGAGCTGAGGGTGAATGCTGAGGGAAAATGTTGTTCTGCAAGAGCTGAGGGCGAATGCTGAGGGCGAATGTTGTTCTGCAAGAGCTGAGGGTGAATGCTGAGGGCAAATGCTATTCTGCAAGAGCTGAGGGCGAACACTGAGGGCATATGTTGTTCTGCAAGAACGGAGGGTGAATGCGCGTGTGATATCAGACGTTAATGTAATAAAATCATTTTTATGTAGCGCGCATATAAATTTCATATTTTTATGTAGTGCGCATATAAGTGTCGTTATACTGACGGCAGAAAAAGCGTCGCTATTGCGACGGCTGCCTCCAAACGTCTCAATTGCGACACTTAGACATTCTGTCGCACTTGCGATGTTTGGAGGTAGCCGTCGCAATAGCGACGCTTTGGGGCATAGTGTCACAATTGCAACGTCTTCCTCTGAACGTCGCAATTGCGACACTTTTTCTAAGTGTCGGTATTGCGACACTTTTCTCTAAGCGTCAGTATAGCGATGGTTTCGGGCGGGATTGAAAAAATTTGGGGAAATTTCCGACATTTGGTCAAAAGCGTCGGAACCAAGTGTCGGAATTTCCCCCAAATGTACTAGTGCGTGGACCTCCCGCGAAACAACACAAGTGCTTACCGTTGGACCGGAATGTACTTCTTAATATACCAAGGTCTCAACGCATATTTAAATGTTATTAATATTATGGTTTGAGCAGAAAGGGGGCCAACCTTCTATGCACAGGACCATGGGCCCGGAACCCTGGCCATAGACCTAAACCATGGAAAGTTGCGGTTATTGCATTGGGTGATCACATGTATATGGCGGTATTTTCGGTGGAGTTAAATTCCACGGTTCCGAAACCATTGGCCCAAACGTTTAGCCCGGCGGGTTGGGCGGTGGTCCATGTGACCCCGCCCACCCAATATTTAACTTTAAGTATAATGGTTTCGAAAATTTAGGCAGAGCATGCCATTCTGGGCAGAGTTTGCTAAAGTTAGTGGCCCTATCTGCAGTTAATCCATTTTTGGTGGAGTTTCTTTAGGCCAGATTGGACAAAACTTCAGTTGGGCATAAATTTCACTAGACAGAACCCTTTTGGACGAAATGTTTTTTGATTTCGGGTATTTTGAGCATTCCAGAGCCAATGGCATAGGTCGTAGAGTCAAAAAAGTTGATATTTAGGTACTTTTTCAGCAGAGAAGCTTGAATAGCCATCAGGGCCTAGGGAGTGTTGGAGTTGTATTGGGCTATGGTTAACCATTGGAGGTGAAACAAAAGGCAAAATTTACTATTTTCTGTGTTCTGAACTCATTTTCACAGCTTATTTTTCCTGTTTAGGGTTTCTTATCACTATATAACCAATTTTAGCATCTAATAGAGCAATGACATGCCCATTTGGGGGCCTTGGACTCGGCAGATGTAGCCCAGGAGGGGTGAACTGCCTCATCAGCTACTGTGTTATATTATGTGATTTTATCTTGCTGTGTTTTTCAGATTTAATATGTTAAACAGTAAAAATAAATAACACTCCTTCACACATAAGACTCAAAAATTTGCCAAAAACACTTTGTTTCAATTACAAGACATGAATGACAGTTTGCACAAATAAATTTATGGAAATGAATACCTTGAACAAAAAATACAAGTAGTTTCATTTTCAAATCATGAGTGTTAACTTATTCAAGCTCTAAAGACAGAATCTGTAAAGGGCCAGGTAGCCTCTGGATCTCATACTTTTATCAAAAGTGACATATCCAGTAAATGCCCCTACAGTCAATCTCTGGAATAGATCTAAGAAGTTTCACATTTAAGTTAATGAAAATGGATACCTTGCACACATTTTCAAGTACTTCCATTTTCAGATCATGAATGACAGAAAATTTTTTAACAACAGTATCCTGAGAAGTAGGAGGAATTTTTACACATGTCACCTCTATTGCAATCACTTCCTTAAAGACTAGGTGATTAGTTATACATGTGTCATCAGCTTTATATTAGTTTTTCTAGTTTTAGAAAGAATACAGAAGGCTCGAGTTAAGAAGACAGACCTTGCAATTAAGTCTATATATTGTTATGTTGGAAATATGTTTCCTATGTCCTAATATATTGTAATGTTGTCCTTGATGGCAACTCTCTAGCAAAGGATGGAGTATATGTCTTTCTAGAGAACCTCAGCGGTCTATCAGAAGAATTGTGCAATATCCAGCAGAAGATTGGATAATTTTGATATTGCAAGATATATACGTGGGTTTGTAAAGGCCAAGTCACGTATACACGTGAATAAGTACATTCCAAGTCGCATATGCCTTTTGCGCTCCAAAAATTTTGATACCAAGGGGCATTACCATGGTATTAGCCCATAGTATTGAGCGTTGAGTTGTCTATTTGATTCCACCCAAGAATACCATAGGTTGTTGTGTGGTTTTGACTCATGGTATTAGTAAAGGCTACATCTATATAAGGAGAAGAAGATCATAGTGCAAGGGGGTGTGGATGTAAGGGTTGTCACTAATACTTCTCTCTGAAGTATAGCTGCATGGGATGAACTCTATCTGAATGATAAATTTGAATCTATGATGCACCCTTGGAGAAAAATGATGAATCAAGATTTCTAGATCTCAAATGCCTATGTTCCTACATGATTTATTGAAGAGTTGATTAGATCGGTGATCTGGTGCATGCTTGTTGAAGTAAAGTGAATAAATCTGGGTAATTCTAATAGATCTGATGCATTCTGAAAAATTCATATTTACAGATCTATATGCTAGTTCGTCATGGTGAAAGCACGTATATATGTGGTTTTGTCTTAGAAAAAACATGTATGGAAGTTAGGGTTTTCTAAAGCCTGTTGCAAAGGTTTTTGTGGTTATTACTGCTATATTTTTGCTATCTGTCAATGAAGTCTTCTTGTAGATCTGGGTTGTTTGAATATTGTATATGCTACTAATTTGATTAAGTAAAAATCTGATCAATGAGAATAAACATGGTTGATGGTGACTAACTGATGAAGGGATCTGCATTTCTAAAAGATATCTGACTTAAAGCCTCAAATCTAGATTTGAGACTGATTACTTTCTAAAAAATAGTATTCACAGAGCTATACATAGGTTTTTGTCAAGGAAAGTACATATACATGCGGGTTCAGTGAAGCGAAGTAGCGTATGCATTTTAAGTTGATGAATGTTCAAGGTTGAGTTTGATTATGCATACTTATTCTGAAGTCTGGGTTATTTCTGTGTTCTGGTTACACTGTTCTCACTGTTTTGATTGAGCTTTGGGTTAAGTTTATTATTGATGATCTTTATGATGAGTTGAGTTGAAGTTGTGGGATCCAGTATGAAAATTGATGAAACGTGGTCTGTAGTGGTTCTGAGGGCTGAAGCCTTCAGTATGGAACTAGAAGCTTCCTGCCAGTAGAAGCTGGTGGTCTGTTCAGGGGGTTGAATCTCCCTTCCAGTAGTGGCTGGTAAATGAGTTCAGGGGGTTGGAGCTCGCTTCCAATAGTAGTTGGAAAATGAGAGAAGGTTGCAGCCTTATGTAGGTAGATGCTTGTGTACTAATATGAGTCTACATCAGTACAATATTGTAAGCAGTTTTCCATATAATAAATATTAAAGATAGAGACAACAACAACGGTGGTTTTCTCCCAAATTGGGTTTCCACCTTAAATCTTGGTGTTCATGTGTGATGTTCTTGTGATGATTTATTTTCCTGTTACTACACATATTTACTGTTTAACCAACTGATAAGCTCAGTTAAAAGTGTGTTTCTAGAAGTGTTCTAACAATCAATTCATATCAGCATATGAAAGTTTATTTTGGTATATGCACGTGTATATGCAATTTGGGTTCATTAAAGTCGCGTATGGAATTCGGCAAAGAAAAAATAAAAGTTATCAATTAACTCTAAATACTGATTCACCCCCCCGCTCTCAGTATTTTTCCAACAATTGGTATCAGAGCAGGTCCTTCTAAATAAGATTAATCGCTAGAAGGAAGATCAGCTAAGATGAGCAATCAGGATGGGAAAACATCTATCAGGCCTCCTCTCTTCAACAAAAACAATTTAATCTTCTGGAAGACAAGGACAAGATCTTATCTTCAGTCTCTTGGAGCAGATGTATGGGCTATAGTTGAAGGAGGTTATCAATATCCAGCCTCAGTTCCAACAGATGCAACTGCAAGAAAGAACTATGAAACCAATGCAAAGGTGGCCAATGCATTATTAGGAAGTATGACTGAATCATAAATTGTCAAAGTCATGCAGTTGAATACAACAAAGGAGATATGGGACAAAATCATTCTAAGCTATGAAGGTGATACCCAAACTCTCAGAATTCAATATGAAAATCTCAAGATGCATAATGAGGAAAATATTGTCAGTTTCTTTTTACGTCTAGATGATATTGTAAATCGTATGAGAAATCTGGGTGAAACCATAACTAATACTACTCTGGTATAAAAGGTTTTAAGATCTCTAACTTCCAAATTTGAGTCAAAATTGTCTGTTATTGAAGAGAAGAAGGATCTACAAACTCTTACTATTGTTCAACTTCATGGTATTTTGACTGCTTGTGAAATAAGAAAAGGAGGTCCATCTGAAGTCAAAGAATTTGTCTTTAGAGCTGCTACAAAAGGAAAAGAAGTACAAGAGAAGGAAGAATTAGGGTATGTTTCAGAAAAATATGAGGAAAATTTTGTAAATAAGCTACAACTTGGCACTGGAAGGTTCAGAGGTAAGCTTCCTTTTAAATGTTTTTCTTGTGGAAGAGTTGGTCATTATGTTGCTAAGTGTTCCCACAAAGAAAATCATATTAAAGGAAAGGAAGTGGCAAAAGAAAATAGGAATCAGTTTGTCAATAGAAAATGTTATTATGGTCATGAAGATAGTGATGGGCGTTCAAATAGTGAAGAAGGAGAATCTAATCAAGATGTTAGACTTCTAATGGCTTTTGAAAAAGATTCTAGTGAGGCTAAGGATACCTTTAGGGATGCTCTAGAAGAAAATGATTTTATTGAAGAAATAAATCAGCTCAAAATATGTTTGGAAGAAAACAAAATTTCTATAGATACTCTAAAGAATCAGCTTGTAATAAAGGAGAAACACAATGAGAAATTAGAATGTGAAATAGTAAGTCTAAGAAATGAAATTGAGAAAGTGAAAACCTCGAATCTTAGATTTGCTAAAAGATCTAAAACCTTAGATGAAATTATCAAGGTACAACATTCTCGTCTTATAAAGACAGGTCTTGGATATATCAGAGAATGCTCTCAGTCTTCAGCACCAAGCTATCTAAATGTAGCTAAATCCAGCCTACGACATTCTGTCACTCAGCAAGAGAACAAAGAAACTTTACAGGTAAAGCATGACCACTTTAATACAAAGAACATTAGCAGAAATATCAATCAGAGAAATACCAATCAACAGGTAAACACAAATAGAAGGTTTCATGATCGTAGAAATTTCTTCCTTAATGGACAATGTTTCTCATGTCATAATTTTGGTCATAAAGTTGTTCAATGTGTTGCATACAAAACCATCATGACCAAAGAAGCAAGAAAGAAAATAAATGAGACTGGAATAAAGAAAAATACATATAACAACTTTTCTCCTCTTCAAAATGAAATTTAATGTGCTTATTGCAATAACTTTGGTCATGAAGAATCTGAATGCAGGAGAAAAATTCAGCCAAAAGATCATATACCTTCAAGTTCCAAGGTATGGATAAAGAAGGACTTACAGGATGAGAACTATGGCATAGCCTAATTTGCAGAAGGGGAAGAAAATCAATGGTACATTGATAGAGGATGCTCAAAACACATGACAGGTGACAAAAATAAACTCCTTGCATACAATGCTCTAGAAAGAGAAAAGAATGTTACCTTTGGAAATGATACTCCTGTTGTCATTAAAGGAAAAGGTTCTATTTTTTTAAAGGAAAAAGTGAAAGCTAACAATGTTATGTATGTGGATGGATTAAAACATAACTTGTTAAGTGTGAGTCAAATGTGTGATCAAGGAACTGAAGTTGTCTTTAGCTCAAGAGAGTGTGCGGTACGTGAACTTGACACGGGAAAAACAATAATAAAAGGAACTAAAACACCAAGAAATCTGTATGTATTGAAATATGCAAAGAACAATGTTACTTGGGTAAATCTTCATAAAATTGGTTATGGCACATAAGATTGGGGCATTTAAGCTTCTCTCAAATCAGCAAATCTAGCAGACTCAAAGCTGTTCATGATCTTCCCAGCATCACTCTACCTAAAAGTACCATATGAAAATCATGCCAATTTGGTAAGCAAACCAAGGTGCAATTCAATGCTAAAGAAGGATCATAAATTAAGCCTCTTGAACTTATACATACTGATCTATGTGGACCTGTAAGGAAAAATTCACCTCGTGGAGAACAATACTATATTTTATTTATTGATGACTTCTCTAGAATGTGTTGGATCGGTTTACTAGAACATAAAGATGAAGCATTTGAAATATTTAAGATCTTCAAAGCTTTGGTTGAAAATGAATTAGATCTAAAAAACAAATGTCTCGGACCTGACCGGGGAGGAGAATATATATTAGATGAATTCTTTGATTTTTGTGAACATCATGGCATAAAAGGACAGTTTTCTGTTGCTGGAACCCCACAACAAAATGGTGTGGTAGAAAGGATGAATAGAATAGTTCAACAAATGGCTCGGGTTATGCTTGATGAATTTGGAACTCCTGATACCTTTTGGGTAGAAGGAGAAAATACTGTGGTAAATATTCTGAACATAGCTCATGTTCGAGTTAACAGTGATAAAACCCCCTACGAACTCTGGTATGGAAATCTTCCCACCATAAAGCATTTTAGAGTTTTCGGAAGAAAATGTTTTATCAAGAACAATGATGAAAAACTTGGCAAGTTTGAACCAAGAGCAGACGAAGGAATATTTCTTAGCTACTCTTCTAGAATTAAAGCATATAAATGTTACAATAAAAGACTTTCGAAGATTGTTGAATGTATTGATGTTGTAATTGATGAGTCTCTCTCAGCTCCCAAAAGGGAAATAACAACAACAAATGAAGATGATGATGATGGATATCCTCCTGCATCAAATAACCACAATATAGAAGGTGAACCCAATGAAGAATCAGAAGAAGATCTATCTGAAAAGGCTCCATCCAGGTACGTACAAAAGAATCATCTAGAATCTCAAATTTTGGGAGAAAAGGGATCAGGTGTTCAAAAAAGAAGAACTCTTATAGGATCTCCTAGTTATCTGGCATTCTTATCCACTATTGAACCACAGAATGTAAACCAAGCTAGTAAAGATGAATGTTGGATTCAAGCCATGAATGAAGAACTTGATCAAATTGAAAAGAATCATACTTTGGAATTGGTTCCAAGACCTCATGATAAAAATGTTATTAGAACAAAATGGATATTTAAAAACAAGCTAAATGAAAATGGAGATGTTATTAGAAACAAAGCTAGACTTGTTTGTAAAGGGTATGCTCAACAAGAAGGTATAGACTTTGAAGAAACATTTTCTCCTGTAGCTAGACTTGAATCCATAAGAATGTTTCTTTCTTTTTCAAGTTTTCAACAATTCAAAGTTTATCAAATGGATGTTAAATTTTCTTTCCTCAATGGTGATCTAAAAGAAGAAGTTTATATAGAACAACCAGAAGGATTCATTTTGGGAAATGATGAAAAACTTGTTTGCAAACTTTAAAAGGCTTTATGTGGTCTCAAACAAGCTCCAAGGACATGGTACTATCGTCTTGAAAAATATCTTCATCAACAATGGTTTTCAAAGGGATCTGCTAATAATAACTTATACATAAAAACTGAGAATGATAAACTATTGATTGTAGTTGTATATGTTGATGACATCATTTTTGGAAGTAATGAAGAGTCCATGAGTCAGAAATTTGCTTCTATCATGCAGCAAGAATTTTAAATGTTTTACTTGGGGAACTAACATTTTTTCTTGGCTTTCAAGTACAACAAGCAACAGATGGCATATTTCTATCACAAGAAAAATATCTTAAGCAAATTCCAAAGAAATATGGGATGGAAGAATATAAACCAGTGAGTACTCCAATGATAACAAGATGTAACCTTAGTTCTCATGATGATTCTCCCACGTTGAATCAACCAGAATATACATCCATGATTTGAATTCTTCTTTATCTAACCAGGAAAAGACCAAATATTATGCATGCAGTAGGGATTGTTGGACGATTCCAAGCCAATCCAAAAGAGTCTCACCTTCAAGCTGTAAAAATAATATTTAAGTATCTACAAGGGACTCAAGATTTTGGTCTATGGTATCCAAAGGATGTTGATCTCACTCTTCATGCTTATATAGATGCAGATTGGGTTGGAAATGTTGATGATATAAAAAGAACTAGTTATGGTTCATTCTATATGGAGCCCTGATTAGTATCTTTGTTCAACAAGAAACAAAGTTCTACTGCCTTAGCTACAGCGGAAGCAGAATATGTGGTTGCAGCATCATGTTGCACACAACTTCTATGGATGATGCAGACTCTACAAGACATTCAAATCAAATGTTCACCTCCCATCTCCATCTTATGCGATAATACAAGTGCCATTAGTATCTCAAAGAATCATGTTATGCATTCCAAGACCAAGCACATTCCTATCAAGTATCACTTCCTACGGAACAAGTGCTTGAACAAAAGGTTAAGTTGGAGTATGTTCCCTCCAAAGAACAAGTTGCTGATATATTTACTAAACCTCTTCCTAGGGAAATGTTCAAATATCTCATACAGAAGCTTGGAGTTGTTTCTGCCTCTATGATCAAGTCTGCTTAATTTCAAAAGATTAAACTTCGATACACGGGTTCTATAAGGGCAAATCACGTATATACGCGATTTTCTATGCATAAAACCACATATGAGTTTTTGCTAACAGAAATTCTCTGGGTCAACATTCCAAATGGATATGGGGTTGTTGGTGTTAGTATGAATCTTTCGTCATAAAAGATCACTTTAGCTATGCATAACAAATAGCCCTAACATCAATTATGGCTGCAAAATATCTTTAAATCTGAAGTTAGGTGATCCAAATAATGCTGCACAAATACAGATCTAAAAGAAATTAAGCAGATAAAGTAAATATGGCTCCATGCATCTCATAGACAAGACAAGAATAATGTATTTGAAACAATATTTATATTATATTGAAAAAGGGCACCTGAGAGGAAAACAAGAAAGGTGTTTTCCGGTTCTCCTCAATGGGATGGGTTCTTGAAAGTCCTCAGTGTTTCAGATCTAAAATTCCTCTCTCTTGTTGATGTGGAAAACCCAGACAAACATAGAACTCAATGGGAGCTCACAAGGCAAAAAATGTAAAAGGTGACCAAGAATAGATCTAGAGTGATCTAATGCAATGGAGGTGACTAATGAATGGGGAAAACCCTTCTATTATAACAAAATATTAGGGTGTTCTAGAACTCGGTGCATGAATAAAATATTATTAATCAAATTCTAGAATCACCCTTTAGGAATATTTTATTATATTTGTTGGAGGGAAAAGGATTTTTGACTTGGGTCAATTCCTTTATTTATAAATAAAAAATAAATAAATGATTTATTTATTATTTTAAGGGAGATGAGGGGAATATAATTAAATAAATAATGGCTTATTTAATTATTTATATGTGATTTAGTCAAATTTAACTAAGAATATTATTTAAATAATGATTTAAATAACTTATTCTTAGGAAATAATTAAATAAATAAGGATTTATTTAATTAATTCCCTTGTTTTGGGTTAAATATTACTGGGAAATATAAACGAATAAGTTATTTCACGTGGTGAAAGCAATTTTACTTATGGTAAAATTGGTCTTACATGGTGTACTTGGGTTCATCTAATGATAATAGGTTAGATGACCGAAAAATGGTGTAACAGATTGCCCCCCAACGTATGAGTGTTAGGAGCAAATCGTATGACCGAAGTACGTTGTAAGAACTCAATCACTAGACAGCAAGAGGGAAGTGAGAGAGAGGAATGTAATGTGGTCTAAAGTGCTAAAGGACTAGACCCTGAGGAGACGAGACTTACAGGTGCAACAAGTCTCTAGTTTATGAAGTGGTACTTGTGCTAAAGGCAGCGGGGGAGGCATACCTATGCCCGCCAAGACAAAAGTACAAACAATAAGGCGGCTGGAAAACCATAGAACGCAATAATGAAACATGTGTTGGCCTAAACAGGAGCCAAATAAATAGAATGATGAATCCCACATACATGCCATTCCTGGAATAACCGTCAGGACTTATAGAATAATATTTTAGTACATGAGATACAAATACACCCAAATGCCCCCTACACACGGGGAAGGGCTCGCAAAATCTCACTGATACATGAAAATCAAAGAGGCACTGCAAGCGGCAGAGGCCGATATCATCAAATAGGAGGAGCTACATCAAGGGCTGAAATGAAGAAGTCATCCGGGCATGTGGGGGGCTACATGCAGGGCCACCCCCTCATGAGGGTTGAGACATCTCACACACACCCAGGAATCATCAATAGCTGCTGCTGCATCACTGGACCATCAAGTGTATAGATCACGATCATGCTGAAAAGAGCTCGAACCAAGGTACACTGCCCCCTAGACCTAGCTTCTGGAGTAAATGAGCTGATGTCGACAGAAGTAGGTCTGCCATAGGTGAGGTAATAAGGGAACCCCAACTAAGGCGCGGAAGAAAATAGTAGAGCGACTAACAGACGGACACTAGTGATGATCATGAAATGAGGGATAGATCCAACGGGGACCATAAAAATCATGAGTATAAAAAGGTATCTCATGACGGAAATTGTCACGAACAAAAATGAGTATGGGGGAAAAGTGGTGCCCCCAATGAAATGTGTTGTAAGTGAGAAAATCCGATTTTGAGGAGAGGTGAAGTAAGACTTCGTGGACAACAGGTATCCTGGTGAAGTAGCGAAATGCGACAACAAACAGATGCTGGCTATCTAAAAGAAAATAAAACAAGCATTTCGAACATGAAATGCTAAGGGTAATATTTCTTAAGATAGAGTGCATTGCGGGGATTAGGAAGGATATGGCCTTCAAATTCTTCTAAAAGATATGCCCCCTTACCAACGTCTTTACTGATAATGTAAGGACCGAGCTATAATGAGTCGAACTTGCCGTGACCGAGGGTATCATGGGCCTGGTCATATACTAGAACAAGGTCACCTTCATGAAATTGTCAAGGGTGTACTTTTCGGTCATACTGAGCTTTGGTGCGCTTTTTGGCTGCTTCAAGAGTTTGCAATGCAACACGATGGTCTTCAGAGGCGCGCTCGAGCATGATAAGTCATTGTTCTAGAGGTTGGGTATCAGGGAGGAGTTCGATAGCCAAGTGAAGGGAAGGGAATTCACACTCGATCGGTAAGACTGCCTCCTCACCGAAGACAAGGTGGAAATGAGTGAAACTGGTGGCGGTTTTAACAGAAGTACGATAAGCCCACAAAGCAGGGAAGAGCATAAGATGCCAATTGTTTTTGTGCTTATTCACCGTTCTTTGAAGCATGGTCTTAAGAATTTTGTTGACTGCTTCAACTTGGCCATTACCTTGGGGGTAATAGGAAGATGAATATTGGTGCTCAAAACCCAAGAGTGAGGATAGCTCATGCCAAATCTCATCTTCAAAATGTCGGCCATGGTCAGAGACTAATTGTTTTGGAACTCTGAATCGAGCGATGACATGGTTAAAGAAAAAGAGGGCTGCGGTGGCTGCCATATTGTTGAATGTTGGCATAGCTTCGGCCCATTTAGTGAAATAGTCAACCGCCACGATGATATATTTATGGTTACCAGCGGATGGAGGTCGACATTCCATAAAGTCAATGGCCCATTTACAAAAAGGGCCAGTTGTGACGATAGGATGGAGGGGAGCGGGAGGAGCTCGCACCTTGGGGGCGAAATTTTGGCAATTGGAACAGTGTTTGACTGCTTCAATGCAATCACTGAAGAGAGAAGGCCAAAAATACCCAGCGTGCATGATTTTTTGGGCGGTGGCGAGGCCGGAGAGGTGGCCACCACAAGCGCCGCTATGACATGCATTGAGGACTTGCTCGGCTTTAGCGTGTGTGAGGCAACGACGAAGGATAGTATCTACTCCATGACGATAAAGGTCGTCGCCGATTAGAAGGTAGCGAGAGGCTTGGTGTCAGATACGTTGTCGAGCGTCAAGATCAAGATGAAGGGAAAAATTTTGGGTTTGCAGGTAAGTAAGGATATCACCGTACCAAGGATCGTCGATGGTGATGGCAAATAAATGTTCATCGGGAAGAGTATCATTAATTGGAGTATCTTGCGTCCCAGTAGGCAAATCAGAAATGAGTTCAGCGAGGACTAAACCTTTCTTACTTTTTGGGGTGACAAATTCAAGGTCGAATTCTTGGAGGATAACGACCCAACGAGTGCACTTCCCACTGAGGATGCGTCGACTAGGAAATCCATGGGGTTGGAATCAGTCACAACCTTGGTGGAACGCATGAGGATATAATGACGCAGTTTTTGGACCGAGAACACAACAACTAGCGCTAATTTTTCTTTATTTGAGTAGGACACAGGTGGACCGGCAAGGTTTTTACTAACGTAATAGATCACATGTTCGATACCGTTATCATCCTCTTGGATAAGGACACCAGCAACCGAATGGGTGGAAGCAGAGATGTATAGGATGAAATCTCGATCAAAGTCAAGAGGACGGATCAAGGGCGCTGATGTGAGAGCATGCTTGAGGGCATCAAAAGACTTTTGAGCGTAGGTATCCCAGACAAATGAGGTGTGATATCAAAGAAGTCTAAGGAAACCATGTGCGGTAGTAGCATAGTCAGGAACCAATCAGCGAAGAAAATTAGCTTTGCCTTGGAGACTTTGTAGCTGGCGTAAGGTACAAGGAATAGGAAGTTCAAGAATGGCTTAAAACTTTAAAGGGTTGAGAGTTAACCCATCTTTAGATACGATGAAGCCGAGGAGACGACTGGTGGGAACACAGAAGACACATTTCAATGGGTTAAGGCAGATGTTATACTTGCGACATCAGAGGAAAATGGTACACAGATCATGGAGGTGTTGTGCCTGATGTTTAGAACGCGCAGTAAGGTCATTTAAATAGCTAAGGATAATATGAGCTAATTCATGGAAACAATAAGACATGGCTTGTTGAAAAGTGGCGTCGGCGTTTTTAAGGCCAAATGGCATGACTTGGTATACGAAAGTGCCGCACGAACTAATGAACGTGGTTTTAAGTTGATCAGCACGACGGATAATGATTTGGTTGTATCCAGAGAAGCCATCCATAAAGGATAGAACCTCGTGCCCCACACACTCATCAATGATTTGGTCAATAAATGGTGTGGGGAAGTTGTCTTTGGGACAAGCTTTGTTATAATCACGAAAGTCGGTGCAAACACGAATGGTGCCTTGTTTTTTGAGGACGGGAACTGGGTTGGACACCCAAGTGGTGTATTCGATGGGATAAATGAAACCAGCCTACAGGAGCTTATCGATTTCAGCGTTGATGGCTTCATGTCCAAAGGGATGAATGGGTCTCAACTTTTGACGGTCTGGAGTGGCATCAGGCCATGTGTCGATGTGGTGTTTGACGATGGCCGGATCGAGTCCAGGCATTTCTGAGTAGGACCAAGTGAAAATATCACGGAATTCTTTGAAAAGTTTGGTGTAGGCTTCAATTTCTTTCGGAGTGCATTGGGCACCCATGGTGATATGTTCTTCAATACCTGGTTTGACAGAAATGTCTATTTTGATGGTAGGAGAGATATTAGCCATATTGCCTTCTTCGAAAGCGTCAGGGGCAGGGATGGGGTTTTTGAACCAATCAAATTTATTGGGAATGAAGTCTTTAGATTCGAGAGCATATTGGTCATGGGATTGATGTGGAAGGAAGTATGCATATCGTCCCATGGAAAGTCAGGTTCAGTCATGGCTTCCATGATGTCTTCATCGGATTGGAAGATGGGAAGAGTGGATGGCATAGGATGACCTGAGGAGGTAGAAATATGAGACACCTGATTTTGAGGGGAAAGGCTCACATGCACGTCGTCATGTGGGGTGACAGTGGAGTAAGCAAATGAGTGAGTAGGCGAAACAGTGGGGGGAGGTACTAAGGGGTCTGTTGTCATGGAACGCGGTGATGAGGAAAGGTAGGGAAATACTGGCTGAAGGTTCGGTCATTTCAGTATCAGGATGAGAAATGGTAATCGGGGTAGACAGGTGGTCTGGGGTTAGAGAAGAAGGAGTACGGGCAAGTGTGGCTTTGAATTAGCGGTATGTGGACAAAGAAGCATGATACTTGTCAAGGCGGGGGAAAAGGTGGGTATAATGTCCATGGAAATCGCACAAAGAACAAGGGTGATTGGTGCGCAAGTTTTTAAGTTTCGGAAGGGAATCAGGTATGGTGACATAGACTTTGGGGATATCGGATTCCGGAAATGTGTCATTGAGCATGGTTTTGAGATGTGGTAATTCAGGACAGGTATGGGTGGCGTGGCCAACAACATCGCACAAGGCACACTGGATGGGATGCTTTGGAGGTCGAGGGGGGGTAGAGTTTGTTGGGACAACCTTGTCCTTCGGTGCCCCCCTACGAGCTTTTCTATTGTTACCTGACACAGTTGCAACAGGAGGAGGTGTCGGATGAGGTGACTGAGGTGCTGGTGCAGCTGTAGAGGTCATGGGTATTGGTTGAACTGGGGTCAAAGCAAGATATGGTTTGGGTTGACCAGGCAGGGTAGTGCCTGGGGGGCTAAGGTACCAGATGGGTATACCCAAGGTCACGTTGGGTAGGGAGAGGGTGGCCAAGATAGGGATGGAAGAAGCTCTGGGAGGAGGAGCAAGGAAGGGAATCTGACCAGTAGGGAAATGGCCAGGAGGAATGGGGCCAAGGGGGTTGAAGTCGGGCAGAATCGACCCAGGAGGGTAGAGGGGTGTGTGAGGATTATTTGGAGAAGTAGATTCCGAAGGAAGAAGGTTGGCTAGTGGGGGCAAAGGGCTAGGAGCTGGTGGGGGTGGGTGGGGTTGAGGTTTATTTCTAGCCAAAGTGGGCTATGTAAGGTCAGCCCAAGATGATTGCATCATGCAAACGTTCGCCAGGCTAGGATTAGATACGGGAGGAGGGTCTAGAAAGGTTCCAAGCAAGGAGGAATATTTATAGACGCTGGGGGAAACACTGGGAAAATAATCAATGGTTGGCTTGTTAGTGACAGCAGAAATAGTGGACTCAGGGGAAGTTTGAGATTTTGGTTCATGAAACGTTAACTGGTCGATGGTGATAATCTTTCCGTTATGAGGGAAAAACATCTTATGGTGGACTGCGGATGGGACGGCAGACATGACATAGGTGTAACTACGCCTCAAAAGAATGTTGTAGTCAAGAGGGGCGTCTATAACTTCAACGTCGACACAAACAGTCTTGCCGGAAAGGGTGATAGGACAGTTACGGAATAGACCAATGGGCTGGGAGGCATGGCCATCCCACGTACAAAGGGTGATTGTGGAAGGGGCCAGCTCAGGAGATCCGAGTTGTTTACAAACCAAATAGGACATTACACAGGTAGATGCCCCCTCATCAATAATACACCGAGTGACATTGGAATTTCGTATTTTGACTGCGATTTGGAAAGGAACAGAAGCAGGAAGGGGGGGATGGTCTGATTGACAGGCATCGAAAAGAATTAATTGGTCATCAGCAGGATCTACAGCACCCACGGCAGATAGTAGAGCCTTCTTTTGAGAAGGACACGACTGGAGGAGTTCCAGTGTTGAAATGGCCGTAGGAGACTGTGCCAGATCATCTACTATGCTGTATGAATGGGCAGCCCTACTAGAGGCAGCATTTCGGCATAATGGGCCCTTAGGAATTTTGGTATGAACCTCAACTTTGGGTGGAGGGATTTGAAAGGGACCATTGGGTGTCGACAGAGGCTCTGTAGGACCTGAGGACGTGGACTCGGAGACAGACGGAACGGGAGGTGTGGAGTACTGGAGTACTGACGAGACCGAGTTTGAAGGTTAAGGTCGACGGTGAGAGGTTGGTCAGATGTCATCATGAGAATCTGGTAATCAGAGGAACCAGAAGGAGAAGGTTGAGTGGTTACCGGGGCATGAGGGGATTGAGTAGCCACGAATCCTTGTTGAGGGAAAGGATCGGTAAACATAGCGGGTTGAGAAGTAGCCATATGGGGAGGACAGTAGGAGAGGAGTGTTGTCCCCACACGATGGCCTGAGACTCCCACATCTGCCTCATTTGTGGTAATAGGGGACAATCGTGAGTGTAATGACCATAAACACCACAACACGAACAGGGCTTATTGGTGCAAAGCGGCCTGTCTGGCTTGGGCTGAGAGCCCTGTGGCTGGTTGGCAATGTTAGAATCAATATTGGAAGGATTGGATCCACGATTACCAAAAGCAGATGGATTTCCTTTCCTCTTTCTTTGAGAAGGAAGAGGATGACTTGCACCCTGCTGCGCAAATACTTGCCCTGGAGGGGGTAGTAATTGCAGTTGCGGGGGTAGAGAAGGAAAAGGAGTGGGAGGTCCAAATGCTAGAGGAGCTGGGACACCAAGCTGTGGGTAGGGATAAGGGTTAGGATGGGCAACATTGAGGTAATCAGGAGTGTGGGCAAAAGGAGGAGGCATGTCGTATCCTGGGTACATGCTACCTGGAGGGGGAAAAGTGCCAGAGGGGCTAGCCCCTCCTGGAGGGAAACCATAGCCCAGAAGAGGTTGAGCAAAGTTATGTGACAGATCTCCAACAAGACCGTCGGCAGAATGGGATGCCCCCAAGGCATTAGGGCCACTGGGCTTGGGGAGGTCAGGAAGGACAGTATAAACATAACCAGATTGAGCATAGATAAGGTCATATTTCAAGGCTATTTGGAGGGCGGCTTCTTCGGTTTGGGGAAAATGGGATGCGACATCTTTGCCAATGGGAGGTAAGAGAGAGCGAAGGAACCAGTCCATATAAACCCGATCTTCAAAGGGGGGAGCGCGACATAAACTCCATCTTCATCACCATTCCTCGACATGAGCGGAAAGGTGGCTTGAAGAGGATTGATGAAAAGAAGTCAAGAGTTCAATACCAATGTCATATCGGAGAGGGAGCTGGAAATAAGATAAAAAGGCTTGGGCAATGGTCGCAAAGGTGGTATGAGAAGAGGTGGCTTAATCAACATACCATTTAGACGCTTCATCGATAAGCGTGCATTGGAACAATCGAAGACGGATGGAGTCGTCGATGATGGAATTGGAGGAACACCACATGTGGAAAGATCAGATATGGTTAGAGGGATCTTCACTAGCAAGGCCTTTGAACTTGGGAATGTCGGAGGGGAACTTGGTTGGCATAGCAGGCCAATTGACATCGTGGCGAATATGATCATTAATCAGCTGATTGAAGTTAGGGAGACTGAGACCGGCCATATAAGGGAGCAACGAGGCAGTCGAGGTAGGTCCCATAGGGGTTCCACTAGAAATGGACCCGGCAGTAGAACTAGGGTTGCCGCGAGTGATAGGCCCTGAAATAGACATGGAAAGTAATAGGGGGAGAACCGAGAGTAGGGGGAGAACTCGAACAATCACAGGAAGAGTCGGAGTGTGGACTCGGGGGAGGACTTACTCGATGACGACGGGAAGGAGGAAGTCGACCAACTAGAAACTGAGGGTAACGGCCAAGAAGTCTCCAGGACAAACGCCTTGGAGGCGCAATAATGACGGGAAGAAGAGAAACTGACAAGGGCAGGGAGGTGTAAAATCAAGTGAGGTTAATGTCGAAACAAGGGCAGCGAGGTGTAGTGTCAATTGATTTTAAAGTCTTTGCCAGGTGGTGTTAACCAGGCTCTTCTTCGCTTAGGGTCAGTTTGTGGTGTGCGTTAATTTTAATTGATTAAACCCAGACGTTTCGAGAGTAAAAGAAAAAGTGTGCTGCGTAACTGAAAATAAATCTGCAATAAATAAGACTGAAAGAACAGAAAATTAACAGCTAGCAAAGCATTAATCTAACCCAAGAAGGCGGGTCTCTCAAAACAAGGCTAGAAGAGGGAAGAAATCTACTCAAAGCATGCTACAAGAGGCCAATAGATCTAAGGTCGAGCGGGATGGGGATCTAAAGGAGAAATCTACTGAAAAGAGGTAAAGAGAATAGCAAAGAGGCAGAGGCAAGGTTGCTGCTAAAAAAGAGGGGATCAGCTAACAGTAGAGGGGACAAGGAGGCGGCCCTAGAAATGAACCCAAACAAAACTAGATGAGGTGATTTTGAAAGGGATAAGAGCATATTGAAAGGGATCTGAAAATGAGGTATCAGATCTGAAAGAAATAAGGCTGAAACTCTAGAAATTCAGACGTCTGAAACAGAAAAAACTTGCCCACAAAAAGTGGAGGGTACTAGAGCCCTTAGGGGAAATATTCCCACTTAGTTGAGTAAAAAAGACCAGAAATAGGTCTAAACGAGTGGAGACAAAGGCTGGAAAACCCTGACAGAAGCTTCAGACAAACCCAGAAAAAGTGCTGGAAAATTGCAGAAAAAAGTGCAGGTCGCAAGTTCTGACCTGTTTTCAGTCCAGGTCGCAAGTTTTGGGCAGAAAAGTGCGACCTCAAGGCCAAGTCGCAGTTTTTGGGCCAATAAGTGCGACCTGCAGCTCCGGGTCTCTCAGCGGCAGATTTCAGAAAAAATTGTCGTCTCAGCTACGGCTGATGTCTGTCACCTGCGCAGTAGGGCCAGAAACACACGGAAGTTAGAAATTTGAATGTTTGAGGGTTTTAGAGGTGAAAAAGACCATAAAAATAGGAAAAATAGAAAACTGAAGAGAAACCCTAGGGTCTGAAATAGATGGATATGCAGGAATATATAAAACGACAGCGGTCGCAAAAGAAAACCCATGTGGAGTCACCAATTGTTAGCATGAATCTTTCGTCGTAAAAGATCACTTTATCTATGCATAACAAATATCCCTAACATCAATTATGGCTGCAAAATATCTTTAAATCTGAAGTTAGGTGATCCAAATAATGCTGCACAAATACAGATCTAAAAGACATTAAGCAGATAAAGTAAAATATGGCTCCCTGCATCTAATAGACAAGACAAGAATAATGTATTTGAAAGAATTTTTATACTATATTGAAAAAGGGCACCTGAGAGGAAAACAAGAAAGGTGTTTTCCGGTTCTCCTCAATGGGATGGGTTCTTGAAAGTCCTCAGTGTTTCAAATCTAAAATGCCTCTCTCTTGTTGATGTGGAAAACCCAGACAAACATAGAACTCAATGGGAGCTCACAAGGAAAAAAATGTAAAAGGTGACCAAGAATAGATCTAGAGTGATCTAATGCAATGGAGGTGACTAATGAATGGGGAAAACCCTTCTATTTATAACAAAATATTAGGGTGTTCTAGAACTTGGTTAATATAGATAGTCTCTGAACATATGCCAAGCATTTCTGAAACCAAAACAACCATTCCCTTAAAAAAGAGAATGATATCAGGCTACTTCCCATCTGATGAAGATGTCAGCAACCCAAGAGGACACCATAAAGATCACAGCTTAAGCATCTATGCATCTCTTTAAGCTCATCAAACAGAATGAGAGCAGTAAGAGTCAGTGCAAGCGAGATGCTCCAGCGCCCAAAGGGGCTGGCAGTAAAAACTATCCCAACCCCATATAACCATAAATATAAAAAAAAAGCGGGCCCAGAACCCCCTTACATAAGGGAAACAGTTCAGGACCCAAGATAGTAACAAAAAAACACATAGGTTTATAAAGGTCCACTGTACAATGCTGAAAATAAACTGGAATTTTACTCAAAAAGGGGCTGTTCCTGAGGATGAACAGTCCCATTTACTATTTCCACTACTGCCCAGGTCCCCAAAGCGAGTTGTAGACCTTCTTTAGATAAGATATCTGCTTGCTGGTTCCTTTCCCTGTAAATATGAACAACAGAAATCTTCGTGAAAAAGGAATTAAGACGACGAATCTCCTGAAGTAAAGGAAGAAGAAGAAAGTTCCTGCATTGATGAGTTCCATTAAACCAGTTGACAACATTCCTAGAATCACCAAAGATCTGAATCTGATAAATCTGTTTTGAAATAAGCCAGCAAAGAAGGAAATGGAGAGCTTTAAGTTCTGCAAAGTTATTAGACCCTTGCCCAAGGCCAACAGAGGCTCGAAAGGAGTTTTCAGCTGAGAGGTTAATAACCAGCCCTGCACCACAGATATCATTGATATCAGAAGCACCATCGAAATATGCCCAAGGAAGGGAATCATTGATGATTTCCGGCTGTACGATACGAACAGGACCTTTGTCAGCAGGCGTTGGTATGCTGTCAAAAATAGCAACTCCCTCAGCTGCCAGATTAGCTAAAGGAAAGGTAGTCTCATTGAAAATAGCCCTGTTTCGTGCTAACCAAGTACCCCAGGCTATTAAAAGAGGAAAGGCCATGATTTTATCATCCGACGCCTCCTGCCACCAGTGTTCCCATGCTTGCAGAAGGTCATCCCCATGCCACCTCAGGGGAATGTTAGACAGGCGCAGAGATTCTGTCCAGAGACTAACATTAAAAGGACATAGGAGAAAAAGGTGGAGAGGCGTTTCTTCTGCAGATTTACAGAGCGAACACCAGCTCGGCCCCTGCTTGCCTCTTTTTTGCAAAAAGTCCCAAGTAGGAACTTTTTTATGTAGAATGCACCAAAAGAAGAGTCTGGTTTTAGCTGGACTTTTAAGTTTCCACAGGGGTTTGGACCACCATGCTGGATTTCCCCAGCCTTGTTGCAGCATAATCCACTTGTAACCGAATTTTGGGGTATAACTACCAGTTTGAGCATGCACCCATCGCAAGGTGTCAACAGAATCTGAGATTCTAACAGAGGAAAGAGAGAGATCATCAACATACCGGTTCCACTCTTCTAGCCATCTATTATCCAAATGCAGGTCCAAACCAGACAACCAACCTTGCTTGACAAAGGTAGTAGACCTAGGGTCAGCCACCTGACTTAGGTAGAAATAGCCTTCAGAATTTAAATACGCAACCAGTTCTCGAGACAGGGCGTAATTGGGCAGACAGCCAACCCAAGGATCACAACCCACCCGAACCTGGCTTTCGTCACCCACTTGCCAGGCCAAACCCCTCTCAATAAGCTGGACAGAAGCCACAACTGCTTTCCAAACTGAAGAAGCATTTGAGGAAGATTTGACAGGGTGCCGAACCCAATCCAGAACAGAATCTTGGCTGATATATTTGCGTTTCATGAGTGAGACCCAGAGAGAATCTGTTGAGAGCAGGCGCCAAGCTAATTTAGCCGCCAAAGATTTTGCAAAGGATCCCAGGTTTTTTATTCCCCAGCCGCCCCACTCCTTTGGCCTTGAGATTTTATCCCAAGCCACCCAAGGGCTTACCGAATCCTGATTGGACCCGGAACACAAGAAAATTCTGCAGAGTTTTTCAATTGAGGCCAAGATGCCTTTAGGTACCCAGGAAAGACTGGCCCAAAAAACAGGAATGGCCAGCAGGACAGATTTAATCAGAACCAGACGCCCAGCCCTTGATAACCACCTGAAGCTCCAATGAGTAAGCCTTTTTTCGATTTTAGCAAGAAGCCATTTCCAATCCCGAATGCGGTAAGAATATGGTTTTAGCAAAAAACCCAGGTATTTGAAGTGATCCTGAATTGGGCGGACTTCAAAATTCAAGAGCCTTTGAACTCTGATAAGCTCAACATCAGAAAGACCAGAAGGAGTGATAGTTGATTTTGCAGCATTTATTTGGAGCCCAGTTGCTTTTAAGAAGAGCTCCAGCAAAGAATTTAGGGCACGGCAATCATCAGTAGACCCATTCAGAAAAATCAGAATATCATCAACAAAAAGAAGGTGCGTGATCCAGAAATTTTCCGCCACTTCAATGCCCTTTAAGCTACCCAGTCTTTTATCTCTGTGAATTAAGAGACTTAAGCCTTCTGCTGCCAACAAGAACAGCAGAGGCGAAAGCGGGCAACCCTGTCTTAGACCTCGTTCCGGAGTGAAAAAAGGAGTTGCAGCGCCATTAATCAGGAGAGCAATATCTGTAGAGGAAACACAACTCATAATCCAACGAACAAAGTCAAACCGAAACCCGAGGTGGGTAAGAAGAAGCCTTAGATAAAGCCAACTGAATCTATCATAAGCTTTAGATAAGTCCAACTTAACAATAATTCCTTTCCTGCCACTCCTTTTTAAGCTGTGCAGGGATTCCTGAGCTACACCTACAGCTTCATGGATTTGGCGCCCACTTAAAAAACCAAACTGTTCAGGGGAGAGGTGAGCAGAAAGGAAAGGTTTAAGCCTTGCAGCTATGACTTTCGCAATAATCTTATAGACACAAGAGCACAGGGAAATGGGGCGAAAATCTGCAAAAGACGAGGGGTGGTCCGACTTGGGGATCAGGGCGAGAAAGGTAGAATTGAAAGGACCATAGACTTGGCCTGTAACTCTAGATTCTTCAACAACAGCTACCAGGTCATCACCTAGAGTTTCAAAAAAGTGCAGAAAAAACTCAACAGTCCAGCCGTCCGGCCCTGGGCTTTTGTCCTTTGCCATACTTTTGAGGATATCCTCCACTTCCTGTTTGGATACAGGAGCCATTGATGCCTCATTTTCATCCTCGTCCACGAACCTAGGAAAGAGCTGAGATACCCTGATCACTTCAGCAATGGAGACTTCAGGGGGGGCTTTAAAGAGATCTTTGAAGTAATCCAATCCCAAGGAAGATAGATCCTCGAAAGAGGTGGCCAGTTCCCCATTTCCTTTCGGAAGTTCCCAGATGGTATTGGCCATCTTCCTGCCTTTGGCATAGTTATGGAAGAACTTAGTATTATCATCCCCTGCTTGAAGCCAAAGGGCCCTGCTTTTCAGTCTCCAAGTTTCTTCTCTTAGCTGTAGAATACTCCTTCTTTTTGCCTCCAGTTCCTTAATTCTACTTCTAGCTTCAAGGGATTCATATCCTCCTCCTTCAGGGTCTTCTAAAAGAGCTAGGTCAGAATTAATTTTTAGGAGTTCCTCCTCCTCTTTTTTCTTCAAGTTGGCCGCCCAGATCTTAGTAGCAGATTTCATTTTCTTCAGATTATTCCAGAAAAAAACACTCCTGGACGAGTCAGGCCCTCCTGGGTCCATCTCCCAGGTTGAAGCAAAAAGCCCTTGAAAGGATTCATCTTTGAGCCAGCCCGGATTAAACCTGAAAGGCAGACCAGGTTTCCTTCCAGTGCCTTTAATGTCAAGGAGAATAGGAAAGTGATCAGAAATTCCTCCTTCTGCAATCCAGTGCCTAAATTCCACAAGCATGTCCATCAGAGGTTCACTTAGGAGAAACCGATCCAGCCTTTTTCCCACCCAATCCTGTCCAATTCTTCGATTCCGCCATGTAGGTTTTGGTTTCAGCAGAGGAATGTCAACCAGGTGGGCCAAAGCAATATTATTAAGGAAAAAAACAGACAAAGGATCAGCTTTGGCCATGTCCCCCCAGGATTCAGCTTCCCCAATCGAGAAGTTGAGGTCTTTTCCCAAGAGTAAAAAAGGGTTGCCAATCCAAGAAGAGCGAAAAAAGGCAGACCATAACCTCTCCCGTTCCAAACAGGGCCCATAAACATTCAGAGAGAGCAGGGACCTGTTGAGCTCGCTTGAGAAAAGCTCCACAGCTAGCACATTCTGGGTCCCCCATGAAGAAACATACCTCAATTTAACAGGATTGAAGCCCGAAACCACTCCTCCAGACCTTCCCACAGCATCCAGTGCAAAGAAAGACCATCTAGGCAACATCTTGGTAAGAACAGAGACAATCTCCTCTCCTTTACCCAGAGTTTCTTGAAGCAAAATAATGTCAGGTTTATTGGCACGCACAAGCTCCTTTAAAGCTAGCCTTTTGGCCTGGCTAGCTAGGCCTCTGCAATTGAAGGAGAGGACAATCATGGCGGAACCCCAGAGGGTGGCCGCTCTGCTCTAAGCACCCTGGGAAGAGTTAGTTGTTTGCCATCAGCTATATCCACCACCGCCTTGGATTGAGCTATGGAAAGTTTAGACTTCCTACCTCTAGTCTTTCTGGAGCCAGCATCAACAGAAATCGAGGCTAGTCCTCCCACTTCAAAGCCCAGGGCTCTTCTGTCCGACCGGGGTCGGAGATTGTAAGGGAAAGGCCCAGAATCAGACGACCGAGGGCAAGGGTCACAGGAAACCGTCAGAGAGGAGGGGGGAAGACTCGGGCCGGCAGAAACAGAGATGACCAGGCTATCTGAGGGGTGGGCAGAAAGGTTAAGGGCCGAAAATTCATTCACAATCTGCCTGGAAGGACTAGGCTCCAAGCAGACATCAACAGGTAAAACAGGAAACGAGGACAAGGGAGGAAAAGAGGGGGACATACCCGCCAGATTCGCTAATCCAGAGTCGGCAGCAGAAGGATGAACCGAAGGGTCGCCCAGATCCTCAGCCGGGAGCATAGAGGGGCAATCATCAACCTTTGCGTTCTGCATCTCAGCAACCATGAAGGGAACGGAATCTTTCTGAGCCGGAAGGTCGGGTGCTACATCCGAAGCTTCCCCATCCTGTGCTGAGATTGGACTTTTCTGAGCCCTTTTCTGCCTCCTCTGCCTACGGTGACGCTGGTGACCCAAGGGACAGTCTCGAGCCAGGTGGCCTGTCTTGTGACACCTATTGCACCTGAAAGGAAGGTGCTCATAATCCAAAACTTGCACAAACTCCATATCCTTGTATTGCAGCGTCATGGTCTCAGCAAGTCCTTCGCGAGGGTTTAAGCTCACAAGGATGCGTGCCACACTCCTATCATTGGTCTGCAAGTAAGATTTTTCAGCTTCGAGAAAAGTGCCCAATGTGTTCCCAATCGAGATGAACACCGAATCGGTCCAGAACTGAAGAGGGAGGCCGGGCAGCTTGACCCACACCGGAGAGTCGGCCATTTTCTCTTTCTGGGCGTCGAAGAGAGGAGTCCAGCGTCTGAAGAGCACCGGCCTTTTGCCAAAAAACCAATTCCTTCCCAAGACTTGGTCCACTTGATCTTTCTTCTCGAAGGTAATGGTGAACCATCCTCGCGCCAAGATTTTGATACCAACAGGCAGTCCTGGAGACTCATTCCACATATTCTGCACCCAATCAGCAATAAAGGCCTCCGAGAACTTCCTGCCCCTGACTCTCCCCACTAACATGGTCTCGGCTAGTTCCATAACCTTCTCTATACTGATATCGACCCCAAGCAGACACTTCGGACTTCCTTCCTTAGATTTGATGAACTTGGCCTTCTTTCTCTTGGTTCCCACAGCTTTCTTGACCTCTTGTTCCTAAGGTGCCGACTTTGAAATGGGAAACTACGCACGGATAGTTTCAACCAGAAAGAGCTTCAGAGCTTCTACTGAACGCAGAGAACCGAGACCATTGTCAAGGAAAGGCGGAGCGCCAACCCCTGTAGCTGCACCACCCTCCGGCACAACCCCACAATTTTCAGATGCAATAGAGATTGGGACGAAATCAACAGCCTTACTCGAAGAAACCCTAGACAGAGCTTCACAAATACGGCCCCCATCCTTCTTTGGAGCAACAACCCCTCCTCCCGAAGGTAACGAAGGCAAAAGCCCTCCCACTACTCCGCCAGGGTTTGCTTGAGGGAGACTGTTCACCTCCTCAATCGCCCTACAGTCATTCAGCGCCCCAGGGAGAGGGTTTCTCAGCGCAGGAAGAACCCCCAAGGGTTCGGCTCTTAACCCTGCAAAACCCTCACCGAACCAAAACCTTTCGTTTGCACACCTTAGCTCCGGACCACCAGAAAAGCCACAAGAAAGAAAGTTACCTTGGAGCGCCGCTGGCTGCGTGGTCGCCGCAGCTTTGAGACCTTCTGCAAAGAGCTCTTCCGAAGTCAAGGGCCGACAGCTATCCGGAATTTGCTGAGAACCAAGAATTGAAACACTCTTCTGCTCCAAGAAATTTAAAGCAGAGCCACCAAACCCATTCTGGAACCCCTTCCAATCATTTTCAGCCTCCAAATCCACCGAGGCGCGAGAAGGAAAATGGAAATCAAGGTTTTTTTCTGAGACTTCTAACCCCCATACGGTGAGCAAGTCCTCCAGCGACGGCTCAAGCTCAACTGAAAAACTATCAATGCCCATCGTGTTCAAAAAACTCCCTTCTTAAACTGACTTCCGATTCCTTCGATCTTCGATTCCCTGCAGCAGCCCTAGACTCCGGCATGAATAAAATATTATTAATCAAATTCTAGAATCACCCTTTTATTATATTTGTTGGAGGGAAAAGGATTTTTGACTTGGGTCAATTCCTTTATTTATAAATAACAAATAAATAAATGATTTATTTATTATTTTAGGGAAATGATGGGGATATAATTAAATAAATAATGGTTTATTTAATCATTTATATGTGATTTAGTCAAATTTAACTAAGAATATTATTTAAATAATGATTTAAATAACTTATTCTTAGGAAATAATTAAATAAATAAGGATTTATTTAATTAATTCCCTTGTTTTGGGTTAAATATGACCGGGAAATATAAACGAATAAGTTATTTCACGTGGTGAAAGTAATTTTACTTACGGTAAAATTAGTCTTACATGGTGTACTTGGGTTCATCTAATGATAATAGGTTAGATGACCAAAAAATGGTGTAACAGTTGGATAATCTATGTTTTGATTCAGTATTCATATTTCTTTATTATTCTCTGATAAATATTTCCTTAGTGAAGTTTCTTTGATGAATTGGTTGTTGAAGATGTTCAGGATGCACAAGCTTAGGGGGAGCACATGCCTTGTTAAAAAGGATGCATTGTTGGCATTCTAATTGGTTTCTATTATGATCTCCAGATTGATATTCTTTGAGTCATATCTGTAACTTGCTAAAAAGGTCATGTTGATACCAATGATGTAAAATTGTTATATTCAGTCATGTAAAGACTTGTTCAAGTTTGTAACCCACTTGGTTGGGTAGTTGAGTCTATTATGAATTTTCACTTGGTTGGATCATTGATGTAAGTATGAGTTCTTGGTGATAGGAAAGGTTATTAAGTCATGTACTTCATTGAAAATATGTCTGAAGATTCAGCATGAAATCAGGGGGAGCATGGTCTTGATCTGCCCTTTTCCCTTGATGACAAAGGGGGAGAGTATTTTGGTGTTTGAATAAAGGTTATGCTTAATATATCTATCTGATTGTAATGATCAAACACCATCATGGCTGCCATCAAGTCCAAAGGGGGAGATTGTTGGCAATATGTTTCCTATGTCCTAATATATTTTAATGTTGTCCGTGATGGAAACTCTCTTGCAAAGGATGGAGTATATGTCTTTCTGGAGAACCTCAGCAGTCTATCAGAAGAATTGTACAATATCTAGCAAAAGATTGGATAATTTTGATATTGCAGGATATATATGCAGGTTTGTAAAGGCCAAGTTGCATATACACGCGGATAAGTATGTTCCAAGTCGCGTATGCCTTTTGCGCTCCAAAAAGTTTGATACCAAGGGGAATTACCATGGTATTAGCCCATAGTATTGAGCGCCGAGTTGTTTGTTTGATTCTTTTCAAGAATACCATAGGTTGTTGTGTGGTTTTGACTCATGGTATTGGTAAAGGCTACATCTATATAAGGAGAAGAAGATCATAGTGCAAGGGGGTGTGGATGTAAGGGTTGTCACTAATACTTCTCTCTGAAGTATATCTACATGGGATGAACTCTGTCTAAATGATAAATTTGGATCTATGATGCACCCTTGGAGAAAAATTATGAATCAATATCTCTAGATCTGAAATTCCTATTTTCCTACATGATTTATTGAAGAGATGATTAGATCGGTGATCTGGCGCATGCTTGTTGAAGTAAAGTGAAGAAATCTAAGTAAGTCTAATAGATCTATTGCATTCTTCAAAATTCATATTTACAGATCTATACGCTAGTTCATCATGGTGAAAGCGCGTATATACATAGCTTTTCCTTAGAAAAAGTGCATATGGAAGTTAGGGTTTTCTGAAGCCTGTTGCAGAGGTTTTTCTAGTTATTACTGCTATATTTCTATTGTCTGTCAATGAAATCTTCTTGTAGATCTGGGTTGTTTGAATATTGTATATGCTGCTAAGTTGATTAAGTACAAATCTGATCAATGAGAATAAACATGGTTGATGGTGACTAATTGATGAAGGGATCTGCATTTCTAAAATATATCTGACTGAAAGCCTCAAATCTGGATCTGAGACTGATTACTTTCTAAAAAACAGTATTCACAGAGCTATACGCAGGTTGGTGTGAAGGAAAGTGCATATACACGCGGGTTCAGTGAAGCGAAGTAGCGTATGCATTTTAAGTTGATGAATGTTCAGGGTTTAGTTTGATTACGCATAATTATTCTAAAGTTTGGGTTATTTCTATGTTTTGGTTACAGTGTTCTCACTGTTCTGATTGAAGTTTGGGTTAATTTTATTATTGATGATCTTTATGATGAGTTGAGTTGAAGCTGTGGGATCCAATATGAAAATTGATGAAACATGGTCTGCAATGGTTCTAAGAGCTGAAGCCTTCAGTATGGAAGTAGAATATTCTTGCCAGTAGAAGTTGGTGTTCTTTTCAGGGGGTTGAAGCTCCCTTCCAGTACTGGCTGATAAACGAGTTCAGGGGGTTGGAGCTCCCTTCCAGTAGTAGCTGGAAAACAAGAGAAGGTTGCAGCGTTCTGTAGGTAGATGCTTGTGTACTGATATGAGTGTGCATTAGTACAATATTGTAAGCAGTTTTCCATATAATAAATATTGAAGAGAGAGATGACAGCAGTGGTGGTTTTCTCTTGAATTGGGTTTCCACCTTAAATCTTGGTGTTCATGTGTGATGTTGTTGTGATGATTTATTTTGTTTTTATTGCACATATTTATTGTTTAACTAACAGATGGATAAAATGATAAGCTGAGTTAAAAGTGTGTTTCTGGAAGTGTTCTAACAATTAATTCATATCAGCATACGTAAGTTTGTTTTGGTATATGCACGTGTATACGTGAGTTGGGTTCATTAAAGTCGTGTATGGAATTAACAAAGAAAAATTAAAAGTTATCAGTTAACTCTAAATACTGATTCACCCCCCCCCCCCCAACAGTATTTTTCCAACATGTTGTGTAAAATAAAAGGCAAAACTTACCTTGATTTAATTAGGTCTCTTTGACTCCATTTCCCAATGGCCCATTTCCCTTAATGCTCCAACCAACCAATTTAAAACCAATCCTTGTACCTATTAACTAGACTAAAATCCCATATCAAACAAATCTAAATCATATAGAGAGATCCCTCTCTGAGTATAGGAGGGCTAGATCCTATATTCGAAAGCGGTTTTGATGTTACCTCTGGGATTCTGTCTTCAGCCTCAGAATTACAGAGTGATAACATAGTGGAAATCATACTGGGGATGATTTATTTTCCTCAGAAAAATACATTAAATTTCAGATCTGGTTACTGATGGTGGACAGTGAATCGACACAAAAAGGCTGAACAATCTGCTTGGCGACTCTAATCCAGATCAGTTCCATTCAAAGACTCCACTGGAGGAAGAACCTTAAACATGACAAGGTAATCTGGAAAAATCAGGTATTCAAGCTCAAATTATATTCAAGACATTTTTTCTTTATCTGTATTTATTTTTTCTCTTATTGTGATTGTGGTCAAGAGTACATTGATGAAGTTTATAGTGATCATTTTTAACCTGAAGAACCTAAAAATATTGAGCCCATCCCTATAGCTCTGGCACACACTCCAATACTTGTAGAAAGCCCAGTTAGACACAAGCCTTGTGCTTAATCTCCTATTCTTGTTGATATTCCAGATAGCTATAAGCCCCTGGCTTTACCTCCTATACCTATAAAAATCCCAGACAGATACAAGCCTTTAGCTTTACTTCCTATTCTCCATGGCCTCCCTGTCAATTACATCAATAATTTTCCCAGGTTTGATGGATAAAATGTGAATATCACTGTTGAAAAACGCATTCAAAATCTTGAGGATTTTCTTGATTTGTTTGAGGTGGAAGAAGATGATGTCTATATCAAGATTTTTTCCCTATCATTGCAAGGTAAAGCTAAAAATTGGTTTAAGCACTTTCCATCTACAAGTATCAGCAACTTTCGTCAATTTGTGCAAGTTTTCCTAGATAGATGGGTGATCATGGGAAATTTTTTCCTCATCTTAGAAGAGTATGACGACTTAAAAAGCCAGGGGAGACAGTACAACATTTTTTAGCCGGGTTCAATAAGGTGTATCATTCAATGCCTACTGATATAAGACCACCCCCAGGATTAGTTCACTTGCATTATCCTGATGCTTTCGATCCAGAGATGGCATTCCAATTAAGAGAAAGGAACACCGAAGCCCTTGAACAAGTGAAAATTTTTTCATTTGATGTGGAAGCTAACCTATTGAACAGAAAGGAAAAATTGAAAGCATTGATGAAAGACAGAATACAAAAAGAACAATTGATATCTTCAGAGATAGAACTTGATATTTTTACAGACACTTTCAATAAATCTATGCATATGATTAGCAGGAAAGAGGGATGTGATGTTCAGAGACCACATGTCTCAATAATTCCAGAGAAGACAAGGATTAAGGTCCCCAAGCAGTTTTCAACTCATCCTTGGCATCCTAAAATAGAAGATGATTATTTTATGTACTCAATTCACAACATAGCCAAAGGTGAGGTTCAAAATCAGAGGGAGGTAGGAAAATCTCTTGAGATGATGTACATGTTAGATGACCTTGCATATAGAAATAATATGCTCTGATGTGATCATCAAGTTGAAGATTATATGGTTGATATTGAGGCTGATTGTTCAAAGAAACCAGCACTATCGTCTTGGGAAAAAGAAACCTAGTTATCACAATGAAAATATGGCAATCAAACTCTGCATGTTGAGCAAGATTGTAAGGAGGAAAATGCAGAAAGTTTTCAAGTGAAAAATGCCTACCCATGTGTTTTGCCTCACTCTTGAGAGAACATTGCAAGCAAATTGTAAATAGGAAGGATGAGGAATGTTCTAATGAATCAGTTGAGGAAAGGAGGGATTATACATAACCTTTTTCAGGTCTAGAAGTTCGGTCCCTGAGTCATTTTGAGGTTCAAGTATGAAATCACAGAGCCTGAAATAGATGATGAATTGATCTAGATTGATTCTTTACCCTTATGTTTTAATTCATTTCAGATTTTGAAAGGGAGTCTTGGTCTCATTTTGGTTGGTAATCACAGGAGAAAACATGAAATATCAATGGAAACAATGCTAGAGCCATCCAAAGGATTACATGACCCAATAGCTGATATGTTGGATGGTTTGTGTTTTCAAAGTATATTTTCATGTACCCGTAATAATTTCAAAACCTGTTATGATATGGATATGGTCAGACAGTCTACCCCATTTTTTGGTTTAGTAGAAGTATCGACACAAAATTCATCAGATAAAATGAAAACATGTTCCGAGTTGTTTGAAGGCATGGAGAGTGCATGTGTAGTACCAAGATATGAGGTTGGTTTGACTAAGTCAGAATACCTAGAAATAGGTCAAGTGTATCTTGATCCAGTGGCTATCTATATGGAGAAACTATTCATCACAAATCCAACACACATTTCCAACATTTCTGTTGTTTTTCAGGTCTACTAAGCTCCATGTAAAGAAGATCACGCCGGGAATTTCTATCAAACATCATTAGCATGTTTGTTTCTTAGTATGGTGAAAAACAGTGAAAGAACAAAGTTATTAGAGCAGTTTCTTGACTGGGTGCACTGACACTATTGTATCATTTAGAAAGGCAGTACTTTCACTAGATTAGAGTAGGTAGGTGTGCAAATAAGCTCAATACTCTGAGCATCTTTCGAGTTTTAGTTTTAGATTGCTTTTCAGTTGTCAATTCAAGTGTGTTCCATACTTCAGTTTCAGCATTGTTCATATTTCAGCATTCATATTTTCAGGGTGCAGTAATGATTTCAATTTTATGGTTTGCAGTGCATAGTTCAACTGTAGTTTCAGTTCAGATTGCAATACACAGATCAGATTCTTGTCCGAGGTTTAGAACAAATGAATAAAGTTTTCAGGTGTAAAAGTTTTATGGCGGAGCATATTTCTATCATCTCAATGACCAAGGAACTGGTTGCCAAATTCATAGATATGCACTTCTTTGTTGCCTCGC
Source organism: Pinus albicaulis (assembly GCA_034641835.2). Taxonomy (NCBI): domain Eukaryota; kingdom Viridiplantae; phylum Streptophyta; class Pinopsida; order Pinales; family Pinaceae; genus Pinus; species Pinus albicaulis. The sequence continues at coordinate 1,359,426,887 of CM076580.1, forward strand.
TCGGAGGACAGCATCCCCAGAAGGAGCTAATGTTAGCACGTGATAAATTTTTGGATAATTTTATGCCCTGAGCATGCATGGTTTTCAAGTTCATTGGTGAAGGTTGGAAAAATTTGAAGTGGCTTTATCAAAGTTTATTCCAAATGAAATTAAATTTATTTAAAATATAGAATTAATTAATTAATTCTATATTTTTTATATTATGTTAAACCTTTCGCATATTCCACTTTAGCTGATGATCTAAGGTTTAAATTGATGGTTCACATCAATTTCAGACCCCTTCTTCATTTTGAAGTTTAATGGAGGAGGGGGGGTCCAAAAAGGGTTGTTTTCATTGACCACGTGGAAAGCGGAGGATAATTCACACCCCCCCCCCCCCACCCATCCTATACCACAAACAAGATATGCCCCTCTCTGAAATTCGATTTCGGGTTTTTGCAGGACAAACACAACAGTGGTAAATTTTTTCTTTGCAGTTCAAATAAATTGGTCACCATTTCAATTTCTTCATGTCAAAATGGTGAAAAAAGGAGTGGCACCAAAGTGACCCGCAAGGTGTTCGAATCCTCGCGTGGGAGGCTCAAGGTTGTTAGAAGATTGGGTGTGGTGTAAAGAATCTGGATGGTCCATCTGTAAAAAGGTCACTATAGACACTGAAGCAATTCCGCATATTCTTGATGAGGCTATTAAGAGTCCAAATCTCCAGTATTCTCAAGTAAGTGCAAAATGCCTACCCATGTGTTTTGCCTCAATCTTGAGAGAACATTGCAAGCAGATTATAAATAGGAAGGATGAGGAATGTTCTAATGAATTAGTTGAGGAAAGGAGGGATGATACATAACCTTTTTCAAGTCTAGAAGTTCGGTCCCTGAGTCATTTTGAGGGTCAAGTCTCAGATGAAATCGCAGAGTCTGAAACAGATGATGAATTGATCCAGAATGATTCTTTACCCTTGTGCTTTAATTCATTTTAGATTGTGAAAGGGAGTCTTGGTCTCATTTTGGTTGGTAATCACATGAGAAAGCATGAAATATCAGTGGAACCACTGCTACATCCATCCAAATCATTACATGACCCAATAGATGATATGTTGGATGGTTTGTGTTTTCAAAGTCATTTATCATGCACCCGTGATAATTTCAAAAGCTGCTATGATATGGATATGATCAAAGATTATGTCCCATTATCTGGTTCAGTAGAAGTATCGACACGAAATTCATCAGATAAAATGAAAACATGTTCTGAGTTGTTTGAAGACATGGAGAGTGCATGTGTAGTACCAAGATATGAGGTTGGATTGATTGAGTCAGAATACCCAAAAATAGGTCAAGTGTATCTTGATCCAATGGCTATCTATATGGATAAATTTTTCATCACAAATCCAACACACATTTCTAGCATTTATGTTGTTTTTCAAGTCTACCAAGCTCCATGTAAAGAAGATCACACTGGAAATTTCTATCAAACACCATTAACAGTTTTGTTTCTGAGTATGGTGAAAAACAGTGAAAGAAAAAAGTTATTGGAGAATTTGCTTGACTAGGTGCACTGGCACTATTGTATCATTTAGAAAGGAAATAATTTCAATAGATTAGGGTAGGTAGGTGTGAAAATAAGCTAAGTACTCTGAACATCTTTCCAGTTTTAGTTTCAGATTGATTTTCACTTATCAGTTCAAGTGTGTTCCAAACTTCAGTTTAAACATAGTTCAGATTTCAACATTCATATTTTTAGGGTGCAGTAGTGATTTCAGTTTTATGTATTGCAGTGCATAGTTTAGTTGTAGTTTCAGTTCAGATTGCAGTACACAGATCAAATTTTTGTCTGAGGTTTAGAACAAATGAATAAAGTTTTCAGTTGCAGAAGTTTTATGGTAGAGCATATTGCTATCATCTCAATGACCAAGGCACTGCTCGCAAAATTTAGAGATATGTTGTTCTTTGTTGCTTCGTTGGGAGGACAACATCCCCAAAAGGATCTGATGTTAGCATGTGATAAATTTTGGGAAAATTTTACGCCCTGAGCTTGCATGGTTTTCAAGTTCATTGGTGAAGGTCAAACAAAGTTGAAGTGGCTTTATCAAAGTTTATTCCAAAGGAAATTAAATTTATTTAAAATATAGAGTTAATTAATTAATTCTATATTTTTTATATTATGTTAAACCTTACGCATATTCCACCTCTAGCTGATGATTTAAGGTTCAAATCGATGGTTCACATCAATTTTGGACCCCTTCTGCGTTTCGAAGTTTAATGGAGGAAGGGGGTCCGAAAAGGATTTTTTTCATTTACCACGTGGCAAGCGGAGGATAATTCGCAGCCCCCCCATCTAATACCACAAACCAGATATGCCCCCTCTGAAATTTGGTTTCGGGGTTTTGCAGGACAAACACAACAATGGTAAATCTTTTCTTCAGGGTTGAAATAAATCAGTCACCATTTCAATTTATTCGGGTCCAAATGGTGAACAATGAAGGAGTGGCACCAAAGTGACCCTCAAGGTGTTTTAATCCTCGCGTGAGAGGCTCAAGGTTGTCAGAAGATCGGGTGTGGGTGTAAACAATCTGGATGGTCCATCTATAAAAGGGTCAGTACAGCCACTGAAGCAATTCGGCATATTCTTGATGAGGCTGTTAAGAGTCCAATTCTACAGTATTCTCACTTCATCGACTTGCCAATGGTTGTTCATACAGAACTTGCAGAGAAATTCATGGACTTTCAAAACTCTGTTATAGCTTAAATGGTAGTGCTAACAAAGAGGAAAGTGACTCTAATAGTGATTCAAATGTAGAATCGTCCAATGATGATTTTAAATTCAATCTCAATGTAGATGGTGATAATTTTCGTAGAGGTGAAGATCATCATTCATGACCACTGCACACACACAAATGTACACCATCGAGTGGCTTTACCAAGGACGGGATCTCTGTGTCAGCCAACAGTGATGTCTTCCCTACAACATAAAATCCTTCATGGATGAGGTATTATGTGACATTTCTCCTCTTGATGTTTGTGATGTATGAGTCTAGGCCTTGCGCTTTTATTTTTACTTTGGAAATTAATTTAAATAGGATATCAAAGGTAGCATCGCCTATCGCCATCTCTTTGGTTACTACAAAACAATGCAATAAGCTCATTTCCAAAACTGGGAAATTTATTTTCATGACGATCCTCCCTCAAGGAAAGAATAAGACTGTGGCCACGACCTCCAAACAAGGCTCCTCCAGATGACAACAACAGATGGAAAAGGTCATGGAGGAGTACGGGGACATCTTCCCCTCACCCGCAAGGGTGCCTTTGCACTATAAGTTCAAGCACTCCATCGATCTGACCAATAGACCAATCTATCGACACTATGTTCTATAGAAATATGAAATCAAGAGGTAGATTTAGGAGATGCCATAGAAAGGTCACATTCGATCGATTTCATCACCCTATGGGAGCCCGATCGTGTTGGTGTAGAAGAAGGATGGCACTTGGAGACTCTATATTGACTATTGGGTGTTGAACAAGATCATCGTCTGCAATAGGTACCCGATCCAAAAAATTGATGACCTTCTGTACCAACTCAAGGGGGAAAAATTTTCAATAAGATCAACTTGAAGTCTGGGTATCACCAAGTACCTATCAAACCCTTTGATGTGTGGAAGTCTACCTTCAAATCCAAGAACATCCTTTTTGAATGGCTGGTCATGCCTTTCGAGTTGAAGAATGCTCCCGTAAAATTCATGAAGCTGACCGAAGACACCTTGCATCCATTCACCAACTCATTTGTAGTGGTGTACTTGGATGACATCCTGATCTTCAACCAGACTTAGGAGTGTTGAACCCTTGATTAAACTGGGAGGGGAGGTGAATCAATTTAATGCAGTCATGGTCTTGTAAAACTTTCTTTTATATTTATTTAGATCTTCATTTCATGATCAACTTAATTTAAAATGAAACACCAATCTTTATAAGTGAGCGGCATGTATTAAGCAGATTAAATACATAATTTCAACACATAATCATCATACATATAAAAAACAGATATAAGTGGAAACCCATAAGGGAGAAAACCACATCTCATTATTGTTGTGATGCAAAGGCAAGCTCCAACTCCCTCTTACCACTGATTTTATGTAGGCTCCAACCCTCAGGAGGTTACTACCTCAATTCTGCAAGCTACAACTTGCAAGGAAGCTCCAACTCCCATCTATTTTCTACAGGCTACAACCTATAGGAGGCTCCTACCTCAGCCAGCTACAACTGGACTTCTATCAAGCTACAAATTGACATGGAAGCACCAACTTCCTCACTATACAATAAAATCATATGCTGATATACCTAGATATCAGCTCCTTTTTTTTTTACTACTGTCCTTCCAGTCTTCAAATTTGCTTTATATCATCTTTGGATCTTTACAACTCCTCTCTCTTCTCCTTCTTCTTCTTACACTGTCTCACTCAATTCTTCATTCTCTCAACCTCTTTATGCATATGCTGGTAACATTATTTATATGGATCTCCTCATAATTGTTTTCATTCCACAAGGAATTTGAAATGAACAGGTATGACTCTTTGTCTTCCCCCCTTTTCATTTTCCATCCAACACATTCAGAATAATATAACAAAGTGTATACATTTTGTATTACAGTGGAGTTTTATTTTACCTATGGAGACTTGCCTTTGCATCACATACAACAAAATAATTAATTCAATCACATTTACATTTACAACACATATATTCCAATTCGGCCCTTTCAGCTCTTGGTTTTCTGATTATTTGTCTTCTCTGCTGCTGTCACTTGTATTTTCAGTTTCTATTGTTATAGTCTAGCTCTGTTGCATAACTGCTCATTTAGTCCATCTTGAACCATTCTATTTAGTTTATAGTAGTGTCCTCATATTTCCTTTGGCCTGACCATGTCTCTTTTTCTCGTGCAAACCACGTTTAACCTTCATTGCTCTTCTAAATATCCAGTTCTACTTTTTCCTCTGTGTTGGGTCTTTACCCGAGCCTTTATACCTGTGTTCATGCTTTCCTTTTTGTTTTGCATTATAAACCTCCTTTATCTCTCCGAAACGATTTACAAAAGAAAATCCACATCTTGCCGGACTTGAAATGCTTTAGGCTTCGGCTTTGTTCTTTATCGCGTTCGCTCTTTTTATCGCTCTTTGGCGATTCAAATATCCCATGCCTTCATCGATCTGATCTCTCGATATGCGATGTGCGATGGGTCCCACCAGGCTATATTATTGCTTTAACGCACTTTAGCATTTCAAGTGTTCTTTGCTATATGTCTCCTTTTCTTTCCGATGAGATTTATAAAGGAAATCACTTACACCCGGACTTGAAATATCTTTAAATAATGGTTCTGAGCTGTGTCGCATTCGGCTCCTTTATCATACTTTGTCCTGAGCTTGCGATGAACTTCGCATCGCCTCCATCGCATCGCATTACCTCGCCACATCGCATCGCATCGCATCGCCTCGCCACTTCACGGTATGCGATGTACTTTGCATCACCGATGCACGATGTAGCACTATGCCACCACGTGTCTCTTCGCATCGACACATCACATCACTTCTATCCTTCGCATTGCATCGCCAATTCTATGACTTACGAATTCTTATCATATGAGCATCACCGATTGCGATATGTGATATTCGACGGGTCCCACTCTTTCAATCATTCATCCCTTTTATATACTTTGGTTCAAATACACGATATCAACATTATAATATATATATATATATATATCTAAGTCGACAAAATTCGTGATAGTCAATCTTGCTTTTCAAAGACATATGGTTATAAACCATGATAAACCTGTCTCATGAGATTCAAACCAACATATCGAATTTGGTTAAAATATCAAAGAAGCCAATAATATAACTACACTCGGGTCCCACAACAATTGTCAATGCATCTTTTCCTGTGATCTATCCGCTTATGATTTCAACTTTAAGGTTTAAAACACTAAGTAAACCATATAATTACATATGGGCCCACAGCTTTGTTTCACCGTGCCTCTCCATGATATTTCCAAAGCTTACACTTTAAGTTATAAAGTTAACATAATACTTTATACCTTACCCTTTCCGCCTATCAACCGGCTGCACATATGTCGAGGCATGCTTGCATGTTAAATCATATATGGCCCACAGTTTACCATAAGAGCATATGCTCATACATCCGATGACTAATGCCTCATAGTGCTCCAACTCAACAATGCAACGGTTATCGCATAACTAAGATGCATGGATTTTATCATACCTTGTTTTAAACTCCCACGCAGCTTTTAACGTGAACTCTGTTGGATCTTCCACAAATCTAATCGGACGGCAATCGCGTTCAATCGACCCCAAAACTTTATCACCCAAAAGCAATGTGAAATGGGTGGAATTGTGCTCATGACGTGTCGCAATATCATTCAATCACTTTCAAAATGGGAAAAACCACTCACAACTCAAAGGTTGTGCGACAACAGTGTCTAGTTTCCTTCAAAACCACTTAACCTACAAACTCTATTTAAATTGCGTTTGAAGTCGGATTTCCACCAGATTTTGGTTTATCTTCGATTTCTCTAGAACCTTCCTTCTCCATCTTTACATAGAGGCTAATACAAATTCAAATCCTCCTCCTCTCCTTTATACAGAAGTTAATTCTACACACTTCACAATCTACATAGAAAGACCATGAATTCAATGAATTCAAAGAGATGAACCCTTCAAGAAATTTGCCAAGTATATACAGATACACAAAATTCTGCAATTTATAAAATAGAGGCCAAAATCCTCACAATCAATTCTTCTATGGTTTAACCTCTATATTCAATTTATGTGGTTCTTATCCATCGTTTTCCATTACAGTAAAACCCCAAATGGGCAGCCGCAACCCATTGATACATTAAACCCTGTGTGAAATCTCTGCAACAATTCCATCTGAATCTGATCTGCTCTCTTGTCTTGGTTCTACTCCTTTGTGCTCCTTTGCCATCAATGACAATATTTCCAACAGGGAGGAACACCTCCACCACATCTGACAAGTCCTCCAAACACTACAACAACACAAGTTGTGTGCCAATTTGGAAAAGTGCACTTTTGGCATGACCAAGGTTCAGTATCTCAGATCCATTATTGATGAGAGGGGGGTGCATGTAGAGCCAACCAAGATCCAATTCATTTGGGATTGGCCAGCCCCAACCACTCTTATAAATCTCTGCAACTTTCTAGATCTTTCCAATTTATATCGCAGGTTCATGTTGGGATTCTCTCATATCATTTGGCCCTTGAGTGTTGGGAGGAGTGAAAGAAAACTTATTTTGGTATGAATCTCAAAATAAGGCATTGATAGACTTGAAACATCACCTCTACTATGCACCCTTGCTCACATTACCAGACTTGCAACAACCATTTCAGATCGAGAAAAATGCCTCTGACTATGTTATTGGGGCAGTTCTTACTCAACAGGGGAATCTAGTGGCATATCACAGTGAGACACTTTCCGACATAGTCTGAAAGTATCCCATGTATGACAAATATATGTATTCCATTGTGCAGGCTTGCCGACAATGGAAGCATTAAATTTTTGGGAAGGAAACGATCATCCACACAAACCACTAGCCTTTGTAGTTCATAAAGACACAAGGGAAGTTGGAGAACAATCACCATCAAAAGTGGTCCACATACCTGCAAAAGTTTCATTCGAACATCAAGAACAAGAAGGGAAGCACCAATAATGTTTCAGACTGCCTTAGCCGACCACTGATCATGGTGCTAACCACCATTCTCAACTCTTATGGCCACGAGACTTTTGATTGGACGCTTCTCTACAAAAGTGATCCAGAATTCGGCCACACATACAAGACGCTCTTGGAGGGTAAGAAAGTTCCAGATTTTCACCTCCATGATTCACTGCTATGTCACTTGGGACACCTTTGTGTTCCTTCAAGCGAGCATTCCAAGGTTATTTTGGAAGCGCACTACAGTTGGGTCGTTGGGAATTTCAGGGTCGAGAAAACAATGACAATCCTGCAGAAGTATTTCTATTCATCGAACCTTCGACAGGATGTGAGGAAGTACATCAAGTCTTGCATTTCTTGCACCATTTACAAACTGACCATCAAGAAAAAAGGCCTCTATACTTCATGTTTACCCCTAGTCAAATTTTGGAATCCATCTCCATGGATTACATGGTAGGCCTTCCTTCTACTAAGCATGGCAACGACTGTGTTTTTGTGGTCGTCGACAGATTCTCAAAGATGGACATTATGGCGGCCTGTAAGAAGAATATCACAACAAAAGCCACTGCTAAAATATTACTTTAACAAGTGTGGGCACACTTTTGGATCCCACATTCTATCATCTCAGATTGGGATAGCAGGTTCCTTAGTACATTTTGGTCTAGCCTCTAGTCGATGCTGGACCCGAAGCTCACCAAGTCCACAACTTTCCATCCCCAAACTTATGGCCAGACAGAGGTCATCAATAGGATGATCATACACATTCTGCACATGTACAACTCAAAGCATCCATGCACATGGGATGAGAGGCTCCCCTTGTTGGGAAAAATACTAAGAGGGGGGGGGGGGTGAATCAGTATTTAGGACTTACTCAAAACTTTTTAATTTTTCATTCTCTAAAACCCATACGCTACTTTGCTGAATCCAACTAGCGTATACACGCGGATATCCTTCATAAGACTCGCGTATATATAGAGATCTTATTATGCCATTAATTCTTTACTTAGATCTATGCAACATTCATTCTTCAGATGATTAGATAACAGTAAGCATGTGCAGTAATAACAGAATAAACCATCACACAAGAACACCAGGATTTAAGGTGGAAACCCAAGTTGGGAGAAAACCACCGCTGCTGTCGTCTCAGTCTTCAATATTTATTATATAAAGAAAAAATGTTACAACCATGTACTGGCGCAGACTCATACTAGCGCGTAGGCACCCACCTGCAGAAGGCTACAACCTTCTCTCGTTTACTAGCCTCTCCTGGAAGGGAGCCATTACCCCCTGCTCTCGTTTACCAGCCTCTCCTGGAAGGGAGCTACAACCCCCTGACTGAAGGCTACAACCCTCAGCACCTCTATGGACCACGTTTCATCAATTTTCACACTAGATCCAATAGCTTCCATATAACACAACTTGCAGGCCACTTTTCATCATATTTTCAGACTGGACCCACTCCACACATTTAAGCTCAATCATACATCAAACTGATACTTATAACTTCATCAATTCATTCATCAACCAATCAATCAATAACTTGATCTTTCATCAATATAATCAGCAGCATAATCATCATTCAAACAACCCAGATCTGTATGAATACATCACTAACAGATAGCAGTAAACAACAAAACAGATCAGACATTTCATACCACAAACTTCAGCAAACCCTAGATTTCATATGCGCTTTCCTTTCACTGATCATATGTATGTATGCGCTTCCATGCATATCAACCTGTGTGTACATCTTCACATACTTCATAACTGTTTTCACATTCCATATGCGCTTTCGCTGAATTAAACCCGCGTATATACACGCTTCCTCTGTTACAAACTTGCGTATAGATCTTCAGATATTTTAGGGCAGCACAACTCTTCAGAACAGATGCATAGCTCATATTTTACCCCTCACTTCATAAACATGTTCGCCTCATCTCAGATCTAAACATTCCATAAACAGATCTAGAAGATACAAATACATTTCAGATCTAGATTCCCTTCTTCATCATTTTCTTCATAGGTGCATCACATATTCAGATCTATCATCAAACTGTTACCCTTTCCATTCAGACATATTTCAGAGTGAAGTATTCATTCAAACCCAGACTCATGCACACCCTTGCACAATGATCTTCTTCTCCTTATATAGGTTTAGCCTTTATCAATACCATGAGCCAAAACCACACCACTTCCGATGGTATTCCTAGACGGGGTAAAATAGATAATCAAGCGCTCAATACAATGGGTCAATACCATGGTAACACCCCTTGGTATTCTAAATTTGGAGCCCAAAAGGGCATACGCGACTTGGCATGTACTTTTCCGCGTGCATACGCTACTTCGCCTTAACAAACCCGCGTATGCTTTGTAACACACACTTCTCATCATTGTTCTGGTGCATACTGGAATTCCTTTCACCATTACATCTGAGTTGCTCTGTAGATACATCAGATTTACATCAATAACAAGTTCATCAAGTCAAGAACAACTTCATCAAGTAGGTTGCCATCATCTTCATCAAGTGGGTTGCCATCAAGGACAACACTCTGCATCATATTGCCAACAATCTCCCCCTTTGGACTTGATGGCAACCAAGATGGTGTTTGATCACCACAATAGATAGATAACCATGTTACTCTCCCCTTATTCAAACACCATGTTACTCTCCCCCTTTGACATCAAGGGCAAAGGGTGGATCAAAACCAACACAAGGTTTTTCTCCTCATGTAGAAAGAAGAGCGTTGTAGAACTAATGTACACTGAAGTTACCATGTTCCCCCTGAGTTCATTTCAAACATATTTTTCAATGAAGTACATGACTCTATGACCTTCCTATCACCAAGGACTCATACTTACATCAAAGATCCAACCAAGTGGATTTACTTATGAGACTCAAGTACCCAACCAAGAGGGTTTACACATTTTGACTCAAGTACCCAACCAAGTGGGTTTACACATTTGAACAAGTCCTTACATGACTGAATAAAACAAATTACATCATAAGTCTCAATGTGACCTTTAAATCAAGTTACAAATATGACTCTTCATAACCAATACCAGAAAGACTTCAAGAAAGAGATCATATTTCAGAACCATCATAATGCCAACAATGCATTATACTCGACAAGACTAATGCTCCCCCTGAAGCTGTGCATCCAATGCATCCTTTCCATATAACCAAAGCTCCCCTTTCCTTGTGCATCCTGAACACTTTCAAAAGCAAATCATCAAGACATCTTCACCCAATATCAGAGAATGAAACAGAAATATAAGAGCTGAAATACCACCAGAGACTCCAAACCACATCAGAGATACCAAACAGCACCACAGCTTGTGCTGAAGAGATGCTAACCCAGAGAAAAAGTTGTCAGCAACCACTCATACACGGTTTTCTATGTATGAACTCGCGTATATACGCGACTGTCTTTCATTAAATCCGTGTATCCAATTCAATATTCAAAATTTAAATCAGATCTGATCCTCTGCATGGCAGAGACTATTCCAAGCTTTTGCCTGAGATAAAACACTAGAGATTTGTTTCTTGCTGAACCTAGATACTAATCGGGACCCCATAAATAATGCACTATCACTGGATCTTTTTCATTCATCAATCCTGATAGAAGAAAGATAAGACAATGTATCCATGTCTTCAAGTGTCATCCAACAGATGTAGCATAATAGTTACCAAGCCTTCAAACTCTTTGCAGCATCAACTCATTCTTCCCAAGAGGAATTATCATACCAGAAAAACTTCTTCAATAGACAATATGTGTCAAGAAATCATCCATGTGATCTGATATCACCAAGATCTTCAAGATTTATCCTGATGTAACATGTGTAGGATTAATCAAATGTCTCAACCAGTAACAACTCTGCATGATCTGCTCATATCTCTGAATCATAAGACCTCCATCTCATTCATGTGTGAAAAACAAGGATACTCTTCACCAAAAAGAAATCAGGGCTCATCCATAATCTCACCATATGAAACCATGTATCATTTCATCATCATTTAGAACTGAGTAATAAGCAGATACAGTGCCAATAATACAATCATTAATAGTCAGACTGATGCTCCCCCTGAACCTGTGCTCCTGATCTTCAGCAATCATACAAATTTTCTTATCATAAGTGCATATGTGACTGTATCCACTGTAACTCATGTGTATACGCGACTTTAGTTCACAGAACCCACGTATGAAAAGTGAAATACTGAAAGTTTCATTCCTTCATCTCCCCCTGAACTTGTATCACCTGTACCTGTCTTCTTCACACCAGATGCATTGTCAGAAACAAACATGACCAGAATTACCAAATCATCCATGAGAATCACCATACATTGCTCCCCCTGTGATGATACATTACTAATCCTATAATGTATCTCACATCTCTCCTGCAGTCATTTAGAGAAGTAAGCTTTAGAAGCGGATGACTGATGTAGGGTCAGAATTCCCTACGTTTCTGACCGGTCCTCCATCTTTTTCCAAATTTTCTTGAACTTTCTATTTGTGTGCTGGAAGTTATCCAATTTCTCATATATGTTCATCCTACATTCTTTTTCCACATGTCCATACTTGTTACAAGCATAACATCTCATGTGACCAGAAAAGTAAGCATAAGAATCAAAGCGAGTTTTGCTATTCTTTCTTCTATTGCAATCAGCTGCTTTATGACCATACTTGCTGCATGAAAAACAATATCCCTTGAAGAAACCAGAATGCCTTTTTGTGTAGAATCTGCTTGTTTGTGACTGAAATGATCTGCTTCTACAATTTGCTGCAACATGCCCATAATTATGACATTTAAAGCATTCAACATTATTGAATGATTTCCTTTGAGAATTCATGACTGTTGGTTGACCTTTTGTTTCTTTCAACACTTTAGGTTTTGCTTTGACATCCTTTGAATCTTTAGCACTTCCTTGCGTACTAGATTCTCCTTTGACCGTTTCATGAAAACCCAGACCAAGCTTAATAGAAGGAGACCTTTGACTACTAAGAATATTGTCCAGAATCTTAGTACTATCTTGAAACCTCAATAGTTTATCTTTTTCTTCTAATTTACCTTTGAGAATGTTTACCTCAACCTCCAAGCTCTGGCATTGCTTCTTCATACTTTCTTCAACCCTTTTTCCTTCTTCTACTTGATCATGCAATTTTAAAATTTCTTCCTTCAACCAATTTTCTTGTTCTTCACATGTTTGTAGCAGTTCTTCATTCTTCTTATTTGATTTTTCCAGATCTTCTTTGAGGGAGATGATTTCTGCTTCAAGACCTTCCTTTTCAAATGATTGTAGAGGTTCCTCATTCTTCTTACTTGATGCTTCAAGATCTGCTTGCAGAGAGATGATTCCAGCTTCAAGTCCTTCATTCTTCCTTTTTGATATTTCGAGATCTTCATTTAGATCGATGATTTCTGCTTCAAGTCTTTTATTTCGATTGGTTGCATGATTGTACAACTTTTGATACTTGTCTATTTGTTCATTCAGTATTTCTATCTGTCCTTTCATTTGAGCGATCATCTCTTTGTAGATAACTTCTTTCTTATTAGATGTTCTTTGTTGTTCTTCAACTTTATTTTTGAGAGCTTCTTCTAGATCCATAACATTTCTTTTACTATCTTCACTATTGCATGCACAGGAAAGTGAATCACAAGAATAACATTCAATACCTGTTTTATCTTCTTTATTTTCTGCAGCACATGTTTTCTGAGATATCTCCTTTTGAGTAGCCTTCTTCTTTTGCTTCTTTCCCATTGTGACGAATCTCCTTCAAGAGATCAAGCTCCTTCAGAAGGACCTGCTCTGATACCAATTGTTGGGAAAAATACTGAGAGGGGGGGGGGTGAATCAGTATTTAGGACTTACTCAAAACTTTTTACTTTTTCATTCTCTAAAACCCAATAGCTACTTTGCTGAATCCAACTAGCGTATACACGCGGATACCCTTCATAAGACTCGCGTATATATAGAGATCTTATTATGCCATTAATTCTTTACTTAGATCTATGCAACATTCATTCTTCAAATGATTAGATAACAGTAAGCATGTGCAGTAATAAAAGAATAAACCATCACACATAAGCATCACACAAGAACACCAGGATTTAAGGTGGAAACCCAAGTCGAGAGAAAACCACCGCTGTCGTCGTCTCAGTCTTCAATATTTATTATATAAAGAAAACATGTTACAACCATGTACTAGCGCAGTATACCACACAGTACCCACCGCGTGTATACAACCTTCTCGCTTACTAGCCTCTCCCCGGAAGGGAGCCACTACCGCTTGCACTCGTTTACCAGGAGCCATAACCCCCGACCGAAGGCTACAACCCTCAGCACTCTATGGACCACGTTTCACCAATTCACACTATCCACTACCTTCCATACCGAACCGTGTGCCACTTTTCATCATATTTTCAGACTAGACCCACTCCACACATTTAAGCTCAATCGTACATCAAACTGATACTTATAACTTCATCAATTCATTCATTGAACCATCAACCAATCAATCAACAACTTGATCTTTCATCAATATAATCAGCAGCATAATCATCATTCAAACAACCCAGATCTGTATGAATACATCACTAATAGATAGCAGTAAAATAGCAGAACAGATCAAACAATTCATTCCACATACTTCAGCAAACCCTAGTTTTCATACGCGCTTTCCTTTCAGTGATCCTGCGTATATACGCGATTTCATGCATATCAACCCGCGTATACATCTGCACACATTTCAAAGCTGACTTCAATTCCCATACGCGCTTTCGCTGAATACAAGCCGCATATATACGTGCTTCCCTCCACATTACAAACTTGCATACAGATCTCTGTATTTTAGGGCAGCGCACAACTCTTCGGTACCGCATGCGGCATAGCTGATCTTACCCTTCACTCGAAACATGTTCGCCCTCATCTCGTATCTTAAACATTCCATAAACAGATCTAGAAGATACAAATACATCGCATCTTAGATTCCCTCTTCATCGTTTTCTTCATGTGTGCATCGCCATTCGATCTATCATCAAACTCGTTACCCTTTCCATCCAGATATACTTCAGAGTGAAGTATTCATTAAAACCCAGACACTTCCACATGCACTATTATTCTTTACTCCTTATATAGGTTTAGCCTTTATCAATACCATGAGCCAAAAACACACCACTTCCGATGGTATTCCTGGACGGGATCAAATAGATAATCCAGCGCTCAATACAATGGGTCAATACCATGGTAAATTCCCCTGGTTATATAAATTTAGAGCGCAATAGGGCATACGCGACTTGGCACGTACTTTTCCACGTACATATGCGACTTAGCCTTAACAACCTACAGACAAGCCAGGAATATCAATTTTCATCATTACTCTTGCACATACTGATATTCCTTTCTTCTGCAACTTCTGTACTACTTGTAGAACATCAGATTTACATCAATAACAAGTTCATCAAGTCAAGAACAACTTCATCAAGTAGGTTGCCATCATCTTCATCAAGTGGGTTGCCATCAAGGACAACACTCTGCATCATATTGCCAACACCCCTATGTACAACACAACCATAACCAGGCTCTCCACGACTCAACCGGCCACAACCCCTTCCAGGCGGGCTTGGAATTCCAACCACTATGTCCCATTAACATAACCATGCCATTTGCGGCAACTCAAGCAGATTCAACTCATTTCTAGATTGAAGATGACAAGGCAAACAAATTCATTCAACGTATTCAGTGCATCCACCAACAAGTTCATGAAATATTGCATAGAGCCATTGCTAATTACAAGCAGCGACATGATCAACATCGGGTGCCACACAACTTCGAGTTGGACAAAAAATTGTGGCTACATTTGCAGAAAGAGCGCCTCACTGGACCCCACTGAAAGCTTCGCCCGTTCTGATATGGGCCATACACCAGAACTAAGGCTGTAGGGGAAAATTACTTCAAGTTCAATATTCCACCATTCCTTGTTTTTCACCCAGTGTTCAATGTGGACCACCTTTGGCCCTACTTTCCACCTCTACTAGACACATCTGACATGGCAGAACAAATCACACCAACATAGTTAAACCCATATTGCCTGGATCAAGCCAAAACTGAATGAATCATGGACACACAGATCAAGAACACCTGCCAGTAGAGGATCCAGCTATATCGAGTTGTCGAAGTAGGCCAACTCCTTCACCAGGACAAGTGGTTCACCAAGGACCAGGTTCAACAAAAATTTCCTCACCTCATGGAAGCTCTGCATGCAATGGGGACCATTACTTCCCAAGGGGGGAGGAATGATCTAGGTGGATACTGGTGGCCACCCATCTATTCCACCTAGACCTCCATTCAATTTCATTAGTTCCCTTTTTTATAGCATAATTTACTCTTTTTAGTAGTTTTTTGGGTCCTAAAGTTCTAGAGAAATTTTGACCCCCTAAACAATGTTTTTTTGAGGTCCACTGCATTCCTAAAGCAAAAGGAAAGGGACTGTGACAAAACCTATATTCCACAAAGAGATATTTTGAATGAGGTATCATACGTGCCAAACAAAGATAATATGACCAAGTTATGACCTCGAGAAGTTGGCTACCCAACTAACCCAAACGGGGTCGATAAAGTCTTGGTGTTACATCTCCTCGTGTTAGGGTTTTGGTTGTTTATTGTTTTCTTGTATTATTTAGTAATAAAAAGGCCCTTGAACCTCATTGTAACATAGTTCAGAGGCTTTTAACCACCACATCTCTGCTCAGAGATAAGCTACTAGCACCCTAGCTAGTTCATTTCCATTCTATCTGTAAGCATATTTCAGTTATTTGATAGTAATGAAATGAAGTTTTGTTTCTGCTGCATCTCTTGTTTTATGTGTATTTATGTATTTTATTATGTTCCTGCATAAGTCCAGATCAATTTAAAATACACCTAAAATAACCTCGAGGAGGAGTAGTAGGAGAAATGGGGGGAGGTTTCAACAAAAGAGAACCCACAGACACAAAAAGAATCCATCAACATCCTCTTGTGGTGGACATTTTTCTAAGGCATCAATGGATGGGCTTGTTTGAACTATTCAAGGGATATGATGATGAGATAACACAAGAATTTTCCATGGCACTAAATTCTCAAGTAGAAAATAGTTCCACTATTGTTGTTAGAGGACTTTCCATCACCTTAAATGTTGAAATCAGAAGAAGAATAACTACCCTACACTTAGGAGTTTGATGGAGCAAGGAGGATAAAGAAGTAGGTGTTACAACTAAGAAAAATTTCTTCATTCATAGAGAAAAACATGTAGAAGATAAAAATGGAGTGAGAAGAGAGAGCCTATCTTACCCTGGGATGAAGTGGCCCATCACACAATCAAATACATATCATGTGAGGGGATATTGAGAATTGTGTATGCCTATCATTTTAGGCTACTCCATGACCTAAGGTTCAAAGCACAGTTACCCATTCCACAAATACTCGGTGTTTCACATTTCCTCTTCTAGTTTATCATTGAAATGAGCCAGAAAGTGAGGGAAGGAAAGCACCAACACATTGGCAAGGAAAGGACCCTGATACTTTAAAATAAGGAAGAACACCAAGATAAGGCATTGGAAGCCTCATCCTCCTTCAATCCCTATCACCATGGATGAATCAGTGAGCAAAAGGGAAGAAGTGGAACCTAGAGAGGGCAAGTTTGAAGAAATTACCTCTCCTAAGGCCAAGAATAAGAAACATGTGCTACCCATAAGGAGGACCACCACTAGAGCAGACACACTTAAGAGACTCAAGACACAAGTTTCCTTGTTACAAGAGGAAATAGGGGAGCTACAAGAGAAAATAGAGGAGTTATAGGAGAAACATGGGCTACTACAGGAACAACAGGAGGTGCTACAAGAGAGGTATCCACCCCAAAAAAAAAAGTGGAAAAAGGCCTCCAAGGACTCTGGGAGCCTGATCCACAACCCAATATAGAATCCCACTACAAATTTGTTGAGGGAGGTAGGTTATACCTGAGAAATTTTCTTTACTACTCTTCTTTGAGTTGGAGAAGGAAAGAGGCAAAACACATAGATGGATGCACATTGAAATATCCAAAAAGGTAGAAGATGTAGGCCTCATGGAGGATAATTTTAATGAAATGGGAAAAGAATTGAATGACTTGAGACTAAGGGAGTTAGTCATGAGGGAGAAACTATAGGAAAAGAACACAAGGTTAAGAGAGAAGTCGCAAGAAAAAGAGACACAACTTGCCATATGGAAATTTTATCTATATAAATGCATTAGCAAAATATGTCTCCTTACATTTCCAAGACTAAATATAGTTCATTGATTTTTCAAAAAGGAAAGTATTGAGGATAGATCCAAACTAGCTGAGTTTTACATGCACAATCTGATCCTCACATACATAAATTTGTGTGACCCAAACTCAAGTTGTGATACATGTAACTAATTGAATTAGCCTCTTGGTTGATCCATGAGGAGACAATATTTGAAGATGTAAAAAGGTGGTGAAAAAGGAATAAAAGGAGCCCTTATACATCATAGCATAATTAGTGAGCCCCAAGGATGTCATCAACAACCATAATCTCATCTCCTATGATCCTGAATTGGTAGCTAGGTACATGGCATCCCAAGAAAATTAATCCTACATTTTGAGGACACCTTTAGGATGTTGGGGACATAAAACTTGCAACCTTTCCAAAGAAGATGGCATGCTTTGCCTCATAGTTTTCAAATCAAAGAGTATCACTCTCCAAAAATACTATGAAATGCCTTGGAGAGAACCCCACTATACAAAAAAAATCATGCAAAGGCTGAAGATCAAGTGGATAGGACTCAAACTCAGTCCTCCCTGAATATTGGGCCTACAAGAGAGAATAAATTAGGCAAACGAACAAAACAATGGACAAACGTAGAGGCAAATTCAGATTTCTATCCATAGCAAGGCACACCATTTGAGATGGTTTGGGATTGTAGAGTGGCCACCGGGGCCATGCATGAACTTCACATCAATGACTAAGTTGCTCAAAGGGTGAGAAACACCTTCAGCAAGGGGGCAATGATGAGGCCCATCAATAGTTATATTTTGAGGTCCATTGTGTTATCGACCAGCCCTTAAAATTCTCCATCTTTCACATTAATTCACATTTTTAGCCATAATATGCTTAGTAACAAGACTAAATGGTGTTTATCATATTGCATGGCCTAATGTGATTAATATGCAGGAAAAAGAAGCATTTCTGGAGATATTTACTATGCAGGGGCTTGGTGGAGATACCCAGAGAGAATATAGGGGGATTTCCCACCTCATTAACTCTCCTACTCAGCTTGAGATCAAAGATTCCTCACCAAAAACTCGAATTCACTAGCAACTAAGGAACTCCAAGTACATGTGAAGATCAAAGAGAATCAAATCCACAAATTTGAGGATTTTGGAGGGGAGCATTCCTCCTTTCAAGGGAGTTTCCCCTCACTTACTTTTGGTATAAATAAGCCAGCCAAAGGGCTCATTAGGACTCAAATTTTTGTTGCATCTAGGAGTAGCTATTGCGAGCCTAGTGCTTGACATTTTTATTCTCATATTTAGTATGATGTATGTGCCTCTTATTTTCTGTTAATGAGAAGTTCACTATTGGTCTGCAAATCAATTATTTTTAGAGGGTTAAAACCCTTGGATTTGGGCCGAACCAAAAGGATTTAGTCCCTCTCTTGTATTTCTTCCTTTTTCTTGTTCAATTCATTTCAATTATTTTCTTGTTTCAATAGGTATTATATCATAAAACTTGTAGTTACAGGTTTTCATATCACCTCTCTTGTGTGAAGAGTGATTGGAAGCTCTACAATAACATCCCAAAAATATGTGTTTATGATTTCTTGGAAATTGTTAAGTATTGGATTGTAATCCTTCTGCATGTTTATTTTCTACAACTTAGAAGTTATTAGCATTGGTTTGAAAATTAGGATTGTGTTTTAGGGTAGAGTAGATTTTAATAAAATTCAACTCATATTTTCCATCATGTTATTTTACTTTGTTGTAATAGTGATCATTTGATGCATGTGTTTGACTAGTTTGCAGGGATTTTGTTGAACTATAGGGGTGGACACACCTTTCTACATCCACCTATACAATTCCATCTCCCTCCAAGATACCTCACATTGCCTCCAAACTCTTCCACCGAGATCACTTTGCTAAGGTAAATGAAGGACACCATGGGCATAAAATGTAGAAATTTTAATACAATTATGTATTGCCTGGATTCTCCTAATCTAACAATTATATGCCACTGTTAAAGACATGATCCTTCTACTTAAATTCTTGCGGAAATTTAATCTCCAATTGCAAACATATGAAGAAAGATCAATCACACATAACACAGATGTTTTTACCGAGAAAGCATAAAGCTAAAAACCCCACTATCATATATTATGTATATATCATGGATCATGAAACAATCTCATACAAAACTCTACTCCAAGAACTCTCAGTACAATATGCAGGTGTCTCACACTGTCTTACAAAAATTGGCAAATACATATGCCAATTTACTGCCTCCTGACAGCTTGCCTCCTCTGCGTAATCCCTGATGGTCAATAACCTCTGAATGAATCCGATCTTGCCTTGCCTTGACTGTGCAATCCTCATTGGCATCTCCAATGTGTGTTTGGTTGCAAGTGTGCACCCACTAATGTCACAAATGATAGTCCAACTATCCCTTTCACGTATCTCTCAATTGGGTCTCGACTGGATCTGACATGCATGTAGTTAACAGTAGTAAATCTTCAGTTGCATGTGAGATCACTCCATGTGAATTAATTTAATATTTAATTCATTGATCTCTCACTAGTGTATCTTTAGTTACAACTAGTTACAACTAGCACAACTGAGTTTAACTCACTTAACCGAGTTAAACTAATTTACAACTCACATAAATACACATCCAAATTTGTTACATCTTTTATCACTCAGCTACAACGAAGTCCACTTGCATGTCCCACCAACCAACCTTAGAACTCGTAATTCCTTTAGTCAACTGGTTTGCCACATTAGTTAACTGAAATCAAGTGCTTCAAGAGAATAGATTATTATTTATTGTCTAATTATTATTAAGAGATAATAATAATCGACATGCATTCTATTTTTAGACATGCAATCTACGAACCAACTTCGCACATGCATTCCAAAAATAGATGCCCATCCATAAATAGAATTTCCACAACCATATATAAATAGTGTCCCACTATAAATAGAATTTTCTCACCATTGTGAAAATAGACATACACCTAATAGGTGCTTAATTTTCACTAGGATCATCATCTTGTTAAATTGGTGTAATAGAGACCTATGAGGGGTACTAAGTTTGGTTAAGGGGCTTCCACACCCTTCATTCATATACTTCTACCCTCATACACATTATTCTACCTTCAGTACACCATTCATTTCCTAAAAAGCTCTCGGACCCCCCTCATGTCGCAAAACAGGGCCTCTTGTAGCACTTCCTATAACAGGTCGGTAGCGTTGTTTTCTTCTACCATATTTGCTCTAGATTTTGACCCTTGGATATTGAAGTTGAATAATGGCCCACAAGCCTTGATTTCATTATTACGGAAGAATCTAAGACCACTCCAACCATGTCCTCTCCACACTGTAAACATAAGACAACAAATATAATTAGAATTAGCAATTTTTTTCATAATTGTGTTGAAGATTGAATTTATCTTTTTCAAGCAAGTTGCAAATAGATAAATGATTCATGCAAGTGGGATTTTAATTTGATTAAGTATGCAAATAGAGTAGCATGGTGCACTTTTTCAACCATACTAATCTTTTCCTTTCATGCAGTTTCAATCAAAATGTGCTTTGAATGAATGCCATTTTCACTTTTGTAGTTAGAATCATGTTCATCTCCTTGAAATCATAACATGATTTTCTCTTTGTAGTTAGCTTAAGGAGTGATCTATAAACACCTTGATTTGATCTCATGATTGAGGGTGACATGAGTAGAAATTAAATATAGCACTGTCACCTCTAAGTTTGTACGAACCTCGAGTTGATAATTTAAGTTGAGAAGCCCTTGGGAGTTGCAACATCCTTGGTGCAATACCGAGGATCCTTGGTACAATACCGAGGCACATCAACGTAATGGATTTCACCAAACTATACTATGGGTTATCAAATGGGTCTTATAAGTTCTACAACTAGAGAATATCCTACTCAAGCACGACATTATACTCTTGGAATTCTTGTAGTGGGAAAAACCCTCTAGTATCAAGCTATGGGAATTGAATTAAGAGACCCCCTTCATATTTTATCACTTTGAAGATCTCGTCTGCTCGAATAAGAACCATCAAGACTATATTATTGGTTAAACAATTAATTCAATTCGAGGAATGCTAAATTTGAAACCTTAGGAGCATTGTGGTTTTGAGGAAACTGTAAGAGTGACAATAGGAACGTTATCAATGAAATGGGACAAGAACCAAAAGTAACGTTGAGGTATATTTTCTCATGCCAAAAAGAGGGAGTGATAACCAAAGGATCTAAAAAAAAAGGTGGAGTTATTTTGAGCAGGGTAGGTCTAAGAAAGCAGAAGACTAGAGTGTGTAGGTTTGAGTGAGAAGAAGTGCAAGGAAACACTTAGGTTAGGATTACTTCATATGTAGGTCTCTAACCTGGGTAAGGAATTGTCAGGGAACTACAAGGAGAGGGAAGAAAACCCTAATTTTGTCTCTCATAGCATGTTAGGCTAAGGAAAATAACTCCTAAATTGATACTATTGCATTAATGAGAACAAAATAATATATCAAAGAGTGACCTTTCAGATTCATCTTCCAAGGTTGGTTCCTATTCTAACTATTCATATTTCCCTATATTTACATATCTACAATTTATTCACCCAATCTTCGAGGATTAGGTGTCTAACATTTCATTCCTAAGAACATTAATCTCACAATATTGAATATAATGGGAAACAACTTACGAGATTGATACCTTTAATTGCAAATTTTGATCATAGCCAATAATAATCCCACTCATCATTCCAGAAAATAAAAGTATATAAGTTTGACATTAATGATCATCACCTCTTAAGATTACCATCTTATTGTGCTTCCAAAGGTGATTTCAATTCTTTATTTCTTCCTTCCAAGGAATCACCATTACAACCTTTTGTGATACATGGTTGTAACTTACTACCATCTTCTTTCAAATTAGTTGTTTTCTTCCCTCATAATTTAAGTCTATTCATATTCCTAAGACCAATGTTAAATTGCACCAACAACATCTATTAATAAATTCACTTTGCCATTAAATGATTTTAGCTCAAGTGATTTGGTGAACAATTTATTTCTCTTGTTACATAAGTTCAAATCTCTAAAAACATATTGTATATAACCTATTAATAATATTTATTAAATAATTGTATTTGGTGTCATAATAACCAATGATTTATTGAAATTATCCATTATCCAAAAAAAATTCATTACTATTAACAATAAATAAATTTACCATTCCTAATACATTAAATAAAATCACCATACCTAATATATTATTTCGAGTTTTGAGAGCCATACTACGAAATAGGAATTATATGTAAGAAAGATTTATAACAAAAATGTCCATATATAAAATGGGCATGTATCAAGGATGTATAGCAAAAATGTGGATATATGTGATGGAGATATGTCTAGCCTCACAATTTACACAAATGATATGACTTGAAAATCGACTCATTTGATATAACAAACCTGGAAATCTATGACTCACTTGATATAACAAACCTGGAAATCTATATATAAATTATAACTTGCACGGGAAGAGTATTCGATAAAAACAAATTAATTATTATTAAAAATATATGTAATTTAAAATTTAGTGGGAAACGATCATTGAAAAACTCAATTTTCTTTTTAGGTTAAAAGTAATCACTTTCCTTTCTAAATAAGTAACTTTACATAAGTTTTCAATTTTTAATTTTTAATCTTTTTGGACTAATTTTTTAATTATACGAATAAGTCGAATCCCGGATAAAAAGGTTAAATTTTGACATGAAGGGAGTTTCATGGGTCGAATTTTAGATGAATAACTCGAATCCCGGATAAAAAAAAGTTAAATTTTGACATGAAGGGAGTTTCATGGGTCGAATTTGATGAGCAAAATGTGTTACAAGTTATTTTGTCTCTATTAAACATTTAAAAATTACATAGTTTAATTTATAGGTAAAATTATTATTTTTATGTTATTTTTTCTTGGAAGTTTGAATTAAAATTAGATAGAAATTTTTAAAAATTTAACTTAAGTTGTTTAATTTGTAGAATTTGAATGCCCTAAAGGGTTTTTCAAGGTGTTGAATCCATTTATGCATTCAAAAATGTATTTTAAATAACAAAATTTCATATTATTTTTTAAAATTGTTTTGTTGGATTCTCCTAAAAAAATCTATTTAGTGTATAAGTTAGACTAGGCCTTTAAAAATTACACTTTTTTGATGATATGTTAAAGTTTACATAAAGTTATTTTGATGGTTTGTTTTTTCCAAAAAAATTATTAATACATTATTTTAGGTTGTTGAACAATTAGAAGTAAGGATTTATCTTGAATTTTAGAGAAAAAACTTATAATATGTTATGCTTAGGTTTTATTCAATTTTATTGTATTTATCTTAAATTTTGGAGAAAAAAAATTAAAATATCTTATGTCTAGGCTTTATTCAATTTTACTAATAATCAACCTAAAACATATAATATTCTTTAGTGTTTACTTAAAAAATTCAAAGTTTGGTTATAATTTAAAGAATCCAAATATATTATCCAATCTTTGAGTTATCCAATTTTTCCAATAATCAATCTTAGATATATGTTCCTTTTTATGGTTTACTAATAGTTCAAAATTAGTTATATCAAATGCATATCAATTTTAACCCCAAGTCTACCACCCAAACCGTTAAAATCTCTCAAAACGAAAAATTTTCACTTCAAAGAGATTTGATTCCTCTCGACTCTTGGTAGATCTTGAGTTAAAATGGATCTATCTATCACACTATTAATTTAAAGTCACTAACATCATACCAAAACTAAATGTAGATTACTGAAACAGATATTAAGAGAAAATTAGCAATATGATGCAAATATTAATTGGTGAAAGTTGAATTTTCTTCATTTGTTTTGAATACGCTGCCTAATTTGTCCCCATGCGACCCACCAAAATGACGTTGAGCTAGAGAAAGGCTCATTGGTGCACAACAGACTGATACATGGGGCTTAATCCAGAAGGAGAATGCAGACCCATGCACACCATGGCTGACAAAATTCAAGATCTTGGAGTTGCCAAATGCAAAGGTACAAAATGTTGATGAAGATGTTTTCCAAGAGGTGAACTATAAGCCAATGGAAATTTTTGTAAACCCTATGTTGTGGGACACCATCACTAAGAGTTCTAGGTCACCTCTCCTTGCTCTTAACCAAGTTTTAAATCTCCTTTCCTCAGGTCTTGATTGTCCTATGTCGAGGCCACTACATGTCCTATGTAGAGGCCAATACTTGAATTGACCCTCTCTCTCTTTATTTTCCACGAAGACGTTACATTCCATGGATATGATGAGGATCTACCTTTCATGGATTGATATTTCCTAATAGTGATGCCTAGATTTGGTTTGAAAATAAAATATGGTTGGCAGGTCTATTGATTTTTGATTTGGTCAATATCTTGGTAAGCAACCATTGAAAAAAGAAAATGTGTATGAAATGATAAAGATATGGATGAAAGTAATACTAATATTTTGTTTTACTAGCAAACACATGAAAACAACAATAAGCATCTCCCCAAACAAAAATGATAAAAACTCTATGGGAAACCAAGAATCTTGTATATTAACATTCACTTTGCAAATTGGTTATTTCCGTTGGTGATATTATATGTCCCATCATATTTCATTAGTCATATATTTTATATACAAATATTATGGCATGTCCAGGTTAATGAAATTTGATGTCAAGGTTATGGAGATTTTATTGTGAGCGTTCCATGCAACTCAAACCAAGATTCAAGATTCAACAAGTCGTTTATGTGTTATGGTCATTTTGTTATCATGATAAACATGTAAAAAAAATTAACATCACTATGTTATTGAAGGGTAACTTTTAAATCCAACCTTTATTGGTGAAGGGTTGATTTATTATCAAAACATCATTCTCAAAGGAAAAAATTTTAAACATAATGTTTCTTGACCAAAAGTAAATATCCAAAACGTCAAGAAAAAATTATGCGATGAATAAAAAGAAATTCAAATTCCAAACCTGTTCCATTATCCTGCAATCATTTCATGTGTATCACTATCGTCTAGGACGTTATCACAATAGATACATACACATATTGGGATTCAAAGTCTTATTATAAATAAAATGAGATCATGAACTTTATAAAGACGTGACCATTTTGATTTTATAAAAACGTGAAAATTTCTTGTTGCGGACCAAGATAAGGTTCCCTATCACCGTTAGTGCCCGTAACATAATTTTCAATCTGACACTACATGTTTTACAGTAGGCCAACATTTACACTATTGTAAGGTGGTCATACCTGAGCATTTTTCCATGACAATGATGTTAGGAATCATAGTCAATCATGTGCATGGCTTTGCCAAGGAAGTACATTGTTCTTGGCCTTGATTTGAATGTCAATAGTGTGAAAGAGGATCACTCTTTGCTTCCATAATGTGTAACGTGCGCGACATAGGTGGAGAGAATTCTAGGAAATTCCACAGTGAAGTCCCACTTAGGATTAAGGGAAATGGTGCACATCCCCTAATGTCAAGGACTGTGAATATTTCGTTGAACGTATCACTCGATGACAATTATGCGGAGGCCATTTATGACAATTATGCTTTGATTCTCCACTTGTCGGGAGGTTCTACAAATCATTGTTTTTCCTTTCTTGGGGTCGCCTTCTCTTGTTTTCACTATGCGACCTATGTCGCATAATGTGCGTTCACAACCCATGCAGAGGGGTGATCCTCCCAGTCATGGGGCTCCAACATTGAGAAAAAGAAGGTCATAGGGAATAGGGTTGTGGAGATACCTAAGCAGGGTGGGTGTTCTGCTAGGGGTGTGATCAGAGCGTCGTCAGGAGCTTTTGGCGGTATACATGGTGTGATTTCAGCGTGGGGTGGACGTGCAGTTGGAGGAGGTAAGTGAGTTGGTGTAGCCCGTGGGGGTGGAGCAAGTGTGTGGGTTCAGAGCAGCAAGCTAGGGCATGCAGGTTTTTAGCTGGAAAATTCGCTCTAATGCCATTCATGCCATGTTCTAATCTATTTTGGATGACCTGGAGGCACATGACAAGATCATAAAAGAAGAGCATGAGGTTTTCACCACCATGTTAAATCAAATTTATTACTTTCAATTCCATGTTAGCGAAAGGATTGTGGTGGTTTTATGAGGTCAAAATTTGCTTGCTGAAAAGGTAGAGAAGCTGTAAATGTGGCTGGCTCACTTCGAGAAACATGTTCAGTGTTCATATCCCCACCCTCCCTCTCAAGGGACTGGGCTGGATAATCCAACGTTAATTACTTCTGATGATTAAGCATGACCACATGTGTTATTCTGGTTATGTTTCTCTTTTGGTTCTTTTGGCCTTTTAGGCTTTGGACCTTGAATTTATCTATTCTTTTGTTTTTATGTAATATGGTGATAGCATTGGTCAACAAACTCGGTCAGAGTGAGACCATTTGCGTTTTGATAACTATGTACTCTCCTTTTGATTAATAAATAGAACCTTGACTTAGAATATATATATATCCTAGGTTTTAATATTTATCCCTTAGGTCTATTAATCATTTGGGTTTTTAAGATTAATCCATTGGGTTTTTTAATCCCTTGGATTTATAATATCAACCGCCTGGGATTATTAATTCCTTGGGTTTATAATATTAATTATTATCATTATTATTATTATAATTACTATCATAATTATAATATACTATTAACAATATTTCATAGTATAATAATTATAATTATATTAATATTATTAAAATTATATATTTATTGATATCAATATTAATAATAAATCCATACCATTCACTTATAACGACTTATATCAACCACATTTATTAACGTGATTGTACATGTTATTGATATATGCCTATTAGCATATATCAACCACATATATAAATGTGGTTGCGCTAATGGTTAGGTGTTGTGAATATCATAGGACAAGGTAATACTTATTATGGTGACATTTTGTAGTTTCTTTTTAATTTATAAGAATATTATGGTGAGAGGTGAAGAAATATTCAATTCAAAATTTATCTATTTTACTATGTATAAATAATGTATTTTCTCTTTGTTTGGGATATAATTTCTATAGTAATGTTTTAATAAAAAGTTTTACTATTATGATTTTTATTTTGATAATCATTTTAATGAACATTATAACTTCATATTTAGACATGTGAAATTGATTTCTTAGAATGTAGGGGTTCTCCATTACATAGATCTTAAAACATGAGTGAGAGATAAACAACATTGCACAATAATAGTTAAAGTTGCAACTTGCATATAAATAAAATTTGATAACAATAAATTAATTATTATTAAAAAAAAATTGATCTGAATGGATTGTTGAAACTTAATCTTCCTTTTCTAGTTAAAGATATTGAGTTTAAATTTATAACTCTATAATAGCTTGTAAATATTCAAGATAGTGGGAGAATGTAGGATAGATGGCCTTAACAAAGGCTATGATAATAATGCCCATTTTAACTCCAATGACTTCTACATCATGCATGATGGCTTTAATCTCTAAGGCCAGGGCATACAGGTCATCGTCATTCAACTCTAGTTTGGAGATCTTAATCATCAACTGAACTACTTCCAATTATGAGTGCGAGTCATATAAATCTTTCAACTTCTTCAATGCATCATAAACATTTTAAATTGGAATAATATGATGACTCACCTATTCACTTACAAAAGAAACAATTAAGGCATAGGTTGTGTTTTCCTTGTTCCCCCAAATGGTTAGCTCCTTATCTGATGTGGGCTTGACAAGTGCATTGTCACCTTCTCCTCCATATATTCCTTTCCATAAGCCATTAAAGATAAGGGTTTTTTTTATATTTCTAAACCATTCTTGGTATTTCTCCTTGCCAGTGAGTACTACTCCAACAATGGAAATGAGGGAATGTGTCCTTGCAATACTCTTTTAAAGAAAAAAAAGTAAATTAACAAAACAAAGCAATATATTCCAAACCCCCAAAGCTTACGTGGTTAGATAAAGAACAAACAATTTACCGGTGCAAGCTCGTTAACCTAATATCAACATGCCATGCTTGTCCAAGGACATATTTGGAATTTATACATATTTAATAATTGTAAGTTGAATAATTAATAATCCTGGGAAACATTCACATTCAAAATAACTTAGACACAAGGACTGCAACAATAGTACTTCAAAATTACATGATTAGGAAAGGAAACCATTGGTTTTCAAGTAGAATAGTTTGATAGCTTAAGGGAGAATGAATTACTGACATCTTCTTCCACAAATGCAACATCGACCACACTATCAACATCATAAACCATGGAACCTCTTGTCCCAATCAATTGTAATCCTTTCTCAGGTGACAAAGATAATTCTCAAGTGCACTATATTGGAACTCAAACTTTGCAATATATACCTTGTTATATAGGGAATTCAAGAACTCATGCCAAAGGTGAACACAATTTTGGGAGAGTCATGCTAATGAATCTATTTTGTAATATTCATATAGATCATAATTCAAATCAACATAAATCCATGTTGACGTAAATGGATTTCACCAAACTATATTATGGGTTATCAAATGGGCCTTATAATCTCTATAGCTAGAGAATATTCTACTCAACCAAGACTTTATAGCCTTGGAATTCTTGCAGTGGGAAAAACACACTAGTGTCAAGCTATGCGAGTTGAATGAAGAGAGTCCCTTCATAGTTTACCACTTTGAAGATCTTGTTTAATCGACTAAGAACCATCGAGACTATATTATTGGTTAAAAAATTAATTCAATTCAAGGAACCCTAAATCCCAAACCTTAGGAGAATCATGGTTTTGAGGAAACTTCTAGAGTGACAACAATAACATTATCATTGGAATGGGACAAGCACCAGAAGTAACACTAAATTAGATTTTCTCATGCCAAAAAGAGGGAATGATAACCAAAGGATTTAAAAATAAAAAGTGGAGTTATTTTGAGTAGGGTAGGTCTGAGAAAGAAAAATACTAGAGTGTGATAGGTTTGAGTGAGAATAAATCTAAGGAAACACTTAGGGTTAGGAATACTTCAAAGGTAGGTTTGTAACATGGGAAGGGAATCGTCAAGGAGTTACAAGGAGAGGGAAGACAAACCTAAGTTTGTCTTTGATACCATGTTAGGCCAAGGAAAATAACTCCTAAATTAATACTATTTCATTAATGAGAACAAAATAATATAACATCAAATAGCGACCTTTGGGATTCATCTTCCAAGGTTGGTTCCTATTCTAACTATTCATATTTCCCTATATTTACATATTTACAATTTATTCACACAATCCCTGGGGATTACGTGTCTAACATTTCATTGCTAAGAACATTAATATGACAATAGTGAATATAATGGGAAACAACTTACGAGATTGATACCTTTAATTGGAGATTTTGATCATAGCCAATAATAATCCCACTCATCGTTCCAGAAAATAAAGGTATATAAGTTTGACATTATTGATCATCACCTCTTAAGATTACCATCTTATTGTACTTCCAAAAGTGATTTCAATTCTTTATTTCTTCCTTCCAAGGAATCATCGCTGCAACCTTTTGTGATACATGGTTGCAACTTACTGCTATGTTCTTTCAAATTATTTGTTTTCTTCCTTCATAGTTTAAATTTATTCATATTCCTAAGACCAATGTTAAATTGCACCAACAACATCCATTAATAAATTCATCTTACTATTAAATGATTTTAGCTTAAGTGGTTTGGTGAACAATTTGTTTCCCTAATTACATAAGTTCAAGTCTCTAGAGACATGTTTGTATCTAGCATATTAGTGACATTTATGAAATAGTTGTATTTGGTGTAATAATGGAAAATAATCTATTGAAGTTATCCATTTTCCAAAAATACTTATTACTGTTAGCACTGGAAAATCGTATAGCAGAAGATGACATTAATTAATGTCATGCCAAAGGTTTACAGGGGTTGAAAACATTACAGGATCTCAAAGTATTTAAAAATCTCAAAGGTTGGATGAAAACCAAATCTGAACTAGTCTAAAATGTTGATTGCACGCATTATCCTTCGAGAAGAGCGCCTTCTGCACTCCTTTTTTTCCGATAAGTGCGCATTCCTAAAAGTGAAAAATGTCACTTTCCGGGACCACACAAGGCAAAGGACAAGTTACTCCTTTTGTGAAGCCGCCTAAGGACAGCCACCAGTGCCTCTTTAGACACTATGTGAGCACATAATGGAATCATACCTCTCCCTTGGGTCACCATCCACCATGTACCAAGGGAGGGAAGGAGGATTTGAAATCCCCTATATAAAGCCACTGTGAGATGAAGAATGGGTGATCACATTGTTATGCTGGCCAGAATTGCCCAAGCAATACCAGCAGTGTGTGACCTGGAGCTGGAGCTAGAGGGGACTCGATTGTTGTCCACCCAACAATCTTAGTCCATCACAGCAGAGAGAGAGGGAGACTGCATGGAGGTAGAGCTTGGAAAACAACAACCTTGCATCGGGACCTAGAACCATTATCTAGGGGCCCTTTGGCAAGTGGGTAAAATTTCTTCTCCATTTCAAACGTTTAATAAGAAGAGGCCTAGAGCCATCGTTTGCATTATTATCGTTTGACTCTCTTTAATAGCTTCTGTATACTTTTGTTTTTGTTTTAGTTTAATTTGAGCATACATGTTCATACTTTTTCCTCTAGATTGTATGCTTTTGAGCTCCACCACTTTCTGCCTGTTACCAATAGTTTAAAGGGTATACCACACCCCTTAAACTGGTGCGATTTTGTACACTTGTGCATCAAATCCACCACAACAGGATTAGCGATTCCACTAATTTTTTACCAAGTTTATGTGGTTGTGCCATTTTTTGCAGGAGACCTTTGTCTATGCTGGAGAGTGGATCTAATAGTCCTCTGATCCATCTTGTAGTCCCTAGATTCACTTTGAGTGATAGACTGAAGAAGGGCAGCTCCTAATTTTTTCACTTGCTGGACTTTGCGTGCATTTGTTCCTCACAGACGTGCAGGGCGTGCGTTCAGCACTGACCTGTGCGTAGGAAAGCGCACCTATCAAGGCTTTTTGCACATAATTTGCATAATGAGATTTTCCTCCCAATATTCTGTATTTTTCTGCTTGTAGGGTGCTTAGAAGCCCCTATTGTATCTGCCAGCACTTGTGTTGATACCCCACAGCTTCTGAGAACTCATTTTTAGCTGCTTTTTGTAGGCTTAAAGTTATTTTTCCGTCAATTTGGTTTTTTGCAAAAATATTCACATAGTTTAAGTAGGGAGGAAATTAACCATTGCGTTCCAAACAATTTATGTTTTGAAAATTTTGGTATTCACACTTAGATAACTAGTCCAAGTAAGTGGCCCAAGACCACACATGCATAGCTATTTTTCTTTCTAGTGTAGAAATTGTTTAGTTTAGTTCAATTTTTGCATTTAGGAATTGTGGGACTAGGATTGAATCATCGATTAGAGAAAGTAATATCTGCTACCTTTGCACCCTCCAGTGATCCTAGGTAAGCACATGAACACTCTATATTCGTGATTCACCATCTCCCTTTAGTTAGTCACATAGATTAACTTGGAAAATTTGAAAGCGGCCCATTATCTGCACATGTTTTCCATTTGAGCCAGGGAAAATATAACATAGTTTAACTAGGGGAGCTTTTAATGAATCAATGATATCCACACATTTAAACTATGTGCTTGTTCACCTTATGCTCACACACACTCACCCACTAAGCAAAGGAAGACACCTAAAACTAACTTAACCGAACTCACTAAATTCTCCCCACAGGGGCCACAAAAGAATTTATAGTTTAAGTTAGGATTAAGGGGGTAGGCATCCAATAAGCCGCCTTGATCACACTTCATATTGAAACATAGAATTTGTGTATTTAGGGAGCTTCAAATCCACCTATCAGCCCACGAAAAAGAAAACTCAAGCACGGCAGAGACCCGATTCAGAGGGGATTAGGCTTAGGCACAGTGCGTGCGGTATTAGTTGGGGCTATGTGACCTAGCTGATACTCAATACTGTTAGCTAACTACCAAGAAGCCCAAGACTCGAACACTCACGTGGGACGGTGGTTTTTAGTGGCCAAAAACTAGGGCATCCTTTACCCTATAGGTGATGATGTAGGCAAGCGCCAAACCCTCTACCCTTACCTTGGTGGATTCTCTTCGGCTAACTGGGGGCATCGCCAGCTCTTACGAGAAATTGTGCCAGCACTCGCAAGAAATCTTCTCAAGGCCCAGTTACTTTTGAGTGTGTGAGGACGTAATAGGTCTACTAGGATTTTCAGTATCATGCGCAAACAAAAAAAAAAACCATTTTTTGCTTGAGTGATCACATAGATTAATTTAAAGGGAAAATCTATTTTATTTTTGCTTTGTTTTATGTATGTGGTCATAATTTTTCTTTGATCATAGACTCTATCCTCTCAAAGTTTTCCAAAACCTAACTTGGTCAACACCCGAACGGTCCCAACAGAACCTCATCGATCCAGGCATCTTTTGGACCTCCCCCCATTACTGGGAGGGGTTCTAGGTCTTTCGCCATTCAGGCATCAAAGACAGAACACTGCCATCGTTGTTGGTTCATCCTTTATTAGAGCAACCATAGTTTGGAATCCTAGTCGGTCTCCCAACACCACACCACACACCACTCCTCCCTCGACCCCTAGCAGGTAGAGGAGTGTGTCCCATTTGGGAAGCTAGCTAAATTCACAGTAGGGTATGTCGCAAACTAACCCTCATTCTAACCAAAACTTTTTATCTTCACACGTTGCAATGGCATCAACCTCCCAGTCACCTTTCTTAGCTTCGTTGAATCTACTTGATTTAACCAATATGACGAATGACCCCATAGCACACGACCCCAATTGGCCTCCCATGCCCACAAATATCCCTTTGGACATACCGAAATTCGAAGGCAAGCAAGAGGAAGACGCAGGTAATCATGTAATGACCTTTCACCTATGGTGCTCATCGAATAACATCATTGACAACACTATTCGATTGAGGCTATTTCAATGCACTCTTATGGGAGTAGCCGTGAAGTGGTACGTGGAGCAACCACCTGCTTCACATGGAACCTTTAGCGCCCTCACTACCGTGTTCCTCACATACTTCCAGTTACCCATTCACCATGATTCAAGAATGGAGTTACTCACTCATTTCAGACAATCCCCTGCCATCCATATCTCAGACCATCTCCATGAATGGAGGTGGCATCGCAATTTATGTAAAGCTAAACTTGACGATCGAGTCCTCTTAGATTTATTCTTGAAAACTCTAATGACAGAGATTTCAAAGGATGTGGCACAACGCAACCCCACATCCAAAGGACGTATCAGGTAAAGCCAATGACTGAAGCTGGTTATACGCCAGTGGGGATACATCTACAACATCTACCCTAACGCCTCATGCCTGACTTATCGGGAATTCTCGGTAGCGTCGAACTACGCAGACGGGCTAATTGGGTCAATGACCCAAGGTTACCTAGGTGGCAGCAGTCAAAACCCTAGTTACACATATAGTTCTATCTAGAACATGTCTCAACTTGGATTCCAATGTCATCATATGCCTTAGCAAAATTTGAGTAATAGGGCACAAGCATATCACCAGGGAGGACCCTATCCTCCGACTGAGGGGACCCAATACGTAGAAAGAAACACTGATGGAAGAGCTCCCCTCCAACGGCCCAGTGCAAACCTAGGACAGTGTTATGCTCAGTCCCTAGCACATGACCCACCTATGCAAACGAATGCATAAGTGAACTTTACAATACGATCTGGCCAGTCATCGGTATTTTCACTGTGATGACTAAATTCTAGCTGAGTTTTCTAGAAGCTGATCTCCATATGTCAATTTTTCATCTAGAAAACCCCCATAAACTTTTTTCCTTCCTACCTTTCAGTCCGCCCATGACGAGATGAAACCTCATTATCAAATCCTACTTAACCTCAACCATACTAGTCTGACCATCAGTTCTAAAGAAACAATCCAAATCTGTTCAAACAACCTCCCCTAAGTTAGGAAGTGGCGCTTTAAGACATTTCACCCTTGGCAAACTATCCAAGAGCCAAAAAACCTCCATCTGCTATAGACCAGTCATAACAGACCTCCCACTCTGCTAATAAAGTGGTCACAGCCCTAAGTCACGCCACTGATACACCCTTAAGTCTCAGCAATACATAGACCATAATCTCAAGCTGATTTTAGGTGTTTTACAGTGTTTGATGGATCTTTCAAGGACAGGAAACATACCAGCATCTCAGAAGACAATTTTTGGCGCCACATGAGAAGACAACTGCTTCTCAATGTGATCTTGAGCCTGGGATGCAGCTACAGTGCAAAGAGTTTTTCATCAAGCTCTTGCGACCACATTCGAAGCCTGAAATAACAGTGAAAGAAAAACAACACTGTCAAGAGGCTGTTGATATGACATGACTAAGAACCTCCTTCATTTATAAGCAGAGGGTTTGAAGACCAAAGAAACCTCCTTCATCTATAAGCAGAGGGTTTGAAGACCAAAGAAACCTCCTTCATCTATAAGCAGAGGGTTTTGAAAGCGCCTCCTTCATCTACAAGCAGAGGGCAAGGGGCCATGACTTCTTCACCAAAGCTAGAATGCCAAGCAACAAAGGAGGAAAACCAAGAAAAGCTCAAAACTGCCCAAAAAGGGCGCCCGGCACCGAAAGTGAAGAAAGACACATCAGGACTTGGAATTTTGGCCCGAGCTTCTAGACATGTTTCTAAAAAGCCTTGAGGGACTTGCTCACCAAAATTGAGCAAATTTTGACATGTTTTTGTTTTTCGACATTTTTGGGCCTAATTGCATAAAATCATGGGCGCCGCCATTTCAGTTTGGAGCATCCTCAACTCTTGAGAGTGGTACCATTGGATGTATTAAATTCAGGAGCATCTACTCAGAAATTTTTGGAGCATTTGAAGTTGTTTTGGTCCCCCAAAGATACAAAAAACACTCACTTTTTCAACATGCTACCCCATCTATCAGCAAGGTTTATTTTCTGGTTTTTTACACATAGTCCTATTTTTGGAGGACTTCCAGACATCAGATTGGGAAAATTCAAATTTTTCTAGAAAGTAGACACTCATAGCTTTCCAACGAGCTATCATAAGCCTCGTTTTGACATCGAGAAGGCTGCCAAATGTTGCCGGAAAGTTAGGGGACCTTTTGCTGATGTAAATTTTGAATATTTTTGTAAAATTTGAACCTTTAAAAATTGCTTTTTCCAAATGTGCGTTTAGCTATTTTTGCACATGGAAAATGATGTAAAGTCAATTATTTTTCCTTTTTTAGCATTTTCTAGATATTTTATGAGATATTTTGTGCCTTAGGCTTTGCAAAGCCTCAAGGACAAGTTTAGATATTTATTAGATATTTTGTGCCTTGGGCTTTGCAAAGCCTCAAGGACAAGTTTAGATATTTATTTTGAACCAATGGCTAGCTAGTTGCCTTGGTTGGTTTTCCTCCTCTTTGGCCTATATATTCCAAGAGGATTCATTGTAATAGAAGGCTGAATTTGAGAAGAGAAGCAATATATGGTCATATAAGCTTTGGAAGAAATACTTGTCTTATGCTTTTGGATTGCCTCTTGGATGCTCTTGGATGAATGAAGAAGGATTGTTGTTGGATTCCATGACTCGGTAGAATGGTATAGTGTCTCTTGCTTTGTTTTTTTCTTCTAGTTTTATTCATGAATACATGTTTCTTGCTTGCTATAGATCAGTAGAGAACAAATTTGAGATCTGCCCATGGAGGCACCTCAAATTTCCTGTTTCTTCATAGCTTCTTTGTTTTCTTCTTCCTAAGTAACATTAAAGAATTCTTGACTGCTCTTTAATACTTAGGATATTGTTGCTTGTTTCGTCCATGGTTTTATACATGCTAAGTATGACTTACGGTACGCCCTGCTTACCTATGGCTAGCTATAGTTCCATCCATGAAATTTCTCTTTGACTGATTAGATTATCATCTTGTTGAACCAAGGAGGCCTAGTTCCGATCTAGCCCTTTGCCTAAAACTATGCGAATCTTGTTGTTCAAAGTTCCCAATGACTTGAAGTACTGTGTTTAGGCGTTCCGGCATAGTAAGTTAAGTTGTTTGTCTTCCTTAAGTGTTTTCCCCAAAGTCTGATAGCCATTTCCCAAAGTTAGAGGGTCTTATACTTCTATGCATGGCTTGAATGTTTGTTTCTATGTATTGATTAGTTTATAGTTACATTTTGCATGATTAATGGTTTGCCCTACCATATTTATGTTATCTATCGAACCAGTGATGCTTGAAACTCTTTATTGTTCACAAACTTGATGTCCATTTACTCTATTTTGCCCAAAGATCCTTTCTACCTTGAATCAAATCAGCCCTTCAACAACCTTGTATCGTCATCTAATAACTTTCTTGACCTTTTGACTCCATAGCCACAGCATAGCCACATTTAATCTAACATCTTTGTATCTATTTTATATCTTTGATCAGTTTCATCCTCTAACTTAAAAAAACAAAAGAATCAAAACTTACTTCGCAACTATTTCAATCGAACATAATAAAAAACACCACAGATATCCCGCTTCCGCGCATAGAAGGCCCTCTGAGTCCGAGCTAGGTCGGCGGGCTCAGCTTGGTTTGATGTTACATCCATTTGGCTTGCCAATGTCGGCCAAATCAAGTGACCTAACATGGTCATCCCAAAACCAACCACACCAGTATAACTAAGAACTATCCTCTAATGTGGTAAAGAAAAATTCAAAAAACAAGCCATACAGAACCTAGGCAGAGGAAGAAACCAAGCGGGGCCACCGCGATCGCAGTGCAAATTAACTCAGCTGCAGATAGAACCAACAACTTAAGCAATGCCCAAGGCAAAGCGAGATAACACCCTCTATGAACAAACCATAACCATTTGCTTGTTCAATAAGTTTATGTGGTGAGTACGGACAGTATATTCACCACTGTCCCGAACTCCCTGAGCTAAAAAAGCTACAAAGTAACCGAGGATAAGGAGGATCTTCCCAACAAAATTTTGTGATGCAAGAACCTTTCCCCCATCAAGGGACGGTCAGCACTCAACAGCAAAACCCGGACGACTCCAGTAAAAACAGCCATGAGATCTACATGACTGGAGAAGAGATGTTTTTTCAAACATGGAATCACAACTATGATACCCCACTAGACACCAAAGCGTTGGGGGTTAGTACCAGTGCACGGACTGCACCTTTGACCATTTCAAAGATGCCTATAGAACCATTGCCAAAGATGGAAAAAGGTCCCAATACGCGAGCAGGGAATTACTCCAAAGCGGCCCATAATTATAGCATCATGGATGATTTAGCACAATCTCCCATTGCTATGTCAGCTCTGGAAGTATTGTAGTCATGCCCAAAACAATGGAAAGCCCTACTTTCTGCGTTAGGAACTATCGATCCTGACGATACGCACCTAATGGCTTTTGACCTAAGCCACCCCTAGGCTTCCTTCAATGGTTACCTTCCAGATACCAGTGTCGGTCCAAAATATCACTATTCACCGATGTGTCATAGACGAGGGTGCATCGACATGCATCATGTCAAAAAATGTTTGGAAAAATTTAGGGTCTCTCGAACTGAAGCCCTCAGTCATCATGCTCAGAGCATACGACGGTCGTCCCTCGACTCCCGTCGGCCTCTACCAAAACATACCGGTCTGCTTAGCCGACAACACGGTCCACATAGACATCGAAGTCTTGGACGCTCACTTGGATTACAGTATACTCCTTGGGTGGAGTTACATGTACGCCATGTCTGCCATAGCCTCCACTGTCTTCTGCATTATGATGTTCCCACATGAGGATCGAATCATTGTTGTAGACCAAATGACGCACAGCGAAAAGCGTCCCATAACAAACACCGATGTAATTCTACCCTATGTAGATACAGTCTCAGATGGTCTTTCACGGTACCGAGAGTATGGCCCTGGCCAATTCAAGCCGTCATCTATCTTAAGTTCATTCCTAGGAGATCCTCCCATCATCCCTAAGTCATCACCCGATGTCGCAGGGGCCTCGGTATGCATGATGTCAACATCAAGCGCCGAGGCTAGTCAGGACACGAACTCAAGCAGTAACGACACCGAGGCATTGGCCACAGCGACCTCTCTAGCCTACGACGCCTCTCAAACCCCTTTCCTCTACCCCCCAGCTGACTTCGTATCCCAGCAGGTTTTGGCAACACTGGTATTACCCAACATATCGTTGGCATTCTCAGTTTGGTACCTTATTCCCCCCACAAGAATAGGAGCCACCCACATTACTTGCACAGGGTTGAAGCAGTCTAGAGGAACCCCGACCCATCCAAGAAATGCTTGAGACCACCCCTGCAAAGGAAGTTACCATTGCAAAGCCGGTGATCACAACCAAGAAAACTGGGAAGAGAGGAAAGAAGACGGTGACCCCTACCATTCAAAGGGAATCACCCATCTGCACCATATGTGATGTTATAGGTCACCCTACCCATATTTGTCCAAAGTTGGATGAATTAAAACCACTCCTTGGATCTGAGACAGAAATCATGACGCCACGTTCCCATAAAAAGGAACCTACCACCAAAGGTAAAGGCAAAGCATTGTGTACCAATAATGCATTCGCACTCTGTAGCAACTATGGGCACTATACCCACCATTTCCCAGAGATCCTGCAATACAGGGATGCCTTACACAAGATTGAGCGATCTTATCAAGAGGATCCCTCCATCCAATCTGTCGGCGATGAGCCTCGCATCATCCTATACCTACAGGAATAGCGACAATCACCTGAAAGACTCCCTGCCAGATCACCCACCCCCCCCCTGACCGAACGGTGCATATTATGCGATGAACTTGATCACTTCATCATTGACTGTCCCGCTTTGGAAATGTTCCAATGATGGTACCCAGTCCATATAGTATATCACGGTGAAATGGACGTCCCATATTCATGTCAGATATGTGGTGACAACCACCCCATACGTCGTTGTCACTATATACCACGATTCCGCACAACTTTAGCCTGTATGCGATCAACCATAGTCTACCTCTCCCACGAAGATGGCACAGACTCAGAATCCATGAACAGTACGAGAACTCAAGAGGATGTGGCAAAGATATCCATCCCATTGTGGCCATCTAGAAGATGACCAAGTAGGGAAATTCATCCGGCCAAACGCCGACGATATGACACACCATATACGATTCATGTCATCATGTATCGGAACCATGACTCGAGTTGTCTGCTCATCTGCCATAGGTGTTGAGTTAGCCACAACTACAAGAGTATTTTTCCCTACGATAGTGCAGACCCAATCCATCTGCACTCTATCGACCGCGTCTGGTTCCACCACATCCACGATGGAATATTTTTCATGTCTCTCAACTAGCTCCACCCGGATTACCCCCATTCAATATAAACCTACACAGGAACAATCCCCCTTTGGGTCCTTGTTTCATTTGGATGAGGATATCCTAGAAGCCATGATGGAGCCAGATTACCCATGGGATGCAATGCATCACCGTTCGCTTTTCCTCCCCAAGAAAGCGTTTAGTTCTAACAAGACAACTGAACAAGAGATTTATGTGATCGAGTCAAAAGACTTCCTGCCATTAGGAAAGGTTGATTGGTTCAAAAACCCCATCCCAACGCCTGATGCATTTGAGGAAGGAAATATATCGAATATTTCGCCTACCATCAAGGTGAACATATCTCAAAATTCGACAAAGGTCGAAGAAATCTCACTGGAGGCAGCATGTTCTCTAGAATAAATAACCTCTTGCACCAAACTATTACAAGAGTATAGAGATATCTTCGCGTGGGACTAATCAGAAATGGCTGGGCTTAGTCCTACTATCGTAGAGCACCATATTGACACTTGGCCAGACATACCCCCAGTACACCAAGAACAACGTCAACTGCACCCATCTAAGGTAGAAGCAATAAAACGAGAAATCGACAAGCTTCACAAAGTCGGGTTTATCTACCCCATCGCCTATACATCTTGGGTTTCCAACCCTGTTCCTGTCATGAAAAAACAGGGCACGATACGCGTTTGCACCGATTTTCGGGATTTGAACAAAGATTGTCCTAAAGACAATTATCCCACCCCATTCATCGACCAAGTCATCGATGCTTGTGCTGGCCACGAGGCTTTATCCTTCATGGATGGGTTCTCCGGATACAATCAAATCCAAATTCGCCATACAGACAGATACAAAACTGCGTTTACCACTCCCTGGGGCACATTCGCATACAAGGTAATTCCATTTGGCCTAAAAAACATTGGAGCCACCTTCCAAAGGGCCATGAATTATATATTTCATGACTTGGCACATATTATCCTTACCTACTTGGATGACCTTATGGTCTGCTCCAAGAAGCGCTCAGACCATCTTGAGGATCTATGATTGGTATTCCAACAATGTCGTCAATGCAACCTACACTTAAACCCCCTCAAGTGTGTCTTCTGCATCAATGAAGGAAGACTGTTAGGTTTTATTTTGTCCTAGCAAGGGATTCGTGTGGACCCCCTAAAGGTCCAAGCCATTAAAGAGGTACCCCCACCTCGAACCCTCAGGCAAATCCAAAGCCTGCAGGGGAAGGCCAATTTTCTGAGACACTTTGTCCCAAATTATGCCACCTATGCTCAAGGGTTCCTGTGCCTCCTCCACCAAGACATCCCGTTTAAATGGGATGATCATGCCCAAAAAGAATTTGATGCACTGAAAGAAACATTATCTTCAGCACCACTCATCAGTCCCCTAGACTATAATAAGGATTATATCCTGTATCTATCAGCCTCTGACTCCACGCTAGCTAGAGTATTGATTCAGGATGGCCTAGGTGGGAGGGAGCATGTAATCTATTATGTCAGAAAAATCTTATCATGCCCAGCATTGAGATATGAGCCCGAAGAAAAAACTGCCCTAGCATTAATCCACGCAGTCCAGAAACTTCGCCACTACATCATCTTGAAAACCACCACGGTCATAGCAGATATTAATCCCATAAAATAACTACTCACACGCCGACTAATGAACCACAAGTACACCCACTAGATAGTCATTCTCCAATAAT
Organism: Pinus albicaulis; assembly: GCA_034641835.2. Taxonomy (NCBI): domain Eukaryota; kingdom Viridiplantae; phylum Streptophyta; class Pinopsida; order Pinales; family Pinaceae; genus Pinus; species Pinus albicaulis. The sequence continues at coordinate 1,359,468,956 of CM076580.1, forward strand.
ATGACTTACAGTTTCGCTCTCCTAAAAGCAAAAAGGAGCTTGCATTAGAAGAGTTCATTACCGACCTCCCAGGAGATTCCAAGGGATCACCAGTAAATGATTCACTACCAAATGAGCATCTTTTATTCGTAGCAACTGATGACCCTTGGTATGGGGATATTCTCCTATTCCTACGAACCCAAAAGTTCAGACCTCATCTCATGCGAGACGACCGTCAGCGCATACGCCAGCAATCCCCTCGATACCTCCTCATGGGAGATGTCTTATATAGATGAGGCATTGATACAATTTTGCGTCAATGCCTCACTCACAAACAAGCAGAACAAGCCCTGAATGACTGCCAAGCAGGTGCTTGCGGCGGCCACCTATCTGGAATGGCTACTGCCCAGAAAGTCCTACGTGTAGGATATTTTTGGCCTTCCTTGTTTCACGACTGCATTACAGCAGTCAAAAGATGTGAGCGATGCTAGTTCTTCACCCACAAAACAAGAGCATCGCTCGCTCCTCTACACCCTATCATTGTAGCCAGCCCCTTCTGTAAATGGGGAATCGACTTCATGAATTGTAACCCTTCCTCGTCAGGAAATCATAAATATATCATCGTGGTTGTCGATTATTTCACCAAGTGGGCTGAAGCCATGCCCACATACGACAACAAAACAGAAACTGCCACTCGATTTCTGTTCAACCACGTGATCGCCCGATTTGGCGTCCCCAAAGAGTTAGTCTCTGACCATGGGAAACACTTTGAAAATGAAGTTTTCAAGGAACTATCTCATCACCTCAGATTCACCTACGAATTCGATTCACCATACTACCCCCAGTCCAACGGACAAGTGGAAGCCATTAACAAAGTACTCACAACTATGTTGCAATGCATGGTGAATAACCACAAAATCAACTGGCACCACATGCTCTTCTCCACCCTATGGGCATACCGCACGGCTATTAAGACGTCCACGGGTTTACCCCTTCCACTTGGTATATGGGATCGAAGCCGTAATTCCCATAGAACGCGAGATCCCAAACCTACACGCTGCCATCGAACTCCTTGATGACACCTAGCCTCTAGAACAACGCCTAGTACAACTAGAGCTCATTGATGAAAGTCAACGACAGTCGCTGCAACACAACGAGGCCCACAAGAAAAGGGTGAAAGCATCATTCGACCACCACATCACCCCTCGCTGATTTACCGAGGGAGAATTAGTCCTTCATTGTGATGTCGTAAAAGAGGCCTTAGGGCCAAGAAAGTTCGAAACCTTGTGGAAAGGACCCTACATCATCAAACATTGCCTCTAACAGGGGGAATACATCTTGATGAAACCGAACGGGACATGTCTCAGCAACCCTGTCAACAGCCTTTACCTCAAGAAGTTTCACCCATAAGGGCCACAACGACCCTTCCCTAGAGTGAAAGTACACAAAACCCAACCACCAAAATATTTTTTGACCCAAAGACTTATTTAAAAACATGCTCAAAGTGCCACCATGGATCACCAACTTGAACCCTATTTCGGATTTGCTGATGGAGCATCACGATGGTCTCAAAACTTAGCCACAGCTACCTGGGTAATCTACCACCCTGATCAATCACCACTGTGTTCAAACGGTGCGTGCATCGGATCAGCAACAAACAATCAAGAAGAATATGATGTCGTCATCAAACTTATGTTCGAGGTCCTCCATCAGGGCATACGCCATATGCATGTCTACCTCGCTTCCCAGTTAGTAGTATCGCAATTAAACCAAAAATTTGAAACAAGAGATATGCATATATTTAGAAAATATTTGCATGCAAAAAGATTAAGCAGAAAATTTGACTACATCACGTTTACACATATACCAAGGAGTCAAAACCAAACAGTTGATCGCATCGCAAACAATATCCTAGACTGGAATGCATCTCGAATAAACCATCATCCATAAAAACAAAAATATAGATATCCATCAACATAACAAAATACATAAACTGAAATAAAAGGCACACCATGTAGAGCCGGAAAAATATCTTTCATATATATATCACAATATGTCTGAGTACAAAAATTCGTGTCACCAGCCCAGGGGCCAGCCCAAAGACACAAAAGTCATCAAAAAATAAGGGAAGCATCCTCATAACGGGTGCTTTCCCTATGTACAAATAAACTCTAGGGTGGTGCTCCCTTAGGAGGAGCACCTGGACCCACCACTGCTCCTGGTACCACCACTGGAGCTGCAGTCGCGACAACGATCGCCACCCGACATAGAACGGGCCAATGGTCCCTCTCGCGGGCCATCATAGTCTCTAACCAAACATCCTTGAGATTGTCCATAAAACCTCGAGCAGGCATCCCCTGTGTCAGGTGGTCCACCCGACCCTGGAAGTCCTCAAGAGCCGACACCTGAGCTGTCAGTTCTGCAACACGCGCGTCTGTCGCATCGGCTTGAGCCTGCTCAGCCTGCTCAGCCACAACCTCTGCAGTAGCCGAGCTGCTACCCTCACCTAAGGGGCTAGCACCATCTCCACCAGGTCGACCAACACCACCACCTGGTCCACCTGCAACAACTCCTCCCTGACCACCTCGAGGTTGTCGCAGAGGATCTTGGCCCACCAGTCGGGCCACGGGGCGACCCACCTCGCCAACATCTACACAAGTAACCAAAATAATGTTAGTGTCACTAATAAAGCACATAAGTACATATAGACTCAAAAAAAATGCAAAAAAAAATAGATAACACATACCTGTTGGCCCCCAAACATAACCATAAGGGAGACCCATGTTCGGATCACCCTGAAAGTCCATCCCCGCATATGGGAATGGCAAGAACATTTGTGGGGTGGCCTCGAACCAGGACTCTGTCGTGGCATTCCAATAACGCCCCACCATGCCACCACCGCCTCGTGGCATCACCAGAGCCCACCTCCTCATATGTGGCTCCCGTGGCCCCCCAATAAGCACCACCACCACCGGCCTCAGCAGCACCACCCTATCGTACATGATGCTGCATAGGATACTGGCGTACGCAAATGACTTAGATCCATGTTGGACCTTGTTCAATTGCAACACCATACCATCAAAACAAAAGCAGGCGAAATCGAAAAAATGCCTGCCCCTCAACCGGCGCAAAACCCCAACCTGCAGACTAGACGCCCGATGCGGAGCAACCGACCTCGCCAGTCGCACAATAATCACCAGAGCACGCCGCTTTGCCACATTTGTCACTGATGCAATGTTTATGCATCCCTTACTAAGAGCTGCACCACCACAATGCTGCCTCTGGAATCTATCCAGGTTCACTCTCCCAGCGGGGAGTGGGTACCTCAACGCCTCACCCTGAGGCAGTAACCCGGTCACAAAATATATATCTGTCTCAGGACAGATGATCAGGTTCGTCCCTCGCAACACAAACATGTTGCGCCTCCTACGCCAATGCTGTATAATGTAACGCAGTAATCGGTCCTAAGACCAAAGTAACTCATTTTCAACAAATTTCAGAAGGCCCCATGTGGCCAACTGACGTCGAGCCCCAACATCAGTAGCTAGAGAAGTTCGGATCTCAAGCCAGTCCTGCTCCCTCCACAATAACCTGTCACCAACACAGGTACCCATCAGTACAGAGAAAAACTCAAAAAAAAGAAAGACAAAAAACGAAAATTTTTGTCACCTCGGCCTTTGCGCACCTATCCCTCAGACAGGCGTGATTAGCGCGCGCCTGTGCTTTACATAGGTGCGCCCAATGCGTGCTAAAAGGAGGGAACAACGCACCCTCACGCGCTTGTCTCTCAAAATTGCGTGCTATGAAGGTGCACTTTTTCCCAGATCACCCGCGCAATCTAGGGAAAAATTTACCAGGAATCTGTACAAACCCAATTTGTACAGACCCCGACACCATCAAGTTGTAAAAAATTAAATGCAGGATGTCATGGAAGTTACCTTGGCATAGTATCGCTAATCCCTGGTACACGGGCTGACCGCAATGGCAAGAAATGCGACCCAAATAGCTCTACTCTCTCAAACCTCAGCAAGTACAAATGAGCAGGATTAGGGCCATAATCACCTATTTATCACCCTTTTCTCAAACTTCAGAGGACCATAACGGGAGATCAGAAGGTCCATTCTGCAAACCGTGAGTTGTACCACAGTCAGCAATCCATGATGGTCAGAGGCAAACCACAAAATCGCAGTCCCAAAAAATTAAATTTTCAACGCCGGAAGGTATGCCCTCTCTCATATTCTTTTTTAAGCCCATGACTTTCAAATAATATTTTTATAAAGAAGATGCTTTCACTTGAGGTAGTTATTTTTGCAGGAAAAACCCGCGAACCTCTCATGACACTACCTACTGAAAGTTCCAGAGTAGGTATCATTCTACCCCTAGCATGATAGAGTCCCAGTCAACTCTGCATATCCTGACATCATTTCTCCATAAAAAATAAACCATAGGGTCCTCATATCCGACCATGTTTATCATCACCTCACCCTACACATGATAAACAACCTCGTTAGTCGATAGAGCCTCCCCTCCATGGCGCTTGTCACCCACAGTAGACCATTTCACAGCAAAAGTGACATTGTGGCCATATCACTCTAGTCCAGGAAACACCTCATGCCCATCCATTCGTCATGCATAAGGTCAAGTTTACCATTCACGCTGTAACCCCCTTCCCGGACGACTAGGTTGTACAAGTAGATCAAAAGCGCACCACCGCGCATCACATTTAACCCACCATACCTCCATCAATGTAAACCTATTTGTGATATTATTTTCATCTTCTTCATCAAACCCACACATGAGACCATCCAATGGGACCTCCACCCCCAGCAAAACAGCCCCCTCACACCATCAGTGAGCTAACACTTTCATGTTTTGGGGTACCTGTCTCTTTGTTTTGTACAAACCAAACCCCATTCTTTTATTCTTTTGGTAAGTGTACAAAGACTGCAAACGATGCACTTCGCCCCTTCACCCTCATATTTCATCTTTTCTCCCATGGCAGCAGTCCCTCATTCCCCTTGGTCGGAGTATTTCACCCCCAATGCACGCACCATCATGACATTCATACCCGGTTTTACACCCGCCCTGGAAGTCCTACCGACTCTAGGGATTTCCCCACCAGAAATAACTATGACTGCCACTAAGCTGCTCAGTATGCTCTGACCTCGAGCCACTGATTCCCCCACTATTAGTTATCAACCATTTCTCTCCAAACATGCCTATGTTAAACCCATCACATCCAGGTCCCCGACCCTGCAGGTCGGCAAGCCCTCGTCCAGTTGAGGCTTCCTTTTTGTCGACACTAACACCTTTATTCCAAAAAGGAAGCGGTACCTTGGATCGCCCCCCTCCATATAAGGGGCATCCTTAGGTGGCACTGTGGGAGACATCATTGCCCACAAATGTCATCGATCCTCCTGACATTCGACTATGACAAAAGATTTTATTTCAAGATGGTATCATACCTTACAACCATTGCACTTTGATCAGATTCGTCGAAGACCCGTGCCTCCATAAGCATCTCTGTCAACAATGCTTACACGGGAAGGTCCCAGCCAGTACATATGTGTACATTGCACAGCCACATGCCATACCAAGTTTACGCATATGGGTACCACATTCCACCTATCATCAAAGAAAAAACGCCCCTGAGGGCGTCAGCAGTCATCGTCAACAACCGCCAGCATCACTATCCTAGTAGTGACACATACAACACATGTATATGTCAATTTTGTTTAACTAGCCATAGCATCATGAGCATGGGACATGCTCACCTCGTTGAAATTTTGTATATATGTTGTAAAATATTTGCTTGCAGGGATCCCTTAGGCCATGGTCATCTTGGAAACGATGTAGGATGTTGTCAATTCCAAGCTTCACGAAGACCTTCCTCTCTCTCTACGCACAATACAGAAAAGAAACTATAATGTATTTTGGCTGAAGAGACCTCACACATTAGGGGACAACCGTTAACACTGGAAAATCATACAGCAGAAGATGGCATTAATTAATGTCATGCCAAAGGTTTACAGGGGTTGAAAACATTACGAGATCTCAAAGTATTTAAAAATCTCAAAGGCTGGATGAAAATCAAATTTGAACTAGTCTAAAACGTTGATTGCGTGCATTATCCTTCAAGAAGAGCGCCTTCTGCGTGCCTTTTTGCCCGATTAGTGCGCATTCCTGAAAGTGGCAAAATGTCATTTTTCGGGACCACACAAGGCAAATGACAAGTTACTCATTTTGTGAAGCCGTCTAAGGACAGCCACCAACGCCTCCTTAGACACTATGTGAGCACACAATGGAATATTTGGAGCACACAATGGAATCATACCTCTCCCTTGGGTCACCATCCACCATGTACCAAAGAAGGGAAGGAGGATTTGAAATCCCCTATATAAACCCACCATGAGATGAAGAATGGGTGATCACATTGTTATGCTGGCCAGAATTGCCCAAGCAATACTAACAGTGTGTGACCTGGAGCTGGAGCTAGAGGGGACTCGATTGTTGGCCACCCAACAATCTTAGTCCATCACAGCAGAGAGAGAGGGAGACTGCACGGAGGCAAAGCTTGGAAAACAACATCCTTGCATCGGGACCTAGAACCATTGTCTAGGGTCCCTTTGGCAAGTGGGTAAAATTTCTTCTCCATATCAAACGTTTAATAAGAAGAGACCTAGAACTATCTTTTGCATTATTATCGTTTGACTCTCTTTAATAGCTTTTGTATATTTGTGTTTTAGTTTTAATTTAATTTGAGCATACATTTGCATAATTTTTCCTCTAAAATGTATGCTTTTGAGCTCTACCACTTTATGTCTATTACCAATAGTTTAAAGAGATAGACCACACTCTTTAAACTGATGCGATTTCGTACACCCATGTGTCAAATCCACTACAACAATTATTATTACAAATAAATAAATTCATGTTACCTAATTTTGAGAGCCATACTACTACATAAGAATCATATGTAAAAAAAATGTATAACAAAAATGTAGATATATATGACGGGAATAGGTCTAGGCTCAGAATTTACACAAATGATATGACTTGAAAATCGACTCACCTGAAATAACAAACCTGGAAATTTATATATAAATTATAACTCGCACGTAAACAATATTGGGTAAAAACAAATTAATTATTATTAAAAATATATTTAACTTAAAATTTAGTTTGAATCGATCATTGAAAATCTCAATTTTCTTTTTAAGTTAAAAATATTCACTTTCCTTGTAGGGAGTGGTTTTCACGAAACGTCTACTAACGTTTATTTCTAGTAACAATGTTGGAGTTTCATCAACATTGAAGAATATACGAAATGGTGGATGGAACAAGGAGGAGAGGAGGAAATCTAAAGTACATTCCACTATGTTATTTCTGGGAATTATGGAAATCCATAACCAAAATAATATTTGAGAGCATATCCCCGGAATCATATAAAAATTTACTCCCATGTTTCCCCCTTCTTGGTGCGAAGGAAATCAGAATAGTACACGATCGATTGTTCACCTATTGTTGCAACATTTTAAATGTTGATCATACAACCTTAATTGCTCGCCGTCCTCAAGGTAAGGAGATTCTACTTTGATTTAACTAGAATGAGCCCTCTTTTGGTATTGTCCTCAAAAGGCTATTATTTCTTGGGAATGGTAATGGGTGTCTCTCAAACGCATACAATGATTCAGAGCATAAAAATTCCTATTACTAGTCAAGCTATCACCCGAATTGATGATTAAAGCACCGCGCTTTCCATAGCATCTGAAGCTACCAAAAGATTTCATCGAAGAAACAAGTTTGCACCAATAAGCTAGCAAAAATGGCTGGCTTTTACGCGACTGAGCGGAGGATGGTAGAATCATTTCAATAGTTTATTTAAATTATGATGAATTTCCTACGACGCTGTTTGGCTATTCTGCATTTATGCGATTAGTGGGTAGGATTATTGTCTTTGCATTAGCACTATTGGGTTTTAGCACATGCTGCTTTCTATGTTGAGAATAGCTCGTTCTTGCAAGGTGGTGGTTTTGTTTTATCTCATCGTTTGGTCCCTGTATGTGAATCCTGAAGTTTATCTTTTACGGTTTCTTTGGGTTTTTACATGATGAGATTCTAGATGTTTGGGTCTGCTCGAGCCTGTAGTTATTGGGATATGGTAGAAGTCTGCGTGATCACAATACTGATTTATATTACTATGGTTATATTGAGATCTATCTACCATACTCATAAGACTAATGTAAAGCAAGATGATAAAATAATGTCTGGGTAGGGATGTTGTATTAGGATAGTTGCTGCGATGGGTGATTAGGGAATGCAGCATCATGGTCCGACGTTTCAGTATTGAATGTCATACAGTACCAGAAGGCTATTACTATTCGGGTCTATTGGTATATATATGGTCCACCTTATGGGATTAAGTGATTATTCATACAGGATGTCTTTTATATAATTTTGAACGATGTTGTTCTTTGAAGATTGTGGGCAATACCTCCCATCTACTTCTCTGGAGACACAATATCAATCTGAATCCTGGATCACTGTTGAATTCTGCAATTGGTATAAGATTTGGAGTAGGTGGATTGATTTTATTATCATATCCAGACCTTGTAAGAATTTTGGGTTCCTTATGTGTTCAAGATGGTGGTCTTGCCCTGGATGTGTATGTTGCTGCTGCTGCCATGAGTAACTCTGGTTTTTCCGGTGATTTTTATCGGAATTTTATGGCGGTGTTTTCTGGAATTTGAAATTTCGGGGGTAGGCCTAGGTTCCATTAGGCGTAGATGTGATTCGACGTGGGTTGGCTTTGGTATTACCAAGGGATCCGTCTGGATTATCTGCCAACAGCTATATTTGGAGATTGATTTCAAATGACGGTGGTCCTATTTATGAGGGGCTCTGATATTCTGACATTAAGTCGGATTTCTTTGGCTGATAGGATGGTGATCTGTATATCTGTATCAATTGGGATTCGGGGATCTGACATTTCTACGATCTAGATCGTTCCTGATTTGGATGGTGGTGTATATTCATATGTTTTCATCCTTATATTGATCTATATGTGTTTTCAAAATTGACGGATCATTATTATGGACGCTCTTATTTATGGCCTAATGTGATCTATCAGTCCCATACGGTATAGCTGGTTGATTTCTTGGGATCTTAGCGACTGCTTTGGCGGTGGATTATGTCAGAGTTGGGTCTAACTAGATAATTTTCATTATTATCCCTTCCCACTTCTGTCAATGGCGTTATTGGGGTCTGGATCGACTGAGGTATCTAATTAGCCGGGCCTCCAGGCAAACTCTCAAGGAATGGCGCAAAGACTACAGGTGGATTTTCAAATTGACGATCACATTATTAAACATGCAACGATGATTCTACCCCCATAACTATCAGCGCTGTGATATCTCGGCAAAGAAGAATCTTTGTCGAGGGGTTAGGAAGAAAATCCCTTTCAAGCACAATATGGATATCGGAGTGGTCAATCTGGACTACGATGACCTCTGCAGCAGGGTTGCAAGTCTGGAAAGGAGGGTTGTCATTGGACGATGGATGTTTCCTGATGGGGGGGAGGTGGACACGGCTGGATGGATAAAGAATCAATGGCATCCTATTATTGGATATGTGCCTACGATTAGCATGTTACTAAATGGATGGTTCAGTGTCCATTTCATGGACGATAAGGATGTATATAAGATTATATCCAGGATGTGAGTGAGGGGTAGAAGTTTTCTACAGTTGATCCCTTGGTACCTCGGTTTCAACCCTGTCATGGAGGCCCCGCGCAGTAGGATTATTTGGGTTAAATTACGTGGTCTGCCATTAGAATTTTGGACACTCAAGGCGCTGGGGGCCATTGGGAACGCAATCAGATGCACAAAATTCTTCGACCCCAGTATTGTGGGGGCTTCTGATAAAAGGATTGCGTGGATGTTGGTGGAGGTTGATTATGGGAGAGGCCTAATTGGGGATGTGGATCTCTTATGGGGTGAGAGGCAGCATCGACAATGCGTGGACTACTGAGGAGTCCCGTTCAGATGCTTGGTTTGTCACAGGACTGGTCACCTGAAAGAACAATGTCCCTTCAGACTGTCTTCCAGACGCAGGGCTATGCCAAAGGTGGCGGTTGATCGGCGTCCTTCGGATGTGGGCGACTCTCCTCGCGGAAATGTACCAGGTATTCCCATTTCTTCTGAGGATGAAACTTTTCTTTCGGCATATGAAATATCGGATAGAGTAAATCATGCACATCCGGATATTAACGCAGATAAATATCCCCCCATCCACTCTCATCTTGAGCCCCATATCCGTGTCATGCCACATGTCGGTCCTATATCTCCTCCAGATCTAGGTTTTGTATCTCCTTTTATTCCTAATCCGGTCACCTATTCTCAGCAGCCCCATCCAACTACATATGACATGGAATCCCCAATATTTTCTAGGTATGATAGGGGGCGAACCTCTGTAAATGTACAGGAAAATGTATCCACTAGATCATATGTGGCTTTTGCTCCTGTATCTGTCAATTCCCATGTATCTGTACATGAATCCATTTCGGACCTGGGTGAACCATCCTCTCTGAGAATTATCAAAGATGCTAGTGAATGTAATAGGACGCCGGCGGATGACAGTCACCCAAACCAGTTTGATTTGTCTGACTCGCCCAAGAACTCGGTTGGGAGCGATATCGAGACGATCCTGGGAAATCAAAACCTGGATCTGGCGGCTCTAATGGTGTTTGATAGGCCCCCTAAGACTAATGACATCCCTGGATCAATTCCATCTATACCAAATATTTCTATCCGAAGATCAAATAATACCAAGAACAAAATTATTAAAGGGAAAATGAAATCTGTTGCTTTATTCACAGAGGAGGAGGACAATCTCACAGATATCCCTATTAATATGGCGGATGTTGGCACTGGGATTCCACGGGCGCTTAGAGCAGGCAACCCGAATGGGTGTTCCTCATGAATCAAATATTATCCTGGAACATCAGGGGGTTTGGCAATGCCTCCAAAATCCATTGCCTAAGGGATCTATTGAGATCTGTGGACTCTTTTATTATTCTTTGTCAGGAAACCTTATGCGGTCATATGAAGGCTATTACGACTTATCTGAGTATCAAATCGGGATGGTGTGGGGCGGCTGTGGACGCAAATGGACACTCAGGTGGCACAATTTCCATATGGGATCCGTCCAGAGCAAATTTAAAGGCCTATAGTTTTTTCGGAGGTATCCTTTTATCAGGGCAGATTCGCGGAATGGAGGGTACCTTCAACATTATAAATCTATATGCACCGTATCAAAATAGGGTTGAATTCTGGAAGCGCGTGCATGACTCTGGAATTCTCTCTCTCCATAATCTGATTATTATGGGAGATTCAAATTTTACTTTGCGGGCTGATGAAAACTGGGGTCCTCATTCCAGGCTGGATTCACTTGCTACCTTTCTGAGCAACATGTTCTATGACAAGCATATAATGGATATAAGACCATGGCCGATCCTTCCCACCTGGTCCAACAAATGGGCTAGTGAATCTTATATTGCAAAAATAATTGATCGAACGTTGATTAAGGAGGACCTCATACTAAGACTATGTGATCCAAGGGCAACCATCCATATATCTGAAGTGTCAGACCATATTCCTATCACATTCTCATGGAAGATAGGTGCATGTAAAAAGGGATTGGCGTTTAAATTCAACAGAGCATGGCTGAGGGAGGATGACTATGTAAATATGATTAGACGCCTCTGGGATGAGGACACTGGGGATATGGAGCTTTCTGTATGGGATAATTTTCATGCCAAAATGAAAAGGATTAAAGTGGCAACAAAAAGATGGGAGACCGCCAAGAAATTGGCGTTGAGGACTAAGCTGTGTGCTATCTCTCAAGAAATAAATGACATATATACAGGTATGGTTGCTAACACTCCAACTGAGGATACTTTCAGGCTCTTAAAGGAATTGGGGAACAGGAAAAAGGAAATCCTGCTCATTGAGGAGATATCATGGAAGTTAAAGAGCAGGGTTAGATGGTTAATGGAAGGGGACCAAAACACCAAATTTTTTCACAAAACGAAAACTGACAGGAGAAACCGAAATGCCATATGGCGAATCATGAAGGAGGATGGATCTTTCGCCATTTCAAATGAGGAGATTCAAAAGGAGGCATATTGCCATTTCTCAAAATTCTACTAGGCTCAGACGGATATTGACGCAGATAATCAGACTTGGCTGCTTGGTCATATTCAAAGAATGTTTGACGACGAATCCATTGATGCGCTTAACAGACCCATCACGAGGGAGGAGGTTCTCTCTACAATAAGATATTTTGCGTCCGATAAATGCCCGGGCCCAAATGGCTGGCCCTCTGAATTTTATTTGTTCTTCTTTGATCTAATGGGCCAATCGGTCCAGTCGATCGTTGAACAAGATGTGATTGGGGGTCATATGTCAGTCATAAAATCCTTAACTATAGCTCTTATTCCAAAATTAGGGGATCCATCAACTTTTATGGATTTCAGACCAATTGCACTCTGCAATTTGATATATAAAATTTCCTCAAAGATTATTGCAAATCGTTTTAAGGTCACCCTTGAAAAACATATCTCACTCAAACAGAAGGGGTTCTTGAAGGGCCGATCTATCCAAGATGCTATTGCAGTGGCCCAGGAAGTCTTTCATACAATGCAGAGTGACAAAATAGACGCGCTGGTTATGAATATTGATTTGGTGAAGGCATATGATTCTATAGACTGGGTGTATGCTTGTCTTCTTCTTCTCAGAATTGGGCTACATGTATCCATTATTCGTTGGTTTATGTCTTGCATTTCTACTGTAAGATATGCTGTGTTAGTAAATGGACTGTCCACAAATTTCTTTATGGCAGGAAGGGGACTGCGACAAGGGTGTGCGCTATCCCCCATGATATTCATTTTAATCATGGATGGCTTTAGCAGAATTATGCACAGGGCAGAGCGGAATGGATATATATCTGGTTTTGGGTTTTCGCCAACAACCAAGACCAGTCACTCACTGTTTGTGGACGATATGTTTTTTTTTGGATCTTTGAACAGAAATCAGTGGTTCTATGTACATTTTATGTTGATAAAATTTTGCTCTGCAACTGGTCTTCACATCAATTATCACAAATCTATTCTTATATATGAATTTGGGAGCATGGAGGATATCTTGTTTATCGTTGAATTTCTGGGGGTCGATCACAGACACGTGTCGGAGGGTCTTAAATATCTGGGTGTATTTATCAGACCTTGTAAGTACAGGAATCGAGATTGGAGATGGATGGTGGATCGTTATAGGGCGAGGATTGGAAAATGGAATCAGAGATGGTTATCCTTAGGTGGTCGGCTTATTATGGTTCAGGTGGTACTTACTCAGCTCATGGTATACTGCGCACATCTTTTCTATTTGCCACAACAGATAATTGATGATATAAACAGGATTACTGCACACTTCTTATGGGGAGGTTGCTATTCAGATCACAAATATCACCTGGTGAAATTGAAATTATTATGTAGAGCCAAAAAACATGATGGCTGGGGGATATTGGACTTTAGAACATTTAATTGTGCGCTTTTGTTCAAGACTTTCTGGAGGGCTCTGACAGGCAGAGGTATTTGGAGCAACATCATAAATTGTAAGTACTTATCAGGGGAGCCAATGCACCAGCTTATCTGTCATGAATTTCATATTCTGCCCAACATATCTGCCATCTGGAGGAGTTTGTGCAAAGTTCTTGATCAAGTAGCGTCTCGTCTCACCTGGCATTTTGGAGATGGATGCGAGATCCCACTGGGATCAAAACCGATTTTTGGGGCCTCTATTGACAGGGTGCTTCCACCAAGGCTCATACAGAGATTGGCACATAATGGTATTATTTATTTGTCGCAGGCCCTTGACTACTAGACGTTCGGTGCTCCTGTTTTTAAATCAGTGGAACAGCTTCATCTGGATAATGACGATGCTGAGGTTTGGTCTCATTACATACTGTCGCTTAGATCAGCTGGTCTATGTTATGATGCAAGGGGTGACTGCATATCATGGGATAGTGCGCTTAGATATGGGGCTGTGATTGTTCGAGACATATATCAATGCATTAATATTTCTCATTATTCGGACAATATATCCTCCACCTTCTATCAATTTTGAGGAAATCAGATTCCTACAAAGATAATTCTATTTGCGTGGTTGGTATGGAAGGGGAAAATATTAACATGGGATAACCTTCTCAAAAGGGGACAATGCGGTCCCAACCGATGTTCTTTTTGTTATATGGCGGAGGAATCTATCGTCCACATTTTCTTTAGTTGTCCTATCATCATGAGATTGTGGCGTTTATTTAGTGATTTTTTAATGGATCCGACATGGATCCCAACGGATTTCATATCTGTGTCGGAGATATGGGGGAAAAAGTCCGGAAAATTCAAGCACCTTCCATTTTTCTTCATATGGGAGGTATGGCTGGCTCAGAATAGACATATTTTCCAAGATGTCCCCTTTAATATAGCGAATATTTACTGTGCTATCGACAAATGGATGGATGATAGGTCTATGTCTCGGGATATGGTGGTGGACGGATCTATCCGGATTAGGCCACATGAAATTTCTATTCCCGCTTTCTTTTTTTACGGAGCCTGTGCGGATGGTATCATTGGATGTGATGCATGGGTCAAGATATCTCAGGTGGAGCGGATCCACTATTACTGGAATGGTGGTAAAGGGACAAACAATATGGTTGAGATTATGGCCATCTCGGGGGCCCTTCTCGTGGCATGCCATTTAGATCTTCCACATATATCTTTTTATGGTGATTCCAAGATGATTGTCGATGGTATGATGGGCAATATTTCTCTGATAAATACAGGTATCTAGGGCTGGCTGAAAAGAGCCACAAGATTATGGAACAGGTTGAATCGTCCTCCCATTTATCATATATTCAGAGAAAATAACAGCAGGGTGGATGCTTTATCTAAAAAAGGCATTCGGGTGGATTTTGGCAGTATCTACATGCTCCATTACAGGAATGGTTCCTTGATATGTCAGAACACCATTCCTTTACCATGAAACCTATATATTTTCAAGGATATGGTATTTTGTTTTTTTATTATATATCAGATAACGTTTCTGTTTCAGGAGTTTTTGGTCGGTATCAGATATGCGACGGATGATGATCTTCTCCTATCTGCCAAGTTTACATATGTCTACCAGTTGATCTATTCAAATCATGCCTCCCGGAACTCACTGTTTATAAGCGATATTGGGGCATTGTGGTATGGCTATATGGGATCTCATTATCTATATATTTTTCAAATGAGCTAGATCGCACAGATCTATTCTTATTTCCTTTTGTTGACAGCGTTTTCTCTAATCTGTGTACCCGAGGCACTACAAGTGAGCCTGGTAAAAATTTTCCTTCATATGGGCAGGCACAGGGTATTTAAACAGTTTCATAGATGCCCTTTACTATCAGGCAAGCCTGTTCATATGACACTTTTTTGGATCTGAATATTGTATAACATGCGCGCCTGGCAATTTAGTTACAACAAAGGGTCGGTGTACACAGGGTAGGGGTATTTGATAATATCAAACGCTGATCCATTTTTGCCACCTAATTATCAAGCAAACATGATAAATTGATTATGCAGGGATTATTTTTTGTAAGTCCTTATATGTATATGCTTTATTTTCACTGTCTTATCAAGTGGATTAAGATTGCAGGTATTATCTTTCTAGTATTATCAAGCGAGCCTGAATTGGTATTGAGTGGCTTGAGCACTCCCAATTAATTGTGCCCTTTTGTTCATGATCTTTTCATTTCTATGAAAGGCAGTATCTGTTTAAGAGGGCACAAATGGATGATATTCCTCGCTTTCAAGGAGGATTAATGTATATGTCAATGTACTGTTATTACTAATATAATACACAATGTTTTTTTTCCTCTGAAAAAAAAAACTTTCATGTCAATGTTTACTGACGTCGGGCCAGCTAATATAAGGGAACGAAACACATGGCCAACATTTTACGACGTGTAAAGACTGATGAATTTTTGAATGAATTTTTTCCTTACTGATAGGATCGGCGGGTTGTGCATTTATGGCCAAGAATCACAACAATATGTGAACAGTTTGAGGTTTTTAAGAATTTCATTTGAGCAAAGGGGAGAGTGAGCAATAGGTGTGAGCAAAGGCGAGCATGAGTAAATTATCGACCTGAAGTGAATGCGAATGAGCAAGAGATGGGAAAAGGTTTAGCTCAAGTCCCTAAATGCGGATGAGAAAGAGATAGGCAAATTTTTAGATGTGGACAAGATTTCTACTGAAAGCACACAATTCTAGTGTTTCAATATATATGATACATGGGATATTCAGCAGGCGAGGGGAGCCCAAAACAAATACTTGTCACCGTTGTTTCCCCTAAAAATATATACGTCAAGAGTCATTAGATAATTTAATTCAAATCTTTGCTCTCGGACAAGGTAGGGTAGGTCTCATTTCAGAGCATCGAAGATCATTTCCACCAGGGTAGAGCATGCAATCCTCAAGTCCTTTCCGTCAGATGGTTGAAGAAGTTTATATGCAATTTATGGATGTATTTTCTACGGGAGCAGAGCTACCTTAGTGATTTGAAGAGGGTTATCTCAGACGTGAAATGAGGGTAAATCTAGTCAGGATTTCTATTTGGGAGGATTTTTCTCATCTTAAAATGGAAAAAAAATCAATATAAAATGTTAAAAATAGCAAGGAAATCTCAGGTTATGTGGAAACCAATCATTTGGGTAAGTGAAAATTTCTTCAACAGAAAAAACATGAAAGTGGACTTGGGTAAATGCAAAGCAATATCTGGACATTTTAAGAAGTAGGCTTGCTCGCCTTAAATGGGAAAAAATACAAAGAAAAATAAAACAGTTCTAGAGAAAGAAAATAAATAAGAGTAGCAAAAATAAATAAGAGTCAACCATTTATAGTCCCACATCTGCACCTCTTACTTGGTCATCGGATCTCTATGTCAAAGAACTAATAAAGGCCAGGACAAGGCTGGAGATTTTGGAAGCCAAAGAATAGGAAAGGGGCCGAAAAATTTCATAGATCACATTTGCAAATCGATGTTTAATGGAAGGTAATAGAATTTTAAAAGAAAAAGTAACAATGTTACAAGAGGCTCCATAGGTAGGAAAACAAGAATGGAAAAGCATGAAGACATCATGGAAAACCATGACAGAATCAAGAGTAGCAAACAAGGATGTGATAATTTCTAAAGAAACTCAAATATATACACAAGTATCTCAGCAAACATATCTTTCGAAAGGAGACAAAAAAAAACGAAAGGAAAAACAATCCAAAAGAAATCAAAGCTAGAGTTGAATACGCTAATGGTATAAAGACAGAGGAAGAAGAAGATACAAGTGCTCGTAGAGCATAGGAAAGAGAACACAAAGAAAGAAAAGATAGGGAAACAAACTTTTTTATTAGGAGAATAAGAGATTATGGGAGGAATGAAGTACTCTCAATTTGACAAGGGACTTTCTAAAAGAGACTCTACATTGGAAAGGGAAAATTTTCCAAGCAAGGAGGGTGGGGAAGATATGTGAAGAAAGGGCTCGACCCAGAAAATTCACCATAGAAAGCGTGCAAGACAAACACCATCTCTTGAGCAAAAGGAAACTCTTGAAAGGATCGTGCTTCTTTCTAGATGAATATTTAACCAACAAACAACAAAAGGAGAGAAGGGAAGAAGTGGGGAAAATTAGGGTAGCAAGAAATGAAGGGAAAATGTCATGGTTGTACAATGCTAAAGCAGTTATTGCAGTGTTTGGGACTCGGGGTAAAATAGGGCAGCAAGTTGGAATTAAAGAAAAAATAGATAATTCGATAAAAGGGAGGAAAACAACAAGAGCAACATGAATGAAAAGGGGTGAAGACTCAAATTTGATTCTTATGTGTCAAACTGCGTACCAATACTCAAATTCTACCTAGTTCTACCTAAGTTTAGTTTGTTGGAATTTTAGAGGTTACCCTTGGAGGAAGGGACCTAGGTTAGGGCCTATTGCGGAAGGTAGAGACATAATTTGTCTCACGGAAACTCATGAACATGATGGTTGAAAAACTCCTGTGTTTAACAGTTATTTGAAGTTAGCAGTTTGGAATAAGGTAGCATAAAATGGCAAAGGGTACGGAGGAATAATAGTTTTAGTGAAAGAAAAAGAAGGTTGTCACATTCAGTTGATGAAAGAAGATGAAAATAAACAAAATTTATGGTTCAAAATATCAGAGAATGAGAATCACAAAAGTCTCAAAAACTTACAAAAATAAGGGGCTAGACAACAAGGATCTGTATGCATATTTAAAGAAAAATATTTCCCCGTACTCTTAGCAGGGAGAAGTGCTTTTAGTAGGCATTTTTTAATTCTAGAACAACAAATCAGCAAGCTAGTATTCTTTGTTGCAAAGAGGATCGTAATCCTATTTGGTTCACTAAAGAGGAGAATCCCCAATGGGTGAGATGTTCAGAAGATGACAAAGTTAGCAATCATTTTGGAGAGGAGTTGTTTACATTGTGTGGCACTTTCAACGTAATTATTTGAAATGGTCTGGATAGATGGAAAAGGTATGGGAACTTCACTTGCAACAGACAATGGGGAAAGTATCGTTGATTATGTGATTTATTCACAAAGCTTGACATAAAAGATAGATGAAGTTAAGATTCGAGAGCATATTTGGGACTTAAAATCATACCATAACCCAATTTATATAAATTTAACATGTTTAGAAGAAAGGCGTCATAGGAGAAAAACCCAATGCTCTTGGCCATCACTATCAAGGAGCAAAATTCTTCTAACACAAGAAAATTGTAATATCTTCAAGATAATGCTAGAGATATTAATTCAGAAGGAGAAAACTGGTTTCAAATTTTCAATGAGTATGAGTTAACAAATATAATTCAAAGTGCACTTGAGAATTGCAAAAAAGAAAAAAATAGGAAATCATAATCAAAATATTTTCCTGTAAATGCTTGGTTTGATGAGGAATGAAAAATGGAAAGGAGAACCTTGAAAAAGACATGCAAGGAGAATATGAATGCAAATTTATATAAGTAGATACTAAAAAGGAAAAAAGATAAGTTCATACAAACAAGGCGAGAAGAGTTAATATATCTAGGCAAGAATAACCCAAAGCTTTTATGGCAGGAACTTCAACCAAGGAAGAAGAAAATTGAAAATAATATTAAGCCAAGCAATGGTTTTAATATGCAATATAACTCTATGAGAAAGACTCAGAGACAGAGCCTCCCTTGGGGATCAACACAACTACAAAGCTCTTCATGTTACAGGAGGTGGAGATTGGAATTAAGAAGCTGAAAATAGGAAAGGCAAAGTACTTGGTTGAACTTCAAGCAGAGCATCTAAAATGGGGAATGAACACTCTTGCACCACACATCATGGAAATATTCAACAACATCATTCAACAAGGATTCCCAAGAGACTAGACAACTAGCCTAGAAATACCCCTTTTTAAAAATGGAGACATTAATAATCCTTCCAATTATAGAACCATTGTGATCAATCCTTTGTTTGCAAATATTTTCGGTAGCATGGTAGAAAATAGAATCAGTAAGTGGGCAGAAGTAAAAGAAAAGAGGGAAAAATAACAAGCAGGTTTTAGGCCGAAGCATTCTACAGTGGATCATGGCATCACGTTGAGACACATTATTGAAAAGGTTTGGAGGGTAAAGAAAAATTATTATGTTTTTTTTTTTTACTTCAAAAATACATTTGACACAATCCCTAGAGATAAGTTGTGGCATAGAATGGAAGAACTTGAAATTCCTTTGCATTATAGAGTTGTTGTCCATAGACTTTATGAAGAGGTGAAAGTCAAAATTAGAATCGCAACGGGTATTTCAGAAAGCTTTAGAAGTGACATTGGAGTAAAGCAAGGTTTCCCTCTATCCCATAATCTTTTTGGTTTATATATTGATAAAATGGAAGAGTGGCTAAATTTGCAAGGTGGAGATGGTGTTCGGTTGGGGGATTTTTTGATAAATCTTATTTTATATGTTGATGATCTTGTATTGATTTCTAAATCGACCCATGGATTTCAGATGCACCTATATACACTTGAGCATTTTTGTAGAGCAGTGGGGATGCAAGCCAATACTAGCAAGACAAAAATAATGATTTTCTCTAATAAAAGGAAGCAGAGTCAACATACGTTATTCTTTTAAGGAAACATTCTTGAAGAATTAAATGAGTACAAATACCTCAGGATTGATTTCAACAACAAAATTAATTGGGAGGATTGCAGAAAGGAGAATATTAGGAGGGTGGAAAGCATTATATGCTCTTCAAAAGAGATCTAGAGAGGTAGAGTTATGGGATTGGAAAATGATTAAAGTGTTTTTTGGACTCCTAGTTTGTCCAGTGATGCTATATGGGTGTGAATTGTGGGCTAGCAACACCATGTCTCAAAATGGAAGAAAATTGAGAAAATCCAAAAACGCTTGATTATGAGAAAGTTAAAAATAAAAAGTTTCGCAAAGGAGTATGGGGAAAAGAGTTGGGTAGAAAGAAGAAGTACTACATTGAAGAATTCAACCCTGTGTGTGATCTCCAACAAAAAGAGTACATTGGAGCTAACATTCCGTGGAGGGAAAATGTTCTTATTGCTCAATTAAGAACCAACTTGCATCAACTTCAGTGTGAAATAGGACAATGGAAAAGGCCTAAAAAACCTTGGGAAGAATGGGTGTGTACATTTTTCATGTCTGGTGCAGTGGAATCGAGGAAAAAAAAAAAAAAAACAAACAAACAAACTTCATAGTTTGAATAAGAAAATGATTGAATTGCAAAAGGCGAAAAATAGGGATATGATGGTGCCATAGACTATTTTTAGTCTAGTGGACATTCAACTAGCAATTGCACCATTTGTTGTAAAGGAAACGTTGTAAGGCTGTAATGTAGGAAAGAGTGGCATTAAATTGTTACAATTCCATGATTTACCTACAACACATCTTGGAACACTTTGTGGGCATCGATGAGCATCCCTTTCTTCTCATAACACGTCCTGGACAAATAAAGAGATTTAAAATTCCATGCATTGAACCCAACAGTGGCCTTCAAGTTGTCTAGGGAGACCTCCAGGCCACGACACTTGGAATTGGAGGTTTCAAGTTCGAGGCCATGACACTTGGAATTGGAGGTTTCAAGTTCTAGGCCATGACGCTTGGAATTGGAGGTTTCCAATTCCAGCGCCACTCGTTTGATGAGAGAATCGAACTTCTCATGGGCAGAGAGGCTCTTCTTCATGGGGGTCATGAGGGTGGCATCCAGGCAACCAATGACAATTGTCAAATGGAAACTTTTGTGAGAAGAAAAATAATGTATGTTATCAAACAAAAACATGAGATGATTTCTCAAGTTCGAATTCTAAATGGTATTAAAACTAGGTTGTATGCATCAAAACCTTAAAAGACTGCTGCAACTAACAGAAAACTGCGAGCTAGATATAACAATTTCCTATACTCATCCTTAAGCAAAAATAATATATCAATAATAAAGTTAAAAGAAAATTTTATCTTCTACATTAATTTATCATTTTGAGGGTACATTAATTTTAAAGCCATTGGATTAATAATGTGCATTTTTAGTGTAAGCACAAAAAATTATTGACAATGTACATTGATTTTTGTGTTATAGCAATTAAACCTATTAATATTGGAATATTGGAGAGCAAGAGAGACAAGGTATGATGTTTATTACTACAACAACTCGAGCTAAGGTATGATGTTTACTACAACAACTTGAGTTGATTCATATAATTGATATGAAAAGTTGACAAAACTAACAAGGGTGACCATAAAAATAATAGAAGAAAATAATTTGAGAATGATCACAATAAAGTATATTTGTAATTGACTACATTCTTATTATTCAGATTTTTATATCATTCAACATTATTACATTGTCACTTTGGGTTCAAAACATTTATTTCATCAATTTTCATCATTGAAGTTATTTTACAATATTCATCGTGTCAACAAACTAAGGTAAATAAGCAAATTTAAAATTAAAATTAAAATTAATCTGAACTAATAAATTATACATATCAAAATTATTATGCTATAAGAAACTTAATAAATTATTAATAAATTTAAAATTAAATTCAATACATAATTTTGAAGATAGAAATTTATTTTAAAATGAATATTTTTTTGTTTTGCAAACTGTAAAATTTGTGATACTTTTAATGATATAATATTTATAAAATTTTAATGATATAGATTTAACTGCTAAAAACATTCGATAGTTTCCTAGTTTTAAAAGCCATGGTTGTTTTCTAATCCACGTTAAATATGTTAAATGAATTATAGCTTATTCTTTTCATAATTATGTTGAATAGATAGATAGCTTATAGATACTTAGAATATATATTATATTTTAATATTTTACACAAGAACTCTAAAACACAGTATCTCGCACAACCATAACATTATTCAGTAAATATAAGATTTAACTGCTAAAAATATTCGATAGTTTCCTAGTTTTAAAAGCCATGGTTGTTTTCTGATCCATGTTAAATATGTTAAATGAATTATAGCTTATTCTTTTCAGAATTATGTTGAATAGATAGGTAGCTTATAGATACTTAGAATATATATTATATTTTAATATTTTACAGAAGAATATAAAACACAGTATCTTGCACAATAGTAAATATAAGGGCTCTCTACAATGACATTATTTGTTTTTATTTGTGTTTGCCACTGTGTTTCTCAGTGCTTTCCTACCGTTGTATTTCTCTGCGCTTTTCTGGCTGGCCTCAAGTAACCAAAAACTTAGGGCTCATCTTCAGAATGAATTTGGGAAGTCGGGAATCCATGGAAACCAGGTGGGCACCACTCGTGTTTCATGCAATTTCGCCAACTCATTGTAATTGGGGAACTAACGAATTCATGGAAACCAAACTTCGCAAATTCATCGGAATTGGGCAGATCAAGAATTCATGGAAAGCATGTGGGTACCACTGGTCTTCCATGCAATTTCCCCACTGATTTTATAATTTAGATAATTTATTTAACGTTCTTTCCTGCATTATGTACTTAGCCTTGCCCTTACAATATAAAGTTGATTTTATAATTTAAATATTTATGGTTTATTCTATAATTTAAAGAATAATAAAAAGTTGATTTTATAATTAAATTACAATATAGAGTTGGTTTTTACAATCTGCAGAAGTTTTTACTTGTACATAAGGTATTACGGAAATGACAATATTCAAATTATTATAGGTTTGTATTTTATGTTTTATAAATATAGTTTTGGTAGACTTTTGAAAATTTTATATTATATTTGAATGTTTGAAACATGTGAATGCGAATATATAATTAGAAATTGCATCATTACTAGATGTTGCAAAAAAAACGTGTAAGATTCTTAAAGAGATTCAATAATTGCTAATCAAATATGTGTAGTGATTTTGGTCAATTTTAATAAAGGCAGGAAAATATTGTGACAAATTTTCCATTCAAAAAATATACAGAGAGCAAATAAAGTGTATGTAATATCAAGTGTCAAAGTAGCTGTAGCATTAGAAATCACAAATTTGAACGGCCAAAACAAAGATACAAATTTGATCCATCGCACAGATCTCCTTTGCAGAACCTTTTATTGACCAATTTTCTTTCCCTTGAATGTCTAATTCCATTTTGGATTCAGATTACTTGTTTTGACTATGGTTTGCTTTGATGGAAGAAGTCTTTTATTGGGGTCAATTTAAACTTTTGCATATGAATCTGATTTACCCAGCTCATCTTTCTTTCTTAAGTTAATTGCCTTGAAAACCTTTGGCAGAGGATGCCATCAGGTTTATGCATAGCTCCATGATCATCAAACATAGGTAATCCCAGTGTCTTTTGGCAACAAGTATAAGTTATCAACCTGCTCTTTAATCATTTCCTGGATAAATTGGTAAAGACCAGGGATGATCATGAGGTCATCACCGAGTAATGTTAGTTTGAAGTCAACAAAGGGGTTATCAATAATAGAGACAAATATCTCTGCAAAGGGAGTGAAACTCAGAGCAAGAAGCTTCAATGTGACACATGGAATTGCAAATACTTACAAATCCAACAACAACACAACTTGCCTTAGTCCAAATGCTTTCACTAACACTATCACATATTGGTTTCCAACACATTATTCGCCATATTTATCATTTTCCATTTCACCTTGGCATTTATTGTTAACCCTGGAAATATATTCCTTCACAATTGATGTTACCTTTTTAATAGCTTCCAAGTTGGTTTCTGCAAAATTGCCTGCTGCAGGTAATGACTTGGACAGTTCAACTGGATTGTTTGATTCAATGAGAGGAGCATTTCTGTGCCAACACTGACAATATGGTTCCTTGTTAGCATTCATTAAAACCTAGAAAACTGGGCTCATGTGCTACTTCCCCTTCCTCTAGCAGTTCATATCGTTAAAGTTGCTCATAGCGAACAACATTGATGCAGCTAAGGGCACAATTCTCTTTGGCTTTGAATGAAGAGCTGCATTTCCATCCCCAAAGTCCAATAGCTTCATAGAATGTGCTCTTTTTTCTCATGGATTTCTTGATCTGTAACTGGACGAGGAGAGTTTTTGACTGAAGATGTAAAGGTGCAGTAAAATAGCACTAGCGCAAACAAGCAGAAAGATAACAAATTGCATTCCTGAGGCACTTCTAACCATAGCTGATGAATTTTAGAGCAAACAGAATCTATGGGCTACTTCTTGTAATCTTTACGAATAACTTGAATGGTAGCTTACCTTCGAATTTGGGGAAATTCTCCCCCCCGGCAATGACTTGGACAGTTCAACTGGATTGTTTGATTCAATGAGAGGAGCATTTATGTGCCAACATTGACAGTATGGTTCTTTGTTAGCATTCAATAAAACCTAGAAAACTGGGCTCCTGTGCATACAAAACTTGACCTATCATCCTCCTTCGTTGTCTACTTCCCCTTCCTCTAGCAGTTCATATCGTTAAAGGTGCTCATACCGAATAGCATTGATGCAGCTAAGTGCACAATTCTCTTTGGCTTTGAATGAAGCGCTGCATTTCCATCCCCATAGTCTAATAGCTTCATATAATGTGCTCTTTTTCTCATGGATTTCTTGATTTGTAACTGGACGAGGAGAGTTTTTGACTGAAGATGTAAAGGTGCAGTAAAATAGCACTAGCGCAAACAAGCAGCAAGATAACAAATTGCATTCCTGAGGCACTTCTAACCATAGCTGACGAATCGCAAAGCAAACAGAATCTATGGGCTACTTCTTGTAATCTTTACAAATAACTTGAATGGTAGGTTACTTTCAAATTTGGGGAAATTTTCCGCCCTACAAACGCTAGAAAAAGCTGCTGCGAACGGACAAGAAAAAGCCTTAGAAATCCTTCAATCCTGGAGTAACTAATAAGCTATTATAACTGCATTGTAAATTAAATATTTGCAACTATTTTTGTGTTTTCATCATTCAATATGTTTTAATCTATTGGAAAGGCAGAGGATTCAATCACACAAATAACGCGAATATTTCACACACGAACAATGAGCTGAGGCTCTTCAATTAATCATGAAACTCTGAATCATAAAACTCTCTTAAAACGATGAACCCATGAAGGGTATTTAATCTAATTGACATGCACACTCTCTCACACATAACTGAAATTGATCAACTTGCTTAACTCACACTCTAACTCACTCACCAAATCTAACTGTAACTCAACTCAACTGTCTAACTTTTGCATGAGGAAGTAATTATATATTTTAACACTCCCCTTTAATTACGACCGCTAAACTAAACATAAGTCATGACAACTCAAACATGCCTGCTGGTCTATGTCTTAGCTAGGCTTACCACACCCAAGTTTCTTTTGTGAAACTCAAACAAATCTACTGCTAATGGCTTTGTAAAGATATCAGCCAATTGATCACTCGTTCTACAAGGCTTCAAGTGAACTTCTCCATTGCTCACAAGTTCTCGAATAAAATGATATCTAGTATCAATATGCTTTCTCTTTTGATGAAACACACTATTCTTGGATAGTGCAATTGTTGATGTGTTGTCACAGTATATTGTTGTTGATCCTTGTTGTTTCTGCTTGAGTCCATCCAATACTCTTCTTAACCATACTGCTTGACATGCTGCTGAAGTCGCTGCTACATATTCTGCTTCTGCTGATGATAGTGTAACAATAGGCTGCTTCTTAGATGCCCATGCTATCACACCTGAACCGAGATGGAACACATAACCGGATGTGCTCTTCCGATCATCCAAACTTCCTGCAAAATCACTATCTATATATCCAATCAATTCTTTCTTTTCTGTACTTGCATACATTATGCCATAATCTCTGGTTCCTGCTATGTATCTCAGAATTATTTTTCCAACACTCCAATGTGTGTCTTTTGGAGTTTCCATGAATCTGGAAATCAGACTCACTCCCTGCATAATATCTGGTCTTGTCGCTGTGAGATACATGAGGCTGCCAACCAATCTTTTGAATAGAGTTGGATTGACATCTGCCCCTTCATCATCCTTACTTAACTTTGTACCCGTTGCAAATGGTGTAGGTACAGGTTTGGAATTATCCATCCTGAATCTTTTCAACAAATCTGTTGCATACTTATTTTGACAAATAAAAATGCCTTTTTTAGATTGCTCAACTTCAATGCCAAGAAAATATTTCATGAGACCTAGATCTGTCATCTCAAATTCTTTCATCATGGCTGCTTTAAATTCATCTATTTCAAGATCACCTATAAAAATCATATCATCAACATATAAGCAAACTATCAAAATCTGTCCATGCTCATTTACCTTTGTGTATAAGGTAGGCTCAATGCTGCTTCTGCAAAATCCATTCTTGATCATATAACTGTCGATTCTACTATACCATGCTCTAGGTGCTTGCTTCAGTCCATAGAGCGCTTTCTTCAATCTGTAAACTTTATCTTCTTGTCCTTCAACTTCATAACCTGGAGGCTGCTGCACATAAATTTCTTCTTCTAAAATTCCATTCAAGAAGGCTGATTTGACATCCATCTGATATACTTTCCACTTCTTCTGAGCTGCTGTCGCTAGAACTGCTCTTACAGTATCCAATCTGGCGACCGGAGAAAACGTTTCCCCAAAGTCTATTCTCGGTTGTTGCGAGAATCCTTTTGCTACAAGTCGTGCTTTAAATCTGTTAATCTCACCTTTCTCATTCACTTTAGTCTTGTACACGCACTTCACACCAATGAGATTTTTATCGTTTGGTAAATCGACCAAATCCCATGTATCATTCTTTTCAATTGAATTCATCTCTTCATCCATGGCTTGCACCCAATTGTCATCTCTGATTGCTTCTTCAAAAGAAGAAGGTTGGAATGCCAACAATGCAAAATTTGAACTAACATCCAAATCATCATAAATATCCTTCAAACTTCTCATCTTTTTCTTACCTGATTCGCTGCTTGGAGAATTCTGATCTGTGGATCTGCTTGAAGATCCATGGTGCTCTGAAAATCTGGGAGTCCTTGCTGGTGTGACTCTGTTTGGTGTCTGTTCTTTTGGTTCTTGCTGTTCCTCTTCTTCTACAAGATCATCCTCCATCAATGGTGTTTGAGCATTGGTTAGTGTGTCTACAGTCCCATTCCATGACTCTTGTTCTTTGAACACAACATCTCTGCTAATGATTGTCTTCTTTGTGACAGGGTTATACAGTTTGTAAGCTTTTGACTGCTCACTATAACCAGTAAATATGCATTTTTCACTTTGATCATCTAATTTGCCTCTTATTTGCTTAGGCACATGTGCATAGGCTACACATCCAAAAACTCTGAAATGAGAAACACTGCAAGACATACCTGACCATGCTGCTTCTGGAACTCTGTTCATCACGCTCTTTGTAGGAGATCTGTTTATCACATAAACAGCACATGCAACTGCTTCTGTCCAATACTCATTAGACAAGTGTCTTGCTTTCAACATGCTCCTTGTCATGTTCATGATTGTTCGATTCTTCCTCTCTGCTACACCATTCTGCTGTGGTGTGTATCTGGTCGTAAACTGTCTTCTGATTCCATGTTGTTTGTAGTACTCATGGAATGCCTTCGAATCGTATTCTCCACCACGATCCGATCTCAATACCTTGATCTGTTGATCACTTTGGTTCTCCACCAAAGCTTTGAACTCTTTGAACTTTGCAAAAGTTTCAGACTTCTGCTTCAAAAAGTAAACCCAAGTCTTCCTACTATAATCATCAATAAAGGTGAGGAAGTAACAGCTTCCACCAATCGACTGTGTCCTCATAGGTCCACACAAGTCGGTATGCACCAATTCAAGTGGTTTCTTTGCTATGTAAGAAACTCCTTTCAGAAAACTTTCACGGTGTTGCTTGCCTAAGATGCAACACTCACACGTGCTAGCAGGTTCTTTGATGGGAGGTAGACCTCTCACCATCTGTTTCTGCTGCAATAATTTTAAACTGGAAAAATGCAAGTGTCCAAACCGAAAGTGCCATAACCAGTATGCATCAGAACATGCAGTTGTAAAAGAACTAACCTAATCATTGTAGTTCATAATGAGAGGAAAGAGTTTGTTCCTCGTCATCTGCACCTTTGCAATCAGCTGCTTGCTTGGGGATTTGTCGTAAATAACACATTGTTGCCCCTGAAAGATAACTTTGTATCCTTTCTGCATTAGTTGGCCAACACTAATCAAATTGTGTTTGAGCCCAGGGACATAGTATACCTCTGATATGGTCTTTGGCTCCCCCTGCTTGGTCACAATGTTGACCACTCCTTTTCCATCTACAGCCACAGTCTTGTCAGTACCCAACTTGACCTCTGTCTGCACTGTGACATCCAAATTAGCAACCAAATCCTTGTTTCCTGTCATGTGGTTACTGCAACCACTGTCTAATAGCCAGACCTTATTAGACGGTGCATGCATGGTGTTGCATGCTAGAAACATAGAGTCAGTATTTTCTGTACTGACATTAGCTCTCTGATTGCCTTGATCTGCAATCTTCTTCCTACAATCACGAGCATAATGACCAAATCTATTGCAGTAAAAGCACTTTACCTTTGATTTGTCAGACCTTTGATTATTATGAAAGCTTCTGCTGCTGCTGCTTCCACGTTGATGCTCATGATCATCTCGGCCATCTCTGTGACCGCCATAGTTGTTGCCTCGTCCTCTGCCTCTCGATCGACTTCTACCTCGACCTCTTGAAATATAGACTTGACTTTGGAAGGCAGTTTCCAAAGTGGAATCCTTATTTCTGTCTATCCTTGCTTCATGCGATAGAAGGGATCCCATCAACTCATCAATTGTCAGTTTTTCCAAGTCCTTTGCTTCTTCTATGGTTGCTACCACAACATCAAATTTGGTAGACAGGGATCGAAGAACCTTCTCAATCACTGTTCGATCTTTAACATCTTCTCCATATATTTTTAACTGATTGACGACAGACATGACCCTATTCATGAAGGAATCAATGTCTTCTGTCTCCTTCATCTGCAGACTTTCAAAGTCTCTCCTGGTGTTCTGCAGTTTAACAATGTTAACTTTCGCCATACCTTGATAGCTTGTCGCCAAGGTGTCCCATGCCTTCTTTGTTGACGAAGTTATCATGATCTTCTGGAACACGGCTCGATCGACTCCTTGCTGGATAAGAAGCAACGTTTGCGCATTCTTCCGCTTATCTTTCTTCCACTGTTCCCTCTCTGCATTACTGAGGGCGCGTTCTTCTGCATCATCTTGAGGTTCTGCAAACCCATACTTGACATGATCCCATACATCATGCGCTTTGAGCATAGTCTCCATTTTAATAGCCCACATATCGTAATCTTTCCCATTAAAAGATGGAAGTTGTGGCTAAAAACTTGATGTGGCCATCTTGCCTCAAAAAAAAATTCTCTGTGACAAAAACCGAAATTTTCCTTTCTTTTTGTAAAGATTCCGCTAACCTTCTTTTTAAAAAAATATCTTTTTAATAAAACCTTGAAATTTTGTTTATATATAATAAATTTTTACAAAAAATTATATATAAAAAAAAAAAAAAAAACTTTTATAATACTCTTTCTCCAATATCATTAAAGTATTTCTTTTAAGAAAGCTTTTAAAAGAAATATTATAAAAAAATATTGTGTTTTATAAGCCTTCCTTATAAAACTCATTTCGAATCTTGAAAAAAAATAGCACGTATGGCAAATTTCGCTTTAAAAACAAACACGTGCAAGTCAACGCGAAAAAAAAGGAAACGCACTTATGTTTGCCGTATGGACCACGGCTGTCGAGCTGGAATGGTAATATAGATTCCGCCCCAAAATCACATATCCGTCCGCCTTTTCAGCTTTTCAAAAAAGGCGCATGGTTCTTCCCGTTCACGGCTGTCGGCCTTTTATTTATTTTTTAATAAACTGGGTTCTGCCTCCATTGTTATTCTTTCAAATATATTGAACGGTTGAATGGTTCCAACTGCCTTCATGTGA
Organism: Pinus albicaulis; assembly: GCA_034641835.2. Lineage (NCBI taxonomy): Eukaryota > Viridiplantae > Streptophyta > Pinopsida > Pinales > Pinaceae > Pinus > Pinus albicaulis. The sequence continues at coordinate 1,359,499,483 of CM076580.1, forward strand.
TTGAACCTAATCGAACAGTTGTAAATTCTACGATCCTCTAACATATAATTTAATGGTCAATAATGATGACATGTGGATTAGAGAAAAGTTGTTTCATAAATAATGATGACAAGTGGATTAGAAAGAAGTTGTTTTTATAGAGGGACGTCTTGAGGCTTAAATATCATTTTATTTTATTTATATTAAACTTTAGAGTTGTTTTTGGACTTTTTGAAGTTTTCTGTCCAAATACGAATGAAAAAATTGAGATGAAATCTTGATTTGTGTCTATTGTGCATTTTAGAGATCCATTGGACAAGTTTCCAAAAAGTCCTATTAAAAAGAACTTGTTAAACTTCAAATTCAGTCATCTTTTATCATGATTTTTAGAGTTGCTACAAAACTCACATTTAGCAATAAAAAGATCAAAATCAAAAAGTCCTCTTAACTCTCTTGACTTCACCCACAAATTTAGACGCATAAGCTATTTTGACCAGTCTTTCCAATTCCATGAAAGATATCCTATCTACTTAAACTTAGAAAATAGAATTATGAGAATATCTTTCTTAGGAGTCAATGATTTGGTACATTTATTTTAATGGTATTTTTGGTAAAAATGATTTTTTTTTTTTTTTTGGATTTTCAATATTAATATGGTAGAAATTGGACATTTTAAGACTTTTCAATCAATGTGAAAGTTATTTCAATGTAACTTAAAATGTTAAATTTTATTAGCAATTTTTATTGATGGGAAAGTTATTTTAATCAGGAAATGCATGCTTCTAGGACATAATTAGTAACTTGAGTTGTTAAATTTTAAACAGGAATGAAATCAAAATAGATCAAACTCATGCCTCCTAGACAAAGCACAAATAATTAAAAGCTACTTATGTGTCTTTGTATTCCCTTCCCATAATGATTTGTATTATCTTATCAAGTACTTGGTTTTGTATTTTTAGTTGACTTTGTTTGAGCAAGATTAAAAAAAAAAATTTATTTAATTTATTTATTATTGATTTTGTATTTTTAATTGACTTTGTTTAAGCAAAATAATAAAAAAAAATTATTTGAGTTGAGTTTATTTATTACTTATTTTAGAAAATCCATTTATGATATCTTGGAAACTCCTGAAGTTAAATTATGAAAAACAAATATGTAAGTAGTTTTTGTTTTGGCTTAAGAATAGCAGCAAAAAATCACTAAAATTCAATACAAAACCTAAAATCTTTTTTTGAAATATCAGTTTTGATAATATTAGAAAAAAGCAAAGTAAAAGATAAAAATAAATGTTTAGTAAAAAAAACACAAAACCTCTTTATAGGATTTTATTTCCTTTAATATTATAAATTCAAATACCAACAAATCTCAGAGTTAAATATTTGTTTACTAATTTTATTCAACAAATCACTTAAAAATATTTTATTTTATACTTAAAACTTTATATTTTAATAATTCACCCTAGTCCCAGTCCTACTTTGCACTAGGAAGGACAATCAGCACAACCTTGTAAGAATAACCTGCCCATGTTGGAATTCGGGTGATGGGCAATTTAGTTCTCGCTTAATTTGAATATGAGGTCACCATTGACTTGTGACTTTAAAATGAAGATGGCTCCTCCATACATCATCATTATAACATAACTATTTTGGTGTGTAACAACATATTTGAAAATATTTTCTCAAAACCTAGTCTAAATTGTTGCATAAAACCACTGTTAAAAGAAACATGGTATTTACTACCCTTCCTTCTTTGAAGCATCCTTATCCCTTTTAGTGATGGGCTCCTTTTAAACTCGATTTGACAATCCCATTTGCCTATTTGCATGGTGTGCTGGATTTGAAGGTGGTGGGACATTTTTTCAAAGAAATTAATTCAACATTTTAATTTTTGATTAAGGTATTAATGAGATTTCTGTGTAGTTAATATAAAATTATTATTTATCCATATGCATAATGGTAAAGCAAACTTTTTAATCTTCTGATATTCTTTTATTTGCAGTTGTTGTTACCATGATACGGCTTGAGTAGAACCTGTTAAGTTTTATTCCTGAGTTTTTAATAAGCAAAGTTCTATTTTTAAGTTTAAACATTTATGATGTAGGCATATTTGTGTGTTTGCGAAGTGTAAACTGATTAGTCTGTGTAATGTTTAAAGTTTAATTTTTATTATTAGGTTAAATCTTATTGGAAGAAGTTGAAGATAGAAATTACAATTTTATTGGAAAAAGTTGAATATAGAAATTACAATAAAAACTATTCCCTTCAAATTATTTTTCCAGCAACAAAAAATTTAATACCTTTAAGAAATACTTGTAGATTGAATGGTAAATTGGGGGTCAGAGACCTAATTTTAAAGGCTGCTAATCTGAACCTATGACTTTGCCGGTTTGAAATCCTACAACACCATACTGTATCAACAGCCTGTGGTGACTAGTTATAGTAATTAAATCTTCAGCAAAAAAATATAAAGGGATTTAGATGGAGAAGGCAATTTTTGTCATAAATACCATGCACCATTGTCCATGCAAAATCTAAAGCTAAATTCAGGTGTATGTAATTTTTCCCACAAGCACTGGGTATGGGTTTGTAATTTTTCGCCAAGCACTGTTTCTCAAGGCCTAGTTTATAAGTTGGCAACATGCATTCTCTGGCCACTAAATTTTCTAAGATTTTGACAACTATACCCAATCATAAATTGAACCTTATGAATAGCTCTGATAGACATGTTATTGTTAAAACTTAACGTGAATACGGAAGGGAACAATATATCGAGTAAGCACGGCATCTGAGCTAGTGGTGAAATCTGAGCTAATGGCGAATAACATGTTTCTATTAGGTAGAAACAAATGTCAAAACCAAAATCTATATATTCCGCAGATAAATTGTACTTTCATACCAGTTCCAAGCTTCTCTCTGAAGTTGTTTGTTGCAATCTGCATTTCAAAACCAAAATCCTCATATTCCGCAGATAAATTGTTAGACTTTCATGCCAGTTCCAAGCCTCTCTATGAAGTTGTTTGTTGCAATCAAGCGAAAATTCACACGAGTCCCAGGAACAAAAATGGAAGCATCTAAGCTTCTATTTTTCATCATAAATATGCTACTACTGCGAATAAGGCTAAACACGCACCAGAAATACAGCACCAAGAATAGTTCCTAAAAGTATCTTCATATGGGATTGATGTTTCAATTGCCGGAGAAGGTACCCATTTGAGTATTCCATTCCACTATAATTAGGGTACCCATTTGAGGATCTCATTCCACTATTATTTATAATAACGCTGACTTTCATGAAAAATGTTTCATGTGGAATTGGAATTTTTTAGAAGGAAAATAATGTTGTTTATTATATAAGTAAACATTACATATCAACCATCATATCTATACTGAGGAGAGGCTCTTCAAGAGAGGAGAGTTTACAGCATCATTCTAATTACGTTCTCCTCTCTAATAGACAGAGTGAACTACTTCGCATATAGTTGTCAGTAATCAAAACTGAAACAGAGTCTAGCATTGTTGTTTCTCAGTACAAACACAAAGTTCAAGACATAAAACAAACATTCAGAGTTGAAAACAATGCTGTTCCAACCATGAAAATAAACAGGCCATTTTGCCACCAGTAAAGACTTATGACATAAACAAAAAAGTGTTGAGCCTGTGTGATAAGATGTATTTTAGAAAAGGAACCCAGCATTAGCAAAACAAATCCCAGATCATGTGTAATATGTTGATCATGCTCACTTGAAAAGGTCACAGCTCCATAAAAAAAGACCAGATGTCTTGTAGTAGACCGCTTTCAGGCACGCTTGTTAGTCCGGTCCTTTTGTGTTCAGGCTCGCTTGCAAAAAGTGAAGAAACAAGTAAAGGATCACTATATATACATGAGAAGATCCATTATAAACATGGAGAAACAGGCTCACTTGCTACTGTCTCGCTTGAAGCTGCAAAAACCATAATGTAATATGCTCAAGGAATGGGAACGTCGAAGGTCCTAGTAGGATGTTCATCTTTATAGTGTGATACCTGCAGATTGCCAAAAGTTAGTCTTAATCTCTTTTTAGAGAGCCCATCCGCTTTGTTATTTTTTTCTCTGTAAATATGAGTCAGAGGGGGCTCCCCCATCTTAATCGACAAGTATTTGGTTCTCGCAAACCACTCTTGACAACCCGGTGAACTGAAGGAGGATTGCCCAGATATGCCATCTATGATGATTTTAGAATCCCCATAGATATGGACCGCATCCAAACTAAAGTTGTAAGCAGCCATAATGCCATCAATTCTGCCTTATTATTGGACCCTTCCCCACCGTTGCAGCAAATGAGAAATCTCTCCGCTTGTGAAATTTTGATCCAAGCCCCACAACCCATCATCCCTTCAACACAAGCCCCATCAAAGAAGATCACCGGAAGAGATATAGGATGAGGCCGTATACGGCGAGATAAATCAGTAACATAGGGCTGAGAAGGAATCCTGTCATCGATCCAATTCATTATAGCTGCACATATGTGGGGGATGGAGGCTTCCTTGCCTTCGAATACAATCTTGTTTCTTGCTAGTCATACCTCCCATATGAGGAAAAAAGGCAGCGATTGGAATATACCAGGGAGCTTGTCCCAAGTTTGAATAGTATCCATATAGTCCGTCGGTCTCCACAAGGGGTCCATTAGGAATCCATTGAAAAGCATCCATATCTGAAGAACGAAGGGGCAGGAGAAAAAAAGGTATGCTACCGTTTCTTCATGGTTTTTGCAAAAGGGACATCGGCCAGGGCCAGAGAGACCCCTCTTTATGAGTGAATCCCAAGTTAGGATCTTTTGTCTCCATACTAACCAACCAAAGAGAAGTATCTTGGTGGGGATATGCCTGTGCCAAAAATGCTTGAAATCGAAGCAAGATTTATCTTGTAGAGATTGGTACGAAATATAGGAATAAATGTCACTAACAATCAGATATTCTCCCGCCATGGCCCCCTCCCATGTGATCAAGTCTCCACCTTCCCTAAGACACAATCCTCCAGCCTGTATTTTATCGATAGAAATATTCCAATCCACAACGTCTGTGCCCTGCAGGCTAAGTTGTGAACCACTCTTCCAGATGGGTGCACCATGAGCCCTATAATGTATGACCTGTGAAAGAAAAAAAATTCCTCAGTGGGCAAGCCTGTGCACCAATTGATCCTCTAGATATGGAGCCCCAGCAACACCACAAATTCTATCACAGCATAAATGGATTCCTTGACCATTCCCAAACGTCCATGACAACCTATCAATAAACAACGGCATAATTTTCCTGAAACCTTGCAAAATCACAGAGATCGCTCTTGGTAAGGACATTTGGCCATTATAGATTTTGTATATCGTATCCCCCGAAAAATATTTACATCTGATCACTTTGGGCCATAATCCATGTTCGCCGATAGCCCTCCATAAAGATTTGATAAGAAGCACAGATTTGAAATTCCTGGTATTTAAAATGCCCCATCCCCCATATTTATTAGGGATAGATAGATATTCTAATTTGCATAAATGATACCTCTTTACCATAGGCGCACCCGCCCATAAAAACTAAGAAATAAAAGCATTAATTAAGTGCACTGTGTGTTCAGGAATAAAGAGGAGATGTCCCCAGTATACGATGAATTGGGAGAGGACCTCTTTAATCATAATGAATCTTCCATCGAGAGTTAGCCACCTACGTGTCCATTTTGTAATTTTGAACTTGAACTTTTCCACCAATCACTTCGAGTCCATCACCTTGTTGGAAATATTGTCATTGATGGCAAAGGAGGCAGCACTCAGGCAAAAGAGGCAGCGCTGAAGCAGAGGAAGGCAAAAGAGGCACAGCGAAAGCAATAGAGGTAGCAAGAAGAAAGTCAAAATGTAACAGTCATAGAAGCACAGTGAAGAACCGTTATCGAAAGGTAGAGACAGAGGCAGAGCGACAGAAGCAGCAGAGGCAGAGGCAGAGACTAAGTGACAGAGGCAGAGAGCCGTAACAAAATTCCGGGAATCACACACTCCAACCGGCGTTATACATATAATACATAATCCTTATTCCGGGAATCGCTTAACTCCAGCGGCAATGCAATGCATATAATACAGAACCATATTCCGGGAATCGCACACTCCAACCGGCATTATACAACACAAATATTATTCCGGGAATCACCTACCCCGATGGAGGATACATATATATATATCCATCATCTTACATATAAATGCCGCGCATTACGTATGCTGCAAAGGACCAAGGCATATATATTATGTTATATAAGTGGAGCGCATAAAACAAAGTTTATAAGGTGGGACCCCTCCCCAATCGCAATCGGAGATCGCAAGGGCAGCAGAACATGTAACCAACAGGAAGTTGTGATTGCGATTGAAGTTCGGACCCGCGGGTCTATAAATCATCGTTAACATATATGAGTTCAGTCCTTCATCGGCAGCACGAGGTCGATCGCATCAAGACCTGTGAATTCCGTTTCGATTGGAGTTCGGGACCCGATGGAGGTATGAATTATAATTCAAACGTGTTTGAAGTCCTTTCTGAGCGCATCGACAATACAATGAACGGTGGCAGCTAACGGCACATATTAAAAGACTTGCGATTGCGATTGGAGACCAGTTTGGGTAGGGTGTGTTAACGATGGTTTATATATGTTGAATTCGACTTATCGCATCGGAGATTATAAGAGCGTCGGAACATGTATTAAAGACTTGCGATTGCGATTGAAGCCCGGACCCGATGAGCTTCTAATTGTGGTCACCAAACTGTTTCCAATTCCATGTTCCAATCGCATCGGCAACTGAGTGATCGGAACACATGTTAAAGATCCTTGATTGCGATTGAAGCCCGGACCCGATGGGCTTATAAATTATGATTAACAAATGTTTCAGTTCCATGTTCCAATCGCATCGGAGTTAAAGTGGAGCATCAGAACATCACAACAGAAAGTTGCGATTGCGATTGAGATTCGGACCCCATGGACTTATAAACTGTGACTTGATAGGTTTGAGTTCCGGAACATGTTAAAAAAGATTTGCGATTGCGATTGAAAGACCGGACCCGATGGGTTTATAAGCCACGACTGATATATGCTTGAAGTTTCGTCATAACAGTGAATAATCGGAATCGGAAAGAAGTTTGAGAGAGTGATACATCGCATTGGAAAGATGGAAGTGAGCCGAAAGGAGTTCTTATTTGTTTAAAAGAGTTTTTATTATATAATGCGAAATTGATTTAAGTCTTTTTAAAAAGGAAGGTTGTATGTATGCCGAGTGTTGAAATTACACTTATACATATATATGAAAGAACCTTTATTATATATATATATATATATATATGTGCATATATAATAAACGTATTTGTGTGGGCACGGAACTCAATAACGGGAGGGCGATTCTTAATATACAATGACTGTGATATATGTCCCTTCCGCTTGCGGAAAGTTCCACATCAATAAGACACTTGCTGCAAGTCAGCAGTCACGTATTTTTCTAAGAGGCACTGATATAAAAGCATTGTTACACGTATGCAGCAAATACACCACAGCAGAGGACAGAAAAGCATACAGAGCAGAAAAGAGTCAAAACACAGTCACAGAAAAGACAAATGCGCAGCAAACCAAGAGACAAAATAAGTGAGCTGGAATTCATATTGTAATTCGAATGTAAATATTTTAATTGTTTTTATTGTTTGTGATGCATTGGCAAGTCTCCGAGAGAAAAAAAACTCCCACTGTAATGTTAAAATTGACACCTACAGTTATAATTTCTGAGTAAGCTGATAAAAGGAGTAAGAAGGCAGAAGGCAAAGAGACATGACTTTCCATTTCGAATTCCAAGCAGAATACAAACAGTCATGTGAGAAAATCTATAAATAATATCATCTTGATATTCAAAAAGAAGAGAGAGTAAATCGAGAGAAGGCAGAATATAGAAGAGTAAGACAGAGAAGATTAAGAAAAGCAGAACAGAAGGAGAAGCTACAGAACAGAGCTGATATCTGAGGTAAATCAACAAACTTTCAGTTTGATAAATTGAGGAAGTTGGAGCTTCCCTATCAAGTTGCAGCTTGATAGTCGTCAGTTGTAGCTGACTGAGGTTGGAGCCTCCTGTAGGTTGGTGCCTGCAGAAAACTGAAGGGAGTTGGTGCTTCCTTGCAAGTTGTAGCTTGCGGAATTGAGGTAGGAGCCTCCTGTAGGTTGGTGCCTGCAGAAAAACAGTGGTGAGAGGGAGTTGGAGCTTGCCTTTGCATCACAACAATAATAAGATGTGGTTTTCTCCCTTTATGGGTTTCCACTTATATCTGGTGTCTTTGTGCATGATATTTATGTATTGATATGATATGTATCATTTGCTTAATACCTGCTGCTCTCATATTAAGTCTACTGCTCTATTAAACTAATACTTTCTGATTACATTCTAAAATTACTCTCACATCAAATTGAGTTTGAAATGAAGGTGTAAATAAGTTTAATGAAAAGTTTTAAAAGATCAGGAATGTATTAAACTGATTCACCCCCCCCCCCTCTCAGTTTAATTAGAGGTTCAACAATTGGTATCGGAGCGAGGTTCCTTGTATATCAGTATAACAACTGAAAGGAGATCCTATGCTCTCAAGATGGCAAGTCAAGAAGGAAGCTCAACCAATAAATCCCCTTTCTTTACAGGTGCAAATTATGCCTTTTGGAAAATAAGAATGAAAGCTTATATAATGTCTTTAGGATTAGAAGCTTGGGATGCTGTGGAAATTGGATATGTCACAAAGTCAGCTGATACAAAGAAAGAAGCTAAAGAAAGCTTTGTAGCTAATGAAAAAGCAATGAATGCAATCTTAAATGGACTATGTGAAGCTGAGTTTATCAAAATAATGCACAGTAAGACTGCCAAAGATATGTGGGACACTCTAGAAAATATCCATGAGGGAAATAAAAAGGTTAAGACTGCCAAACTTCAAGTATATAGAGCCCAGTTTGAAAATTTAAAAATGAATGATGATGAAGATGTTGGGAGCTTCTTCTTAAAAGTTGCAGAAATTGTTAACAGTATGAAAGCTCTTGGAGAAACAATACGAGAAGGTATAATTGTACAAAATATTCTAAGATCTCTTCCATCCAGATTCAATCCCAAGGTGTCTGCAATAGAAGAAACAACTGATTGGGAGACCTTGACCATGAACCAACTACTAGGAAATCTTACAGCATATGAGATGAGGCTCCCACAGAAGAAGCCAAGTACAAGGGAAGCAACATTCAAAATAGAAAAGAAGAAAGAAGAAAAGGAATACATATGCTCCTGCTCTGATGAAGAAGAGGCTAAATTTGTCAAGAAATTGGATAGAGGATCGGGTAGATACAAAGGCAAACTTCCTTTTAAATGCTTTAACTGTGGAAGAGTTGGACATTATGCTGCTAGATGTCCTCACAAGAAAGTAAGAAATCAAGCTCAAGAATCAGAGAAAGACACATCAAAGAATTGGCAGAAAGGAAAGAAATTCAGCAGAAAATCCTTCTATGCTCAGCAAGACAGTAGTGCATCTGAAGACTCAAATGAACTCTCAGGAGAAGAGGGAACCTCTGAATTTTTATTAATGGCCATAGAAGATCTTGAAGGACTCCCGCTAGAAGAAGAAGAAGAAGGGGAAGTCGATCTTGAGGGGGAGCTAAGAAGTGCTCTGGAGGAGATTGATAGACTCAAACTAAAATGCAGAAAACAAGAAGAGATTCTCCTCAAATGTGTGAAAGAAGAACAAAATTTAGAAGTCCTCATGCAGCTGAAGGTAAAGCTTGAAGAAGCCAAAAAGATAGAAGATATATTACTTCAGCAAATCAAAGATAAAACTCGAGAACAAGAGAAGCTGGAAGAAGAAATTCTGTGTCTGAGAAGGAAATTAGAAAGTGCTCAACAGAAAGTTTGTATATACCCTTCTCAAATGACAAGTTCTAGTAGGTTGAATGAAATCTTGGATGCTCAAAGATCTCCTCTAATAAAAACTGGGATAGGCTATGAAGGAGAATCAAGTAAAGGCAAAGAAAAGGAAAACAAAAATATAATTTTTGTGAAAGCAAAGAAGGTTGATGAAGCAGCCCAAAAAATTCCTACAAAGGAAGAAACATGTAATGAGAAAGACAGAGACCAAAATAAACCTCTAATAACAAAGATTGTAACAAATAATAAGACAACAGAAAAAAGATCACATATTCCTGATTATATCAAATTTGGAAGCCATCAGAGGAGATTCTTGCCTCCTATGAAGAATGCCACATGTTATGTCTGCCACAAGCAGGGACACATTGCTGCATATTGTCGTGCAAGGAGGAATGATTCAAACCAGCAAAAGAGGCAAGCATGGAAGAGACAACCTTACATCAGGTATGCAAGTAATTTCTATGGCTATTGTTTTTATTGTAAGGATTTTGGCCATAGAATTATTGAATGTAGAAAGTATGGACAAAGACTGATGTTCAATACCTCAAGGAGGTTTATGAGTCAAAGCAATTTTTTTCATGCTCACAATTCCGCAAAAACTATAATCAAATGTTGTATATGCAATCAAATTGGGCATATATCTTCCAAGTGTTCTCTAAAGGGATATAATTCATCACCTCACAAAAGATACCAAACAAAGGGGGGCCTCCAGTGGATAAAGAAGGCGAATAAATGTGACTTGGCTTTAACTGCTCAAGATTTGAAGAGTCAATGGTATTTGGACAGTGGCTGCTCTAAACACATGACAGGAGATAAAAACAAGTTTATTACTCTTGATGAAAAGAAATCTGGCAATGTTACTTTTGGCAATGATAAATCAGGTAAGATCAAGGGAAAAGGCTCAGTCAGCATAGATAATGGAAGAGAAAAGGCCCAAGATGTACTATTTGTAGATGGGCTGAAAGCAAATTTACTGAGTGTCAGTCAGATGTGTGACAAAGGCTGTGAAGTTCTCTTTAGAGCACAAGACTGTGAAGTCAGATCAAGCACAACAGGAAAGACTCTGCTCAAAGGTGTCCAAACAGAGAGTAATGTGTACATAGTAAAAGAGGAGGATGAAGCCTGCCATCTGAGCAAACTTGAGGAGTCATGGTTATGGCATAGGAGATTAGGACATCTCATCTTCGACCATATCATCAGACTGAGTAAGAAGAAAGCTGTCAGAGATATGCCTGAAATAAAGAGGCCTTCAAATACCATATGCAAATCTTGTCAATTTGGGAAACAAACTTGCACATCCTTTAAATCTAAAGATGAGCTATCAACTAGAAGACCACTCCAGCTTGTGCACATGGATCTGTGTGGACCTGCAAGAACTAAAACACCAAGTGGAGAATCCTACTTCATGTTGATAATAGATTATTTCTCCAGAATGACATGGGTTGCTTTTCTCAGGAACAAATCAGAAGCACTGGAAAAGTTTAAGATATTCAAAGAATTAGCAGAAAATCAAACTGGATGCAAGTTGAAATGTATTAGATCAGATAGAGGAGGAGAATTCACAGATTATGACTTTGTAGACCTATGTAATGAACATGGAATAAAGCAACAATTTACTATTGCAGGGGCACCTCAGCAGAATGGAGTAGCAGAGAGACAAAACAGGTCTGTACAACAAATAGCCAGAGCTATGATGCAAGAGAATAATATTTCTCAAACCTTCTGGGAAGAAGCAGTGCACACAACAGTACATATCCTTAATAAAGCTCACTTAAGGCCAAGCAGTGACAAGACTCCCTATGAACTATGGCATGGAAAGCCAGCCTCAATCAAACATTTCAGAATATTTGGAAGCAAGTGTTACATAAAGAATAATCATGAAAATCTTGGCAAATTTGATGCAAGAGCAGATGAAGGGATATTTCTAGGATATGCCTCCAAAAGCAAAGGGTACAGGTGCTAAAACAAGACCCTTCGGAAGATAGTTGAAAGTATTGATGTGAGATTTGATGAAGAACTTCCAAACAATACTAGAGATACAGACTGCTGCAGTACATCAGACAACAATGAAGAAGAAGACGAGAATGATGATGAAACCAGCAAGACAATAGAAGATGCAGAGCTGAGCTCAAAAACCCCCTCAAGATACACTCGGAAGAATCATCCTGAAGATCAGATCATAGGAGACAAGAAAGCAGGAGTCTAGACAAGAAGGCAGCTAACAAAACAAATAGAAGAAGTATACATAGCCATGTTATCACAAATAGAGCCAAATAAATTTGAAGAAGCCAGCAAGGACAAGTATTGGATAAAAGAAATGAATGAAGAATTGGACCAAATTGAGAAGAACAATACCTGGGAACTAGTTCCTAGACCTATTGAGAAAAATATCATTGGTTAAAAATGGGTATTCAAAAACAAAATGAATGAGCAAGGACAAGTAATCAGGAATAAAGCTAGGCTGGTCTGCAAAGGATACTCACAAATAGAAGGACTTGATTATGATGAAACATTTGCCCTTGTAGCTAGAATGGAAGCTATCAGAATGTTCCTGGCATTTGCATGCTATCAAGATTTCAAGGTATATCAAATGGATGTAAAATCTGCTTTTCTTAATGGTGATCTAGAAGAATAAGTGTACATGGAACAACCAGAAGGTTTTTCATTGACAGATAAAGAAGACTATGTATGTAAACTGAAAAAGGCCCTATATGGACTGAAACGGGCTCCTCGTGCTTGGTACTCAAGACTGGATAAATATTTGCAAAAACAGGGTTTTAAGGAGGTGGATTAGACAGCAACCTATACATAAAAGCCCATGAAAATTAACTTTTGATTGTTGTAGTGTATGTTGATGACATTATGTTTGGAAGCAACAAAGATGATCTAGAAAAAGGGTTTGCTGATGAAATGAAAACAGAGTTTGAAATGTCTATGATCGGAGAGCTCAGTTTCTACTTGGGACTACAAATTCAGCAAAAGAACACAGGTACATTTATTTCACAAGAAAAATACATAAAATAAATGTTGAAAAAGTTCAAAATGGAGGACTGCAAACCTGTGTCAACTCCCATGACCACAGGTTGCAAGCTGTGTGCTAATGATGGGTCTACTGACATAGATCAAAGACTTTACAGATCCATGATTGGAATTCTATTGTATCTGACTGCATCAAGACCAGACATCATGCTAGCGGTAGGATTAGTGGCTAGATATCAAGAAGCACCTAAACAAAACCATCTTCTGGCAGTCAAAAGAATATTCAGATATCTACAAGGAACAATACAGTATGGACTTTGGTATCCTAAAAGCAAAAACTTCACTTTATCAGCATACACAGATGCAGATTGGGCCAGCTGTGTGGATGATAGGAAGAGTACAAGTGGAGGTGCATTCTATCTAGGAGAAAGTCTGGTGGCATGGTTAAGCAAGAAACAAACATCCATCTCTTTGTCTACAGTTGAAGCAGAATATATAGCAGCAGCAGCATGTTGTATAGAAGTCATGTGGATGAAGCAAACTCTTCAAGACATGAAGGTAAGCATTGATGAACCTATTTCAATCAAATGTGATAATACAAGTGCTATAAGTATATCTAAAAATCCTGTACTTCACTCAAAAACTAAACATATTCCAATTAAGTATCATTTCCTCCGAGAACAAGTGGCTCAGAAGATAGTAAAGTTGGAATATGTACCAACGAAAGAACAGACAGCTGATATATTTACCAAACCTCTTGCTAGAGAACCATTTCAATACTTGAGAGATAAACTAGGGGTAGTATCTGTAGATGCTACTCTCTGATATAAAGAGAAAGCACAGTCTCAGGGGGAGAACAAAACAAAGATATCATTCCAGGGGGAGAACAACCAGCAAGATAAGCATAAAACAAGTCCACGGGATCAAAATTATCAGTATTATCAGCATTATCAATAGTATCAGCATTCAGAAGCAACAAGAACCTTTCAATCGTAAAATGCATATTACAGGCACTACAAATGAAACACAACTATAAAACATATATCGGCTCACTATACCAAAGTGTTCTCTCAACAAGTTTCATACATCACTCTGGAGCAACATAGTCCAATTTCAGCAGAAGAGGACCTAAACGTAACTCAGAGAAAGGAAATGCAACGACAGAACCCATACAGAGAGATGAGGCGTCGTCCTTTGCCATTGATGTCAAAGGGGGAGGAAGAACAAACAACAGGAGGAAGAGCAGGCAAACAGGAAGAGCAAGCAACAAGAGAAAGTGGATTGCCATCAATGCCAAAGGGGGAGACTGTTGGAAATATTGTCATTGATGGCAAAGGAGGCAGCACTCAGGCAAAAGAGGCAGCGCTGAAGTAGAGGAAGGCAAAAGAGGCACAACGAAAGCAATAGAGGCATCAAGAAGAAAGTCAAAATGTAACAGTCATAGAATCACAGTGAAGAACCGTTATCGAAAGGTAGAGACAGAGGCAGAGCGACAGAAGCAGCAGAGGCAGAGGCAAAGACTAAGTGACAGAGGCAGAGAGCCGTTACAAAATTCCAGGAATCACACACTCCAACTGGCGTTATACATATAATACATAATCCTTATTCCGGGAATCGCTTAACTCCAGCGGCAATGCAATGCATATAATACAGAACCATATTCCGGGAATCGCACACTCCAACCGGCGTTATACAACACAAATGTTATTCCGGGAATCGCCTACCCCGATGGAGGATACATATATATATATCCATCATCTTACATATAAATGCCGCGCATTACGTATGCTGCAAAGGACCAAGGCATATATATTATGTTATATAAGTGGAGCGCATAAAACAAAGTTTATAAGGTGGGACCCCTCCCCAATCGCAATCGGAGATCGCAAGGGCAGCAGAACATGTAACCAACAGGAAGTTGCGATTGCGATTGAAGTTCGGACCCGACGGGTCTATAAATCATAGTTAACATATATTTGAGTTCCAGGTCTAATCGCATCGGCACTGGTCAATCGCATCGGAGAATATATGAGTTGCGATTGCGATTGGAAGTCCGGACCCGATGGAGGTATGAATTATAATTCAAACGTGTTTGAAGTCCTTTCCCAATCGCATCGGAAAAATACAATGAACAGTGGCCAATCGCAACACATATTAAAAGACTTGAGATTGCGATTAAGAGTTCGGACCCGATGGGTGTATTAACGATGGTTTATATATATTTGAATTCCGGCTAATCGCATCGGAGATTATAAGAGCGTCGGAACATATGTTAAAGACTTGCGATTGCGATTGAAGCCCGGACCCGATGGGCTTATAAATTATGATTAACAAATGTTTCAATTCCATGTTCCAATCGCATCGGCATTGGTCAATCGGAACACATGTTAAAGACTTGCGATTGCGATTGAAGCCCGGACCCGATGGGCTTATAAATTATGACTAACAAATGTTTCAGTTCCATGGTCAATCGCATCGGAGGTAAAGTGGAGCATCGGAACATCACAACAGAAAGTTGCGATTGCGATTGAGATTCAGACCCGATGGACTGATAAACTGTGACTTGATAGGTTTGAGTTCCGGAACATGTTAACAAAGATTTGCGTTTGCGATTGAAAGGTCGGACCCGATGGGTTTATAAGCCAAGACTGATATATGTTTGAAGTTTCGCCATAACAGTGAATAATCGCAATCGGAAGAGGCTGAGGAGTGATACATCGCATCGGAAAGATCGGCGAGTGAGCCCGAAAGGAGTTCTTATTTGTTTAAAGAGTTTTTATTATATAATGCCGAGAATTGATTTAAGTCTTTTTAAAAGGAAGGTTGTATGTATTCCGAGTGTTGAAATTACTTATATATATATATATATATGAAAGGGCGCTGTTATATATATATATATATATATATATATATAACGCTGTTGCGATAAGCCGTGTGGTCTGTAGACCCACGGGCCTCAGCTTAACGGGAGGGCGATTCTTAATATACAATGACTGTGATATATGTCCGTTCCGCTTGCGAAAAGTTCCACATCAACAAGACACTTGCTACAAGTCAGCAGTCACGTATTTTTCTAAGAGGCACTGATATAAAAGCACTGTTACACGTATGCAGCAAATACACCACAGCAGAGGACAGAAAAGCATACAGAGCAGAAAAGAGTCAAAACACAGTCACAGAAAAGACAAATGCGCAGCAAACCAAGAGACAAAATAAGTGAGCTGGAATTCGCATTGTAATTCGAATGTAAATGGTTTAATTGTTTTTATTGTTTGTGATGCATTGGCAAGTCTCCGAGAGAAAACAAACTCCCACTGTAATGTTAAAATTGACACCTACAGTTATAATTTCTGAGTAAGCTGATAAAAGGAGTAAGAAGGCAGAAGGCAAAGAGACATGAATTTTCATTTCGAATTCCAAGCAGAATACAAACAGTCATGTGAGAAAATCTATAAATAATATCATCTTGATATTCAAAAATAAAAGGAGGAGAGAATAAATCAGAAGAAAGCGGGAGCTATGAAGAGTGAAACAGAAGGAGGATTCAGAAAAGCTGGGGCAAAAAAGGAGAAGCTACGAACGGGGCTGATATACGAGTAAATCGACAAGCACTGGGTTGATGGTCAGAGTTTGAAGGGCTTCCCTATCAAGTTGCAGCTTGATAGTCGTCAATTGTAGCTGACTGAGGTTGGAGCCTCCTGTAGGTTGGTGCCTGCAGAAAACTGAAAGGAGTTGGTGCTTCCTTGCAAGTTGTAGCTTGCAGAATTGAGGTAGGAGCCTCCTGTAGGTTGGTGCCTGCAGAAAAACAGTGGTGAGAGGGAGTTGGAGCTTGCCTTTGCATCACAACAATAATAAGATGTGGTTTCTCCCTTTATGGGTTTCCACTTATATCTGGTGTCTCTGTGCATGATATTTATGTATTGATCTGATATGTATCATTTGCTTAATACCTGCTGCTCTCATATTAAGTCTACTGCTCTATTAAACTAATACTTTTTGATTACATTCTAAAATTACTCTCACATCAAATTGAGTTTGAAATGAAGGTGTAAATAAGTTTAATGAAAAGTTTTAA
This sequence comes from Pinus albicaulis, assembly GCA_034641835.2. Lineage (NCBI taxonomy): Eukaryota > Viridiplantae > Streptophyta > Pinopsida > Pinales > Pinaceae > Pinus > Pinus albicaulis. The sequence goes on from CM076580.1 coordinate 1,359,516,444, forward strand.
AAGATCAGGAATGTATTAAACTGATTCACCCCCCCCTCTCAGTTTAATTAGAGGTTCAACACACCTTATATCCACAAGGTTTTAATCTGTAACCAAGATAGATGAAACCTTTTGTCGCGTGTTTTATTTGGACTCTGAGAAAACCTGCTATAAAATTTATCTCGTTTGCATCTCCATACTCATAAAGTAGAAAATATTTCTCTTTGTTGATGCAAAGCCTAGAGGCCGCACCAAAGCGATTTAACATATAGTGTATATAAAACCAGTTGTTCCTGATGAGCCAGCCAAATATAAGAAGATCGTCAACAAACAGGGAGTGAGTAATACTTACAGTAGGGGAGAAGGAGAACCCTGATATATATCCTGTCTGTTTAGCCATTTTCAGGAGGTTGCTAAAACCGTCCATGACGAGAATAAAGATGAGAGGGGACAGAGCACATCCCTGCTTTAAACCTTGCCCAACACCAACTTTTTTTGTTGGTGTTCCATTGACAATCACTGCATATCTCACTGTCGTTATGCAGGCCATGATCCATCTAATATTACCCATTGTCAATCCAATCTTCATCAATACTAGTTGAATGAATGACCAGTCCACTCTATCATAGACCTTGAGTAGATCAATTTTCATGATGAGGACTTCCTTTTTTTCCACGTGCATAGAGTGCATTTCCTCCTGAGCAATCAAAATGGCGTCGTGAATAGATTGGCCTTGTAGGAAACCATATTATTCTTCAGATATATGCTTTGACAAAATCTCTCTAATCCTATTGGCAATTATTTTTAAAGAGATCTTATATATAATGTTGCATAATGAAATAGGTCTGAAGTCCGAGAATCCTTTGGGAGCTGTTGTTTTAGGAATAAGCGCCAGGAAGGTGGAATTCATGTTTGCAGGAATGTGTCCCAGTATCCGGTCATGTTCCACCACTGCTCTAATCTCCTCTGCCATCAAATCAAAGAAATGGATGAAAATTTTTGTCGGCCAACCATCTGGCCCCGGGCATTTATCATGGGCAAATGATTTTAATACATTTTCAACTTCCTTAGTTATTTCTTTGTCCATGGCTTGGTTTGTCGCGGCATTAAACATTCTTGGAATATTTAAGTACCCATGTATGACTGCAATGGTTCGTGGACTGATCTATTTGATAAAAGGCCGAAAAATGTGAGAAAGCCTCCTCTTGGATTTCGGCCGTAGTATTTGCCCTACTCCCATCAGCCCTTTCAATATGCCATATGGAGTTTTTGTTTTTCCTTTCATTGGCGCAATTATGGAAGAATTTTGTGTTTAAGTCTCCTTCCTTTACCCAATGTATTCTTCTCTTTAGCTTCCAAGGGAGCTCCTCGATGTTTAATATTTCTAGTTTACGCTTCTGGAGATTATCAATTGTGTTGTACACATCTTGGTCAAGAGGCTTGTACACCATTTCGCCATGGATCTTGTGCAGCTTGACAGATATGTCTTTTAATTCAGTTCTGAGATCCTCCTTTTTCTTTATTTCCCACTCCTTAGTGATGGATTTGAGTCTTCAGAGTTTTTCAGATAATTTTTCCCATCCATATAATCCCTCATAGGGATCAGATTTACTCCAGAAATCCTGAACCAAGTGGTTATAACTGGGATCATCGAGTCAGGCTTGGTTGAATTTGAAAGGGACACCAGACCGCTTCCCTTTAGTACGCCAAGAAAGGACAATAGACATGTGGTTTGACAGGTCCGATACCATCACCTATGATTTCAAGTTCCCTAGTGTGCAAAGCAGATTTTCTCCGACCATTTCCCTATCGAGCCGCTTCCCAATATAATTCCCGTTAATTCTTTGGTTTGTCCAAGTTGGAACAAGAGGAGAGGGCCAGATGTCCTTTAAATGAGATTCTTCAGAGATCTGGCCAATATGTTTTGCCATTGGTTCATGTCGAGCTTTGCACCCCCAAGACTCATTTTCATGTAGTGCGGAATTAAAATCACCGATAACTATAATGTTACAAATACTTAGAATCCCAGAATTGTACAATCGATCCCAAAAAGAGGATCGATTTTGACAAGGCGCATATAAATTAATAATGTTAAAAATCCTTGAATAGCCACGAACACCACCCATTAGTACAATGCCACCAAAAAATTTGTAAGCTTGAAATTTTGCAAAAGTTGGATCCCAGATAGCTAGTAGACCCCCAACCTTACCAACATCGTCAATGGTAGTCGCATGCCAACCCGGTCTTATTGATAATAAGGTACTAATTGCCTCAGATCTATTACATAAAGTTTCTTGAAAGAGAGCTATGAAAGGGTCCACTTCGTTTAGTAGGTCTCTTAGGCGCAAGTGTTTGGAGGAGTCGCCCATGCCCCTCATATTCGGTGAAAGGATTGATGTCATTTGGTCACATTGTTACGACCGCATGCTCTAAGTGCCCCTAAATCTTCAGACGCGGAGATGGGGATGTCCATTAAGTCAAGAAAGTCATACTTAAATAAAGACTTGGTTTTGAGCCTACCCTGGAAATGCCTAGACCCAGATTTGGAGGTTGCACAAATAGTAATGTTGCTCCCAGAGACAGGAGAGATGGTAATGGTGGGTTCCTGAGAGGCCCTATCGAAAACAGTTAATTCTGCTAGGTCTAGGTTTGGGTTTCCGAGTAGGGAGTCAATATCACGACCCACAGTATTCCTAGGTGATTCTGGGACATCCAGTGGCTCATGATTTTGGGGAGATTGCGAAGAGGCCCATTCAAGGGGAGGCATGGAGAGTGAGACAGATAGTGGAGCCACAAGGGTAATAGAAACTGGGGGGCCATTAGAGGAGTCATATGCATATGAGTTTTTATGTCCATTAACCTCCTCCAGATGCATATGTAAAGGATTACCATCTACCATGGTCTGTTCGGCATTAGACTTAAGATCATTTGTTGGTGCGGTGACAGTGATGGGGGGAGAGGATTTGTCACTAAGGGCACTGGGCGAAGCATATATATTGTTATCAGAGGATGGAAGAAGCGACTTACTCGATGGGTGATCATCATGTGAGCCCGGTGGAAACTTGTCTTTCCACGAGCCATCCATACTCTTTTTTCCACGAGGAGCATTCCCGAACTGCATTGGATAGCTACCTTTCAGATGCCCTGTGTGGTGACATATTAAACACTTGAAGGGTACACCCCAATAATCAACCCGTTGTCTGTGTCGCCTTTGTCCCCATACCAAATCAACATCCCCAAGTAGGCCACCCGAAAAACATACTTCAACCAGGATCCATGCGATTCTCTTGTCATAGGAGCCGAGAATGTGGGGGTCGATGTATTTCGTACACCCAATACAGTTGCCAATTGCTCTTAATGCCTTCAACGTCTAGATATCTAGTGGGAAGCTAGGCAATTTAACCCATACAACCTTGCTATTAGGTGCCTCCATGACAGGGTTAAAACCTAGATACCAATGTAATAATTGCATAAAACTCTATCCTCGCACCCATGTCTTCTGGAGGATCTTATCATAGTCCCTTTCATACATAAAATGAATGCTAAACTAGTTGTTTAGTAGCAAACTCACCTTTGGAGTGTAACCCAAAATAAGGTTCCAGAATGTCTTTACCTAGTCCAGCATGTCCATATCCTCGCCTCAGGGAACATCCAACGACCGATTAAAGCCCTCTTTTGAAGAATGGCCACCCTCCCCCATAAAACTTCATATTCCAACATGACTTCATTCACTTTCATGGTTGGTTTGTAGCAGGCGTTCTGCACATGACCATAGCGACGATAGACACCTTAGATCCATGTGACAGGTTACCACCCGATCATTTATCTTTCAGTTCAGCATCGAAGCCCGAAGGTTTGACAATAGATTGAGCTATCAATCGCGCGTCCAATTCCAGATCCTATATACATCGTTTCTCTGTAGCGACTGTGGCAGAAATCAGGGCTTCATGAGCAGAAGTGTCAAAAGACAATATGTCATTTATCTCCGCCATCTGTAGGCAGATAGGTGCTGACATGGACCGGAAGCCAAGGATGCCAGGTGATGTGAATAGGAGTACAACAATCACCAAGTGTTGAGAGTACTCATTAATGGAAGGCCGCCGGATATAAACGGAAGGTTAGGACAACATAAAGAATGTTCAAAGCACGATTCTAGGGAATCTGACCATCGCTTCTTACGAGAGGATACTGGTCAATCCACCAACCAAATTAAATGTGGTAAGGGTGATAATTGTGGGTCGTAGTAGGATATAGTCAGATATTTTAAATTTCCCTTAAATAGGAGTCGTCACCCTCATACCATACAACCTGGATGACCTATACCTTACCATACAACCTGGATGACCTATACCATACCATACAACCTGGATGACCTATAAGAAGATCGTCAACAAATAGGGAGTGAGTAATACTTACAGTAGGGGAGAAGGAGAACCTTGATATATATCCCGTCTGTTTAGCCATTTTCAGGAGGTTGCTAAAATTGTCCATGACGAGAATAAAGATGAGAGGGGACAGAGCACATCCCTACTTTAAACCTCGCCCAACGCCAAATTTTTTTGTTGGTGTTCCATTGATAATCACTTCACATCTCACCGTCGTTATGCAGGCCATGATCCATCTAATATTACCCATTGTCAATCCAATCTTCATCAATACTAGTCGAATGAACGACTAGTCCACTCTATCATAGGCCTTGAGTAGATCAATTTTCATGATGAGGGCTTCCTTTTTTTCCATGTGCATAGAGTGCATTGCCTCCTGAGCAATCAAAACGGCTTCGTGAATAGATTGGCCTTGTAGGAAACCATATTATTCTTCAGATATATGCTTTGAAAAAATATCTCTAATCTTGTTGGCAATTATTTTTGAAGAGATCTTATATATAATGTTGCATAATGAAATAGGTCTGAAGTTCGAGAATCCTTTGGGAGCTGTTGTTTTAGGAATAAGCGCCAGGAAGGTGGAATTCAGGTTTGCGGGAATGTGTCCCAGTATCCGGTCATGTTCCACCACTGCTCTAATCTCCTCCGTCATCAAATCAAAGAAATGGATGAAAATTTTTGTCGGCCAACCATCTGGCCCCGGGCATTTATCATGGGCAAATGATTTTAATACATTTTCAACTTCCTTAGTTATTTCTTTGTCCATGGCTTGGTTTGTCGCGGCATTAAACATTCTTGGAATATTTTTAAGTACCCATGTCTGACTGCAATGGTCTGTGGACTGATCTATTTGAGAAAAGGCCGAAAAATGTGAGAAAGCCTCCTCTTGGATTTCGGCCATAGTATTTTCCCTACTCCCATCAGCCCTTTCAATATGCCATATGGAGTTTTTGTTTTTCCTTTCATTGGCGCAGTTATGGAAGAATTTTGTGTTTAAGCCTCCTTCCTTTAGCCAATGTATTCTGCTCTTTAGCTTCCAAGTGAGCTCCTCGATCTTTAATATTTCTAGTTTACGCTTCTAGAGATTATCAATTGTGTTGTACACATCTTGGTCAAGGGGCTTGTACACCATTTCGCCATGGATCTTGTGCAGCTTGACAGAGTTGTCTTTCAATTCAGTTCTGACATCCTCCTTTTTCTTTATTTCCCACTCCTTAGTGATGGATTTGAGTCTTCGGAGTTTTTCAGATAATTTTTCCCATCCATATAATCCCTCATAGGGATCAGACTTACTCCAGAAATCCCGAACCAAGTGGTTATAACTGGGATCATCGAGCCAGGCTTGGTTGAATTTGAAAGGGACACCAGACCGCTTCCCTTCAGTACGCCAAGAAAGGACAATAGACATGTGGTCTGACAGGTCTGATACCATCACCTGTGATTTCAAGTTCCCTAGTGTGCAAAGCAAATTTTCTCCGACCATTTCCCTATCGAGCCGCTTCCCAATATAATCCCCGTTAATTCTTTGGTTTGTCCAAGTTGGAACAAGAGGAGAGGGCCAAATGTTCTTTAAATGAGATTCTTCAAAGATCTGGCCAATATGTTTTGCCATTGGGTCCTGTCGAGCTTTGCACCCCCAAGATTCATTTTCATGTAGTGCGGAATTAAAATCACCGATAACTATAATGTTACAGATACTTAGAATCCCAGAAATGTACAATCGATCCCAAAAAGAGGATCGATTTTGACAAGGCGCATATAAATTAATAATGTTAAAAATCCCTGAATAGCCACGAACACCACCCATTGGTACAATGCCACCAAAAAATTTGTAAGCTTGAAATTTTGCAAAAGTTGGATCCCAGATAGCTAGTTGACCCCCAACCCTACCAACAGCGTCAATGGAAGCCGCATGCCAACCTGGTCTTATTGATAATAAGGTACTAATTGCCTCAGATCTATTACATAAAGTTTCTTGAAAGAGAGCTATGAAAGGGTCCACTTCGTTTAGTAGGTCTCTTAGGCACAAGTGTTTGGAGGAGTCGCCCATGCCCCTCATATTCGGTGAAAGGATTGATGTCATTTGGTCACATTGTTAGGGCCACATGCTCTAAGTGCCCTTAAATCTTCAGACGCGAAGATGGGGATGTCCATTAAGTCAAGAAAGTCATACTTAAATAAAGACTTGGTTTTGAGCCTACCCTGGAAATGCCTAGACCCAAATTTGGAGGTTGCACAAACAGTAATGTTGCTCCCAGAGACAAGAGAGATGGTAAGGGTGGGTTCCTGAGAGGCCCTATCGAAAATAGTTAATTCTGCTAGGTCTAGGTTCGGGTTGCCGAGTAGGGAGTCAATATCACTACCCACAGTGTTCCTAGGTGATTCTGGGACATCCAGTGGCTCATGATTATGGGGAGATTGTGGAGAGGCCCATTCAAGGGGAGCCATGGAGAGTGAGACAGATAGTGGAGCCACAAGGGTAATAGAAACTGGGCGGCCATCAGAGGAGTCATATGCATACGAGTTTTTATGTCCATTAACCTCCTCCAGATGCATATGTAAAGGATTACCATCTACCATGGTCTGTTCGGCATTAGACTTAAGATCATTTGTTGGTGCAGTGACAGTGATGGGGGGAGAGGATTTGTCACTAAGGGCACTGGGCGAAGCATATATATCGTTAACAGAGGATGGCAGAAGCGACTTACTCGATGGGCGATCATCATGTGAGCCCGGTACAAACTTGTCTTTCCACGAGCCATCCATACTCTTTTTTCCACGAGGAGCATTCTCGAATTGCATTGGATAGCTACCTTTCAGATGCCCTATGTGGTGACATATTAAACACTTGAAGGGTACACCCCAATAATCAACTCGCTGTCTGTGTCGCCTTTGTCCCCATACCAAATCAACATCCCCAAGTAGGCCACCCGAAAAACATACTTCAACCAGGATCCATGCGATTCTCTTTTCATAGGAGCCGAGAATGTGGGGGTCGATGTATTTCATACATCCAATAGAGTTACCAATTGCTCTTAATGCCTTCAGCGTCGAGAATTCTAGTGGGAAGCCAGGAAATTTAACCCATACAACCTTGCTTTTAGGTGCCTCCATGACAGGGTTAAAACCTAGATACCAATGTAATAATTGCATAAAACTCTATCCTCGCACCCATGTCTTCTGGAGGATCTTATCATAGTCCCTTTCATACATAAAATGAATGCTAAACTAGTTGTTTAGTAGCAAACTCACCTTTGGAGTGTAACCCAAAATAAGGTTCCAGAATGTCTTTACCTAGTCCAGCATGTCCATATCCTCGCCTCAGGGAACATCCAACGACCGATTAAAGCCCTCTTTTGAAGAATGGCCACCCTCCCCCATAAAACTTCATATTCCAACATGACTTCATTCACTTTCATGGTTGGTTTGTAGCAGGCGTTCTGCACATGACCATAGCGACGATAGACACCTTAGATCCATGTGACAGGTTACCACCTGCTCGTTTATCTTTCAGTTCAGCATCGAAGCCCGAAGGTTTGACAATAGATTGAGCTATCAATCGCACGTCCAATTCCAGATCCTATATACATTGTTTCTCTGTAGCGACTGTGGCAGAAATCAGGGCTTCATGAGCAGAAGTGTCAAAAGACAATATGTCATTTGTCTCCGCCATCTGTAGGCAGATAGGTGCTGACACAGACTGGAAGCCAAGGATGCCAGGTGATGTGAATAGGAGTACAACAATCACCAAGCGTTGAGAGTACTCATTAACGGAAGGCCGCCGGATATAAACGGAAGCTCAGGACAACATAAAGAATGTTCAAAGCACGATTCTAGGGAATCTGACCATCGCTTCTTACGAGAGGATACTGGTCAATCCACCAACCAAATTAAATGTGGTAAGGGTGATAATTGTGGGTCGTAGTAGGATATAGTCAGAGATTTTAAATTTCCCTTAAATAGGAGTCGTCACCCTCATACCATACAACCTGGATGACCTATACCTTACCCAAGTGTATCCTCGATTCGCCCAATATGTCAGCTACATCATAAGAAACTCACTATCCAATGACTTCAGGATTTAAAATGTCCTGACACAAGAGAGATTTTGTCAAGATACTGAGAGCAGGAAAATAGTGCGGGAGATATACATTGCAAAATCTGTTCACCGGCGCCTGTTTGGATGGCCAGAAAAAAGGTGGTGCATATGCATTCGTTAGAAAAACCAGTCGATATGCACCCGCCGGAAATACCAGTCGATCCCCCTTTGTCTATCCTTCATACATGACAACAACAACAACAACACCCTGAACAGCGCCACCACCTAGAGCATAACTGCACACCAAAATCTTTGCATGGTTTGGAAATGATAAAAGAGTCAATCCATTTTCTCCACAGACTATACCATTTAGACTAGTGCACTGAGAATAGAGTCTCAAAATCTTTTGTAAGTTCGTGTGGAGGGAGTCTACTCCCTCGGTTTAACATTTGGTTTGTTGAACGTATGATTCAGGTGGGTTTTTATCATAGCATGTAGAATGATAATGGCCACTAAAAATAAACCAGCAATCATAATCACTTCACTCAACTCCGAGAACATATTACAAGACCTCTAAAATACAGACCATGTTACGCCATATCCAAATAGGTTCCTACTAAGTCCACTAAGATATCGAGAGTAAGGTCCGCAGTTCCTCAACCACCTAAATTGTTAAAATTCCCCCACAGACTTTTCTAGCCTCGTTAAATCAAGACAACCCAACTACGACATGTTGTTCTGTGATTCTTCAAGCGCTATACTGATAAAAGGAAAACCCCACTGTTACTGCTAAACCACTACAACATGCCTCTAGAGGGGTTTCTCTGCATTGCCGGGCACTGATACTGCCAAACCAGAGCTGCCATAGTTGTCCTCATCTTGCAAACCTGGAATGTTAACTATCGACAGACCTGCTAGCGAGGCCTCCTGAATGCCATACCTGGCCTGTTCTACAGTTCACTCAGATCTTCTTTCTGTTGCTCACAATTCTTCTTCAACAATGTTTTGTGAATATTTCCACAAGCTGGTCGCTCACAATTCTCCTTGGCCCTCCAGAATTGGAAACCCCGGAACTCAAAGCGGCTTCGAGTCTCGATCCCGTGACCAAGAAAGGAGACCTGCATTCATTAACAGAAGTTCAAAGCATTCAACGTTTAGATTTTGCCTTTTGCCTTTGGGCATTCAAATTTTGGTTGGATGGGTAGCATTTTGGCCTTCAAGATCCAGGAGACAGCCTTCTGGCGAACTATGGCATCTTGAAATAGTTAATTTGACAGTATACAATGATTCTCTTCCTATAAAGATTGATAATTCTTCATATTCAACATCATCCCTAAAGGAGTTTGGATATGGGTAGGTGAACTGCTCTAAAAGGAACACTTTTTTGTGTAAAAATTTAGATTCTATGTCAAAGAACAAAAACAATTACAGCTAAAAGACAACTCAGAGAAAAAAAACTAAATAAAAATAAGATTCCAAGTTGCTTCTCTGTTTTCAATGCGTATAGGAATAAATTTACTGATTGCCTTTATTTATATACCATACAGGAAACATTTAGTTTTTCATAAAATATGAAATACAAGTGGATTGAAACAATCAATAAATTAAACAAGGAATTGGAAAAAGTTGGAAAAATAATGAAAATGAATATAGGAATAAATTTGTTGGTTTCCTTTAAATAAAGAATTTGAAAAAAAATGAAAATAGATATAAGAATAAATTTGTTGATTTTTTTTTTTTTTTTTTAAGGGAAACATTTATTTTTGCATAAAATATGAACTATTTCAGTGATTGAAAAAATCAATAAATTAAATAAGAAATAGAAAAAAATGTATTATTAATTATTAGAAATTAATAAAAAAATAATACAAATGCTAAATAATAAAATTAATTTTTAATCAAATTATTATGTAGGACAAAGATATAGTAAAATTAATATTAAACTAAACATAAGAAATATTTATACTGTGAAAAAAAATTGAAAAAAATACCCAAAAATTATTAAAACTATAAATATAAAATTACACCACTTCATATAAACTCATAAAAAAAGAAAAAAAGAAAAAAAAAAAAAAAAAAAAAAAAAATATATATATATATAAACAATTAATTTTTTGTTTAAAAAAAAATGGAAATAAATGTAAATGGTTCAATAAATAAACTAGCATTTGCACCACGAAGGTGTGTAAATGGATGTAGAGTGATGAAATACTACTTGATTGTAACAATCAATAAATTAAACAAGGAATTGGAAAAAATTGGAAAAATAATAAAAATAGGTATAAGAATAAATTTGTTAATTTTTTTTAAATAAAAAATTAGAAAAAAATGAAAATAGATATAAGAATAAATTTGTTGATTTTCTTTATTTATATACTATAATGGAAACATTTATTTTTGCATATTTTTTTGCATAAAATATGAACTACTTCATTGATTGAAAAAATCAATAAATTAAACAAGGAATTGAAAAAAAATATATTATTAATTATAAGAAGTTAATAAAAAAATAGTACAAATACTAAATAATGAAATTAATTTTTAATCAAATTACTATGTAGGACAAAGATATAGTAAAATTAATATTAAACTAAATATAAGAAATATTTATATTGTGAAAAAAAATTGAACAAAAATACCCAAAAATTATTAAAACTATAAATATAAAATTATACCACTTCATATAAACTCATAAGAAAAATTATATATATATATATATATATATATATATATATATATATATATATATATATATATATATATATATATATAATTTTAGAGATCTGTGTATAATACAAAATAAAAATTTAATTAAGAAAAAAATTAAAACAATAAATGTTTTGTTTAAAAAAAACGGAAATAAATGTAAATGGTTCAATAAATAAATTAGCATTTACACCAAAAGGGTGTAAAGATATGCCAATAGAAGTGTAAATGTATGTAGAGTGATGAAATACTACTTGATTGAAACAATCAATAAATTAAGTAAGGAATTGGAAAAATTTGGAAAAATAATAAAAATAGGTATAAGAATAAATTTGTTAATTCCCTATAAATAAAGAATTGGAAAAAAAATGAATATGGGTATAAGAATAAATTTTTTGATTTCCTTTATTTATATACTATAATGGAAACATTTATTTTTGCATAAAATATGATCTACTTCATTGATTAAAAAAATCAATAATTTAAATAAGAAATTGAAAAAAAATGTATTATTAATTATTAGAAATTAATAAAAAATAATAATACAAATGCTAAATAATAAAATTAATTTATAATCAAATTACTATGTAGGACAAAGATATAGTAAAATTAATATTAAACCAAATATAAAAAATATTTATGCTAAAAAAGATTGAAAAAAAAACCAAAAATTATTAAAACTATAAATATAAAATTACACCACTTCATATAAACTCATAAGAAAAATTATATATATATGTAATTTTAGAGATTAGTGTATAATACAAAATAAAAATTTAATTAAGACAAAAATTAAAACAATCAATTTTTTGTTTAAAAAAAATGGAAATAAATGTAAATGGCTCAATAAATAAATTAGCATTTGCACCCAAATGGCCTAAAGGCATGCCGATATAAGTGTAGATGGATGTAGAGTGATGCACAGTCTCAACCTATATGAAATAAGGATGTAGACATGGAAGGCATGAGGAATTAGGAGACAAGGGGTTGGGGGAATGAGAAGGAATTGGTAAAGTAGAGGGTTACATGTGAGACATGGATGGGTTATCTAAATCTAGCGAGTTTGTCCAAGAAATCATATGCCTTCATAAAAACACTATGGAGATAGAGATACCCACAAACTAATAGGGAAGACAATGAATCAAGTTAAGTAAAGACTTAGAAAATAAATTTGACATCTTGAAATAGTTAATTTGACAGTATACAATGATTCTCTTCCTATAAAGATTGATAATTCTTATATTCAACATCATCCCTAAAGGAGTTTGGATATGGGTAGGTGAATGCTCTAAAAGGAACACTTTTTGTCTAAAAATTGATTCTATGTCAAAGAACAAAAACAATTACAGCTAAAAGACAACTCAGAGAAACAAAACTAAATAAAAATAAGATTCCAAGTTGCTTCTCTGTTTTCAATGCGTATAGGAATAAATTTACTGATTGCCTTTATTTATATACCATATAGGAAACATTTAGTTTTTCATAAAATATGAAATACAAGTGGATTGAAACAATCAATAAATTAGACAAGGAATTGGAAAAAGTTGGAAAAATAATGAAAATGGATATAGGAATAAATTTGTTGGTTTCTTTTAAATAAAGAATTTGAAAAAATAATGAAAATAGATATAAGAATAAATTTGTTGATTTTTTTATTTATTTATATATTATAATGGAAATATTTATTTTTGCATATTTTTACATAAAATATGAATTATTTCATTGATTGAAAAAATCAATAAATTAAATAAGAAATAGAAAAATATAGAAAAAAATGTATTATTAATTATTAGAAATTAATAAAAAAATAATACAAATGTTAAATAATAAAATTAATTTTTAATCAAATTATTATGTAGGACAACGATATAGTAAAATTAATATTAAACTAAATATAATAAATATTTATACTGTGAAAAAAAATTGAAAAAAAATACCCAAAAATTATTAAAACTATAAATATAAAATTACACCACTTCATATAAACTCATAAAAAAAAAGAAAAATTATATATATATATATATATATATATATATATATATATATATATATATATATATATATATATATAAAATTAATTTTTTGTTTAAAAAAAATGGAAATAAATGTAAATGGTTCAATAAATAAACTAGCATTTGCATCAACAAGGTGTAAAGACATGCGGATAGAAGTGTAGATGGATGTAGAGTGATGAAATACTACTTGATTGTAACAATCAATAAATTAAACAAGGAATTAAAAAAAATTGGAAAAATAATAAAAATAGATATAAGAATAAATTTGTTAATTTCTTTTAAATAAAAAATTAGGAAAAAATGAAAATAGATATAAGAATAAATTTGTTGATTTTCTTTATTTATATACTATAATGGAAACATTTATTTTTGCATATTTTTTTGCATAAAATATGAACTACTTCATTGATTGAAAAAATCAATAAATTAAATAAGGAATTGAAAAAATATATATTATTAATTATTAGAAATTAATAAAAAAAAATACAAATGCTAAATAATGAAATTAATTTTTAATCAAATTATTATGTAGGACAAAGATATAGTAAAATTAATATTAAACTAAATATAAGAAATATTTATATTGTGAAAAAAAAATTGAAAAAAAAAACCCAAAAATTATTAAAACTATAAATATAAAATTATACCACTTCATATAAACTTATAAGAAACATTATATATATATATATATATATATATATATATATATATATTAGAGATCAGTGTATAATAAAAAATAAAAAATTAATTAAGAAAAAAATTAAAACAATAAATGTTTTGTTTAAAAAAAATGGAATAAATGTAAATGGTTCAATAAATAAATTAGCATTTACACCAAAAGGGTGTAAAGATATGCCGATAGAAGTGTAAATGTATGTAGAGTGATGAAATACTACTTGATTGAAACAATCAATAAATTAAGCAAGGAATTGGAAAAAATTGGAAAAATGATAAAAATAGGTATAAGAATAAATTTGTTAATTTCCTTTAAATAAAGAATTGGAAAAAAAAATGAATATGGGTATAAGAATAAATTTGTTGATTTCCTTTATTTATATACTATAATAGAAACATTTATTTTTGCATATTTTTGCATAAAATATGATCTACTTCATTGATTAAAAAAATCAATAAATTAAGTAAGAAATTGAAAAAAAAAATGTATTATTAATTATTAGAAATTAATAAAAAATAATAATACAAATGCTAAATAATAAAATTAATTTTTAATCAAATTATTATGTAGGACAAAGATATAGTAAAATTAATATTAAACTAAATATAAGAAATATTTATGCTAAAAAAAGATTGAAAAAAAAACCCAAAAATTATTAAAACTATAAATATAAAATTACACCACTTCATATAAACTCATAAGAAAAATTTTATATATACATATATAATTTTAGAGATTAGTGTATAATACAAAATAAAAATTTAATTAAGAAAAAAATTAAAACAATCAATTTTTTGTTTTAAAAAAATGGAAATAAATGTAAATGGCTCAATAAATAAATTAGTATTTGCACCCAAATGGCCTAAAGGCATGCCGATAGAAGTGTAGATGGATGTAGAGTGATGCACAGTCTCAACCTATATGAAATAAGGATGTAGACATGGAAGGCATGAGGAATTAGGAGACAAGGGGTTGGGGGAATGAGAGGGAATTGGTAAAGTAGAGGGTTACATGTGAGACATGGATGGGTTATCTAAATCTAGTGAGTTTGTCTAGGAAATCAGATGCCTTCATAGAAACACTAAGGAGATAGAGATACCCACAAACTAATAGGGAAGACAATGAATCAAGTTAAGTAAAGACTTAGAAAATAAATTTGCTAAAATTATGAGACGAAAGACGAAAAAGACATATATGAAATGTTAACATGCACCCTATCGCATTGATTTTCTATAATTATGCTTTTCTTAATCCATGAGCTCATCAAGTCCCCACTCTTCATCAACTCTGCATCTATAAGAGGTGTTGTAGGGTTTCTTTTACCATCAGAAAATATATACAATAACATTTGAAAAATAATGGTTTATAATGTCTACTTGGAGGTAAGGGATTGATTGGTCAAAGGGGTTCACAGGCCAGGTATCTCTTAAAAGATCTCTTAAAAAGTCTAGTGTGTTGAGAGGCCTGACTATGTGGGATGTCATTTTATAAAAAAAGTTCATATATATATATATATATATATATATATATATATATATATATATATATATATATATATATATATATATATATATATATATATATATATATATATATATATATATATATATATATATATATATATGATGATGATGATGATGATGGTTAATATCCACTGAGACCAATATTTGGTCTATCGGACCTAAAGAAACGAATTATTTATTTTGATTTAAGATTTTATTCCTATGCTCAAAAAGCCTGGAGAGAAGCCTCCCGAGCTCACTATAATTTTGACATATTAAAAGGCTAGGAAGGTCAGTATCGCAACAAAGATTATGAAATTGAGATCTAATGTGGTTGTACGTGGGGCACTCTAAGAGGAAGTGATTTTCATCCTCGACGTTCATATTCTCACAGAGATGGCAGATCCTCTCCAGCCATGATGTTTTAGGAACTGTCCAACGACCTGTTTCACTATGGAGCTCATGAGAGTTCGTTCTAATCTTGGCTATATTAATTTTCTTCTTTGAGCTAGTTAAAACAGAGAGATACTTTTGCTCTTCTAGGGTGAGGTTGATGACTTCCTTATAATATTTTAAATTTCTTTTAGCTGCTAGATCTTTCTCACACCACATTTTTTTTTTGAACTTAGAAGTAACAATTTTTTTAATGTTATTAATTTTTTGCAATGCAACATTCTCGTCGATCTCCCAATGGTTTAACCAGGCCCTGGTGTCTTTATACCAACCTCATTTGAGCCTTAGGTGGTTTTGGCTAGAATTTAAAGCTAGCTTAGGAAGTCTATGGTCTCCTATGCTATTGAGTTTGTGCCTGTACAACAGAAGCCTAGTCATAGCTTGGCTCTCGATAGGGGAAAGACCCACTTCTATAAGGAGAATAGGATAGGGTGTATTACTTTTAATTTTGAGGTTATACGTTATAAAACAATTCTGGATTTTCTCAATCTTTCTCTAGGATTCTCTAGAGATGCTGCAACCCCAAACCTCACATCCATATAAGATAACAGGAGTGACTAAAGTTTCAAAGAGGAACTTCTTTCTATCCCACATTACGAGGTTTTCTGTTTTACAATTATTTTCAAGACCAAAATAAGCTTTCCACCCCCCATTAATCCTTTTCTCAATGCTATAGTTCCATTTGAGCTTGTGATGAATATCAATTCCTAGGTACTTGTAAGAAGACACTTCCTCCAAGTTACTATTGTCATACATAAAATTAGCGTAAGTGTCCTTCTTGGATTTGATAATCATAACTTTTGTTTTGTCAGTGTTAACAATCATACCCATGGTAGATCAGAAATCCTTAAGAAGTCTAAGTTGCTTATCAAAATCATATGGGCACCTTGCGAGAAGAACAATATCGTCATCATAGAGAAGAAGGATGATGACTATCCTAGCTAAGATCTTGCCAGCACAACCTGCTTCCTCTAAACAACCTTCTATCTTGTCAATGTAAATTCCAAATAGGGTAGGGGAGAGGGGGCAACCTTGTTTAACTCCGATATTACACTTAATATCTTTCGACCACACTCATTTCTCTTTAACTTGGAAATTACGTTCTCATATAACCTTATAGTGGCTGCTCTTAGCTCGAAAGGAACATTTAGCTCTTCTAATATATTCCATAGGTTGTTTCTAGGAACCATATCAAAAGCCTTTCTAAAGTCCACAAAGCAACAAAAGAGATTGGATTCATCATTGCGACATTCCTCCACAATGATCCTAAGCGTAACGAGGTGGTCCGTTGTTGAGTGTTTCCTTCTAAAACCCGCTTGGCCTTTAGCCTGCTTACCTTCACTTTCAATCCATATGCTCAACTTCTTTTCCAAAATAATACCATATAACTTGGCTAAGAGAGGGTTGATCATAATTGTCCGATAATTAGAGGGGTTATTTGTATCCCCACTTTTAAAAATAGGGATAATGAGGCTCTGAGTCCATGGTTTAGGGAACCCTTGCTTGACTGCTTGATTGAAAAGCTTGTTGTTACACAGTAATTTGTCACCGTCCCTACCATTCCCCGTCTCGCCCATTGGAGGGTCATTTCTGTGACCAATAAGCAGTGTCATGCCTTGCAAATACCATCATTGCATCCCTTTCCATGAGGACAACATTCCTTCTGTTGATTATTTCCTGAGCAGACCCCTAAAAACACTTGTTTTTGCCTTGGCACTGGTAGCCCATTATGTCCTCACACCAATGAGGAAAATTAACACTGAGCCCACACTAATTGGTGCTCTGTCCCAGTTAAGCACCCGTGCCAATCTTCTTATGGAATTTTTTTTTAAAAAAGAGGCGAAGTTTCGATTACAACAACTTCGTGGATGAGTCATGAGGAGTGGTTTCGACTGAATAACCACGGCCTTCCTCCTTTGGCCTCTTGTTTCCACATTATGGGGAACCTCCCAAGGGATAAGGCCTCCCTTCCACTATTGTAGGGATCCCAAACTCCTCCCCTCTATAAATATAGCCTTCATCCAGGGTTGAGGGGCGGAAAGGCCGATAGGTGATAGTGCCTAAGCTTTGAATCTCCAAATTCCCAAGATCCTTTGTGCTGTAAGAGCCCTCTTTCTTCCCTTAAGGCCGACTCAAGTAAGGAGACTATCGTCGAGAGACTCTGGAGAGGTTTTCCCTTTCCCTGGCGAGCTTTGCGAGACGTGAATGACTGGAGACCCATCCGAAGGAGACCACGACGTCAGAACATTGGTTGTAATCTCTTTCGATTGTTATTTAATGAATGATTACAATTATGGTTCCACTCTGTTTTCAATTATGTTAATATGAGTAGTATCCTTTCTGACTGATATTTAGTTGCGTATGCTGGATTTTATGCTTGTATCTGTTTGTTTCTTGCATGTGCAGGTGTCCATCCGCGGAGATCGTGGAGGATCGTGATCTGCCAGGGCTGAGGAACGAGAATGCTTTCTTCTTCAGATCGTAGCATTGGATTCCAGCTAGGCCTCCATCTTTGGTCTTTTCATTCGTAACTAGGAACTTGCGTCGTAACATTTCGTGATTGTTGCTAGACCCCTGCTGGGCTAGTAGGGATCGCCTCTGTCCGCAGAGGGGATTTACCTCCTCAACAATTTGGCGACTCCACTGGGGACCATCTAGTTTTCGTTGTCTCGTTTTGATTGTCTCGTTTTGATTATTTCTTGGCCTTGCTTGCCTGGTTGGCTCTTTTGGGCTGGCTCTTTTTGTGTTTTGGCTTTTGGTTCAGCCCCAGAAGATCAGATCTGACCTCTGCTTTTCCGAATTTTCACCTTTTCATAGTTGGCTTGAGTGGCGCGAGTTTAGCCCTGACAGTCGCGCCAGTTGGCGCAGTTTGCCAGTTCATCACTCGCGCCATCCCCTGTCTGGCGCAGATTACAGCCAGACAGTCGCGCCATTTCCTGTAGGTGGTAGGGTTACCCTTGTTCGGAAACTTCTTTTGGTCAGTACTTTGCTTCTGGGTTTGTTTTGGATTCTGCTTGAAGTGGTGAGTCTGGTCTTGGTTGGGAGAAATTCTTTGTTTTTTCACTTTCAGGCGTTGGCGCTTGTTGTCAGTTAGCAACCCGCGCCAATTGGCCATTGGCGCTAGTTGTCAATGTGCAAGTCGCGCCAATTGTTGCCAATTGGCGCTAGTTGTCAATGGACAAGTCGTGCCAATTTCAGGGTGTATGAAAATTGAGATTTTTTCCCTAAATCCTTCACCAGTGTGTCTTTCCCTTCCGGTCTTTTCCTTGTATGAGCATAGATTACATTGCTCATTATTTGGAATGTCTTCTTTCTATGATTGTTTGATGTAAAAGGGAATTAATGCCTTGTTTTGATCTCTTGCTTTGGAAGTCCTTTTTGTGTTTGACCTCATATGTCTTGTCGCCTTTTGAGGGATTTCGTGACAAAGTGTTTGAAACAGAGATTGCATTCTTAGTGTTTGTTTACATCTCTTTTGCATTCATCCTTTATTAAGAAGATTTGCGTTTGTTTAGTTTTCGTTTCAAAGTGTTCTTTTTGTTAAAATGCATTAGATCACATTGCATTAAAAGTATTTTTGAAATTTATCATTGAACTTAGATCACATTGTTTAATGATTGAAAACTAGAAATCGCTTCGAGTGCATTCTCTTTTCATTAAAAGCATGCATTAAGTAGATTCTCATTTCATCGAAAAATGCATTGAGTGCATTCTGATCATTTGAAAAGAAAAAGGAAATTGTGCATAGATTACAATTGCATAGTTTTCGGAAAAAGAATTTTGCATAGATTACATTGCATAATTCGCTTCGTTGAATGTTTTAGAATACTTTTGGATAGTGAAAGTCATCTAGTTTTGAAAAGTTTCATTTTCAGTTTTGCTGTTTGTTGCATCATTGTTTGAAGCTCTTCCCTTAACTAGATAGCATTCATCGAATTGAAAAGTTTTCTTTTCTCATGTAGCTGCATACAGGAGATTGTCGTATGACATTCGTTAGGGCCTGAAAACTGAAACCTAATTGAAGATCAACCTTAAAATCTATTCAATTTACCTAAGGCAACATTGAAATCTAACGAAACACATTTAGAGGTCTAGGCTAGAGACGTGTTCTGGCGTCTTTAAACCTAGTAGCTGTCGTTCGCCTCTTGGCGTTAGACAACACTAGTACGGACTTGTGCTCCCCGTACCGTCGCGTATATAAAGGGAGACCCCACTAGGTTGCTATCCTTTGATCCGTAGGAAGCCGAGTCCGTCGCCTTATACCCGTGATCCACCGGACACAGCATTCGGCGAGATTGCTTGCACGTACGTTAAGTCCTCGGTTGATTTCTCTTTCATTTTGAAACCAAGGTGTATATTGCAATTCACGGTTATTTGGTACACCCTTTGCCTGGTATTCTTGAGCAGTCATTTTGATTTTATCTGACTCTTTAAATTTGAAAAGATCATCAAGTTCTTGTCCTTTCATGCTTGTTTCCAATCTGAAAGTGATAGAGTCACCTTTTTCCTGTTTCTTGACTCTTAAAATATGAAACGGTAGAGTTTTGTTTCAATGTTTTAAAATTAACTGCCCACGAAATATTCCTGGTTAAAGTTAGTTTCCTTAGGGTGTTGTTCTGAAGATCGTTTCTGATGGCAACTTTTCCGGAGTTCACCAACCAAGGAATCCCCTCCGATGGGAATCTTGGTCCTTTTCCTCCTTTTGGAAATGTTGGTGCTCCTTATATGGAAACGTTGTCCCTTCCTGGGTTAACTGTTGGGTTGCCTGTTTGGTTGTTCTCAACCTCTGTGGTCCCGAATGTCTCGGCTTCTGTTCAATCAGTTCCTCCACCTGAACAACATCATGTTGATTCTAAGGTGGACCTCTCCCCTTCTTCGCCTGTTTCTGCGTCCTCCTCTTCTACTTCGCCTGGTGAAAGTCTGGATTCAAGTAACCAGGTGGCTAAGAAGAAGAAGAAGAAGACAAAGAAGAAGAAGTCTGATAAGAGAGAGGCTAAGGCTGCAACTGCTGCTTCTAATGCACCTCCTCTTGATAAACCTTCCAACCCTCCGCAGAAAATCAAGTTCCCTTGCATGTTGTGCACGGGAGACCATCTTCTTCGAGATTTCCCTGGCATTCCCAAGGTACTCGAAGTATGGTCCAACGGTCTTCCACCGTTGCCTTTGGCTTCCGGGAGTCAGTTTGGGGGCAAATCTTCAACTGGTGCTGGTAAGGCTCCTAAGAAGCAGGGTAAGATTACCAATCCCTGTAAGTTGTGTGAAGGGCACCATGCCATTCACCTTTGTCCGTATATGGATGAAGCCAAGCGAGTTTTGGACAACTCAACTGTTTCTACACCATGCCTCCCGGCTGGTTACAAACAGCTTTCTTTGAGTCCTCCACCAGCTGATCCTACTATTGGTCAAGAGTCATCCTTGGTCGATCCCGCTCCCTCGGAAATTCAAATTCAAGAATCCATCCTCGACCAACCATTGGTCGTGGGATCGGTTGAACTGGCCCCGCCTATGGTGCACCAGGGCTTTTCCATGGAGAGTGGACCTCACATCCCTCAGGTTCTTCTTGTTTCTTCAGATTCCTCGGACTTGGAGAAAGATTCTCCTGTCCCTATATCTCAAGAAGCTGCTCCTCCGCCTCCCATGATGGAGGTCCCGGAGGATTCCCCCCCCACCTTCGAGATGGAGGTCGTGGAGGATGCTCCTTCTTCTATCGTAACACCAGGGGAAGACCATCTCGGTTCGATGGTAGCCCCTCCGAGTAGTTTGGTCGCTTCCTTTGACTGGAGTCGATTTGCAGGATACCGCCTTCCGTCTTATGTGCCTTTCGAGATCACAGTATAGGCTTTTGGTCTGGTCGTACCCAGCACCATTATAGACGAAGGTGCATCTTTTAGTATTCTATCCTCAACTACTTGGCAAGCTTTTGGCTCGCCGCCACTTGCGCCTGTTACGCAGAATCTGTTGGCATTTAACAGAAGAACGAGTCAGCCGTTAGGGATCCTTCCAAGGTTACCTGTTACTTTGGGAGGTAAAACTGTCCATATGGACGTGATGGTTGTTCCATGCCCCTAGGATTTCAATCTGCTCTTGGGGCGCGATTACACCTATGCCATGGGAGCTCTTGTCTCCTCCCTTTTTCATGTGGTCTGTTTTCCGCATGAAGGACGGATTGTGACCATTGATCAGCTGTCATTCTTTGGTCCATATGTGGCAACTGGCCTGCCATCATCCCTTCCTGGTTTTTATTCACCCGTTGTATCTGCCCCACCTCAGGTCAACTATGTGGCTACCTACCCCGTGCCTGTGCTCAGTGATGATGCCGTCGTGCATAGTGTGTTGGGGGCATTGGGTCCTGACTTCCAAGATGTCTTCCTTCCATCAGGAGTGGAACTCTTGGAAGGCATGACTTCTTGTTCATTATGATGAGGTCGGTCGGAGCATGGTTCTTGTCCTGTGTCAAGCTCCTTAAAAAATGAACCAAGGTTGTTGGAGCAGAGTTCCTTGTCTTGTGTCAAGCTCCTTAAAAAATGAAACAAAGGTTGTCAGAGCATGGTTCTTTTCCTGTGTCAAGCTCCTTAAAAAATGAAACAAGGTTGTTGGAGCAGAGTTCCTTGTCTTGTGTCAAGCTCCTTAAAAAATGAAACAAGGTTGTCGGAGTAGAGTTCCTTGTCTTGTGCCAAGCTCCTTAAACCATGAAACAAGGTGTCCCGAGGATAGTTCTTCTAATGTGTCAACCTCGTTAAAATAATGAAACACGTTCTTGTTCAATTCGAGTCTTTGATCAGATCTCGTAAAATCCCAGTCGAGTCTTTCTTAGATCTCGTAACTTGAACCTTCACTCCATCTGCCTTTCATATGGACTGAAGCTTGGGGGGCATGTACCTCGAATTGAATCACCATGCTGGGGGCATGCTTACTTTTTCAAGCATAGTTTGTTTCCGTTTCAAGCTTGTGTAAAAATGAAACCGGTTTCAAGCATAGTTTATCTTTGTTCCAAGCTTGTGTAAAAATGAAACCAACTTCAAGCAGAGTTTCCTAATTTCAAGCTTGTGTAAAAATGAAACCATTCCCATTTTACCTCTTGTGATTGCCATTTTATCAGCCTGTTTTTGCCAGATGAGCCTTGGTTTTCTCACTCCATCGTCACTATCTACTTGGCCGATCATATGCCTTCACTTGGTTGTTTTACCCGTTCCTGAGGAACCGCTGCGATGAGTGGTCTTGTTAGCCAGCCTCTTGACTTTTATCATGTTTTGAGCAGTTCCACCATTACCGGAACCAGTTGCTACCCTTTATACCACTCGTTCCTCCAGGAGGAGTCATCTTTCAGCTCTTTTCTGACTCTCTAAACATGAAAAGATTGTCGAGTCCCTTGTCGTTTCGATCTCGTTAAAGTGGACACGAAACGACATCTACCCAGTATACGTTTACCCCTTTTTCGGGCTGGGATGGATTATTTACGAAAAAGGAATACCCTAGCCTATCGCGACTAGGAGGTTTTCTCGGATATTGTTTTCTACCTTTTCGGATCTGAGGAACTATTTACGAAAAGGGACCGCTGGAGTTTACTTTTCTGCTGTCTTTCCAAACTCTCTAAATATGAAAAGACGCCGAGTTCTCCCTTTTTCAGACTCGTTAAAACTTGATGACATTGGATTCAGTCGAAATGACGTTCTCCGAGTTTCTCCTTCCTAGGACTCGTTAAATGTACTAGGATGGATTTATATGACAAGCATATGGTATCCTCTTCAAGCTTGTGTAAAAATAAAGAGGTACTCACCGAAATGGTGGGGAAAAATGGAACCAATATCGTTGTCGTCGGCAGTATGTCGCTCTTGAACATGGCACTTGTCTGCATTCGTGTCGGGTTGGGGACATCTCATCTCGTTTCTTCACTTTGCCTCCGTGGGTTTGGATAATCCCTTTTGACCTCTCATCTGCTCATTGCCTTGTCACCATGACCTCTGATCCGTTGATGTCAAATACTGCCAAATCCACTGTCGTGTCGTTTATATGTTCAAGAGAAGTTGGCCTCTGCGAATATCAACCTTCCTCTGATTCTCATACGATCCTGATTCACAACAAAAACATCATGTTCCTCCGTCTCGTGTCGATGATGTGGGAAACATTATGGCCCACCTTCGGTCAAGGTCACTTCCTGTCGACTTCAGCTCATTATCCAGGAAGTTGATCTAGAGACTCCTTCATGGTACCTTGGAGCCTGCATGCCTCAATGGCAGGTTCGTCGCATTCGACGTGAGGTTTTCATCATTGGCCTCCGATCGAGTGATTCTGTGGGTGTTCGACGCCAACTCATTGATTCACACGCTGTAGATTGTACCTGTAGTACCTTGAGGACCATTGTCATTATTGGTGGTTTCTCTCGCGTCTGTTAACAGCTTTCATCATTGGCTGGTAATCAAACGATGTTCTTGCATGTTCGACTTCAGCTCACATATTCGCATGCTTGGACTTGTACTTTATTTGGGTCGAGATGGAGCGCAAGACCCTGGATTGTGTCTGTTGTAATCCAGGCTACGATTGTGGATTATTATCATTATGTACATGACTCACTGATTGGATGGCTGCGACCATACCTGAGTCTATTTGTTTGATCTTAGTTGGATGGCTGCGCCCATACCTTGGATCCGGATTATAACATACTCTGTTTCGGATGGCTGCGTCCATACCACATATATATCATGTACTTGAGATATCAGTTGTATCTTTCTGCGCAGGTTTTCCGACGACGGGCCTTCAGTTGAACATGTTCTCGTAAAGCATTTCACCCCTCTCTCTCTCTCGGGCCTCATGCTTTAGGGGGCATCTGTTACACAGTAATTTGTCACCGTCCCTACCATTCCCCGTCTCGCACAATGGAGGACCCTTTTTGTGACCAATAAGCAGTGTCATGCCTTGCAAATACCATCATTGCATCCCTTTCCATGAGGACAACATTTCTTCTGTTGATCATTTCCTGAGCAGACCCCTAAAAACACTTGTTTTTGGATTGGCGCTGGTAGCCCGTTATGTACCCGCGCCAATGGGGAAAAATTAACACTGAGCCCGCGCCAATTGGCGCTCTATCCCAGTGTTGCACCCGCGCCACTCTGTTTATGGAAAGTTTTTTAAAAGAAGAGGCGAAGTTTCGATTACAACAACTTCGTGGATGAGTCATCAGGAGTGGTTTCGCCTGAATAACCACGGCCTTCCTCCTTTGGCCTCTTGTTTCCACCATATGGGGAACCTCCCAAAGGATAAGGCCTTCCTTCCACTATTGTAGGGATCCCAACCTCCTCCTCTCCTCTATAAATATAGCCTTCATCCATTGATGAAGGGGCTGAAGGGCTAATAGTCTTGAAGTGTCTAAGCTTTGAATCTCCAAATTCCCAAGAGCCTTTGTGCCGTAAGAGCCCTCTTTCTTCCCTTAAGGCCGACTCAAGTAAGGAGACTATCGTCGAGAGACTCTGGAGAGGTTTGCCCTTTCCCTGGCGAGCTTTGCGAGACGTGAACGACTGGAGACCCATTCGAAGGAGACCACGACGTCAGAACTTTGGTTGTAATCTCTTTCGATTGTTATTTAATGAATGATTACGATTATGGTTCCACTCTGTTTTCGATTATGTTAATATGAGTAGTATCCTTTCTGACTGATATTTAGTTGCGTATGCTTGATTTTATGCTTGTATCTGTTTGTTTCTTGCATGTGCAGGTGTCCATCCACGGAGATCGTGGAGGATCGTGATCTGCCGAGGCTGAGGAACGGGAACGCTCTCTTCTTCAGATCGTAGCATTGGATTCCAGGTAGGCCTCCATCTTTGGTCCTTTCATTCATAACTAGGAACTTGCGTCGTAACATTTCGTGATTGTTGCTAGACCCCTGCTGGGCTAGTAGGGATCGCCTCTGTCTGCAGAGGGGATTTACCTCCTCAACACTTGTGGATGTGGGGGATGAGGAC
>CM076580.1:1359542254-1359744894 GCA_034641835.2 Pinus albicaulis
GGATGATGTCAAAAATCTGTAAATAAGAGATTGTTGCTACATTCAATCAAGCCTACACAAGGGCATTTTTAAGACATTTTTTTAAGACAAAAGAAATCTTTTGTCTTAAAAAGTCACTTTCTATTTTAGTTAGTTTATATTAAAATTTAATATCAATTGAATTGTCTTAAATATAAAATTTAAGACAAAAATAGTGTGAGACAAAAATAATTTGAGACAAAACTTTATATTTAAGACAAAAATAATTTGAGACAAAAATATTTAACACAAAAACAATTTGAGACAAAAAAAATTTAAGACAAATTTTATATTTAAGACAAAACGAGTTTGAGACAAAAATATTTTAAGACAAAACTTTATATTTGAGACAAAAGCAGTTTGAGACAAATATATTTTAAGACAAAAGCAATTTGAGACAAAAATATTTTAAGACAAAATTTTAGATTTAAGACAAAAGCACTTTGAGACAAAAATATTTAAGACACAACTTTATATTTAAGACAATGGCGACTTAAGACAATGACAATTAAGACGAAACCCATTTAAGATAGATAGCAATTAAGACAAAATCATTAGCATTCGGAAGTTTGCATTGAAATATCCATAAGTGGATAGTGGATAAAATTATATTTTTTATTTTTGAAAATAGATATTCAAACCACATGAAATTTAATCATGTCATATTTATTTATTTTATATTATATTTTTCTTTTTTCATTAAACCACATTCTAAAAATTTAATAAATAAATACATAAAAAAATATTATTTTTTGGTTGGAAACTCAAGGGGATTTAAACTTTGAATCTCGTATTTTAACCATAGGTGCTCCAACACTAATATTCTTGGGCATATTATGTTTTTTCCTACTAACTGCTCCAAATACAACCTCTGAGAACTAGTAGGGTCCAAGGAAAAGAGCTACAAGTTCCCCAAATCCGATCTACATTTCATGGACAATCACATTTCCCCCAAATGTCCTCCAGTACATATTTGACTTGGTGTATTGGAGTTTGAAAAATACATAGGATGCCACAAGTAATCCTAATCATAAGACTCAACTTTCCTAATGACTAGGAGGCCTTAAAAATAAAAAAATAAAACATCTTAACTTATGCCTAAAATTACTAAAATTTCCTATCCCAAATATGAAATTAGAAATTCTACAAAATTATAGGGCAACAAGGAAACCAACTTCCTCTTCTAAAAATCTCTAAGACCTTATGGAGGACAAATACAAATTTTGAAATAATTTTTTGAAATTATGCTCTTGCATCAATAGCTACCAATGTATCCTTGTAGGCCACCCCCTTTAACAATAGTAATACCAATGTCCTTTACCAGCTAGAAGGAACTCCTTGCATAATTCTCTCTTAGATCCCCTTAACCCATTGCAATGATTGTCTTTGATGCCTACCTAGTTGCAAGCACATTAAGAAGCAATGTAGCATATTGCTGGTTGAGGATTTCGATAAGTATGTGATTTTTTTGAAATCTTGTGACTGTCCCATATGTGAATATATAAAATCTTGGATGCATTTCGCACTGACACTATAACATGACTTAGTATTGCCTATCATACCATGTCACTCCCTCCTCGAGACACCTAGAACTCGCTAACACTCCCCGTCACACACTCTTATTCATTCATTTATGAATTTTGACCTAGTGCACCTCTGTTATGTTTTCCTAGCACTCCCTAACACTCCTTAGCACACATTGGCACACCTAGGCACTTGGAACAACTTTGTATGCTTCCCTAGCACTCTAACATGCCTTGGTACTTCCTAGAATATCGTGTCACTCCCTTCTTAACACACCTGGAGCTGGCTTATACTTCATTTCCATGCATTTTAAACTAGTGCCCCCTTGTGTTTCCCTGACACTTGGCCCTCACACTCCCTAGCATGTGTTCATGCCACACCCTGGCACCTGCCACATCTTGGCATGCCTATCATGCCTTGGAACTGCCTAACATGTCTTAGTACTTCTAGGAATTCCCTGACACACCTTGGTATTCCTTAGCTTTCATGTCTTCATAGATAACCTTGCTTTTTTTGTGACTTGGGAACCCAACCAAGTCATTGGAAAATCGATGTTGTGCCCAGCCCAAAGTTTCCCTTTGTTTGAAACTACTTTGTCCAACCCTTTATGTAACCATAGGCTTACCTCCTACAAGTCTTATTCTGACCTTCCCCTAACACACTTTATCCTTGAGACACTTGGAATTCGTTGACACTACTTGGCACACACTCTTATTCATTCATTTCCATGCATTTTCACCTAGTTCTCCCTTGCAATGTCTTGGCACTCCCTAACACTCCTCAACATCCATTGACACTTTCTAGCATGTGTTAGCATGCCTTTTCATTCCTTGGCACACACTGACACTCCTTAGTTCTCATGCCCTCACAATTACCCTTACTTTTTTGGAACTTGGGAACCCAACCAAGTCTTGCCTTGACTATAACAACTTGACCAAGTTATGGTTACTACAACTAGATTATGCCTTGTTAACCTAATAAATGGCTATAACCCCTCACCCATTTAACCCCCTAAACCCTAAACCCCTAACCCATTTAACCCCCTAAACCCTAAACCTCTAAACCTTTAACCCCTAACCCCTTAAACCCTAATTATCGACCCTAACCCATTTAACCCCTTAAACCCCTAAAAACCTAACCCATTTAACCCCAAAAACCTAACCCCTAACCCCTTTAACTCCTAACCGCTAAAATCCTTAACTGCTAAATCCCCTAACCCCCTAAACCTTTAAACCCCTAACCCATTTAACAACCTAAACATCTAACCCCTTAACCCCTTAACCCCTAACCCCTAAAATCCTTAACTACTAAATCCCCTAACCCCCTAAACCTCTAAACCCCTAAACCCATTTAACCCCGTAAACCCTAAACGTCTAACCCTTAACCACCCCTAACCCATTAATCCCTAATTCCCAACCCCTAACCCATTTATCCCCCTAAACCCCTAAAACCCTAACCCATTTAACCCCTAAACCCTAAACCTCTAAACCCTTAAACCCCTAAACCACTAATACCTAAACCCCTAATCCCTTAACCCCTAAACCCCTAAACCGTTAATGCTTAACCATTAACCCATTAACCCCTCAACCCTAACCCCTAAAATCCTTAACTGCTAAATCCACTAAGCCCTAAGCCCCTAATCCCTAATCCCTTAACCACTAGCTCATTATTCACCTAACCCCTAACTGCGCGTAAATCCCCTAACACCTAAGCCCCCAATCCCTAATCCCTTAACCAATAACTCATTATTCCTCTAACCCCTAAATGTGCCTAAATCCCCTAACCCCTAACCCCCCAATCCATAACCCCTTAACCACTAACTCATTATTCCCTAACCCCAATCCCTAATCCCTTAAATACTAATTCATTATGCCCATAACCCTTAAGCCCCCAATCCCTAACCCCTTAACCACTAACGAGAATATACCACAGTGGGCATGCACAAGAAGAAGAACCAAAGAAATCAAATTCAATAAAGGAAGCACAACCACCACTCCAAACTCACTTCTCTAAAACACATACAAGTGCAATAAATCCCACTGAAGCTTACAAATTTATCAAGCCCTAATTAACTTACTAACAAATTCAACAAGCCAACATTCTACAATTTGTTGAGTCACCCCCAAATCAATTAGTAATCATTGCATGAATGTACATTTGTTTGTAATTTTATTTAAAAGGTTGAAATTCTCTCAAGAGCATATAGAATATATCCAAGAGTTAAAAAAATGGAAATTTTGCTTACCTCCACAAGGTATCATCACACCCAGATAGGTGAAAACATAGAAGTCTAAATCTTCTACTGCTAAGTCTCAATGGCACTTCAACATGTCAATAGCATACTTGCAACAATGCTTAATGAGTTTTGTCTATTGGCTAAAGAGATGTACATCCATCCATCCAAAAATAAACATCTCAATCAATCCAACACCATAAATTGTGCTAAATAGTTCATCATGTTATTTCAAATATTACAATATGGTCTTATATTAGCTCACATATTCCTTGAATATTTGAAAGCCAAACTACCTTAGCACAGTATACCAGAAAGATTTGTACTCTAAAAGACAAAAAAAGACAACAAACTAGAATAGGAATTTTAACTCTAATCCAGACACTTCATTCTTAGCAACATGATATCTAATGAAGATGATAGGTGGAAAAAAAGGCTTCATATATTGTCTATCACATGTCAAACCGAGTAAACAAACACATGCATAGAACACATCCGAAATAGGGTTCATAGATCGACTTGTATTATATGGTTTCAAACCCTTCTTGTCTCCTTCAAGGGGGTTTCTGGAGGTCTTAAAAAAAACTTCCTTTTGCTAACCAAATGGATTGTTTCTTTCACACATGTATGGAAACGTACTTTCCAAATCATATTGTAATAGATTCATAAGGTGATATTATTGGTATTAACTACACCTTAGTTGGAGACATCATTTTTATTGTAGGGGTTGGTACCTTTCAATTGGATGTGGTTGGTGATGTGAAGACTAGTCAACCTCTAGTAAAGATTCATACTAACACTAACAACCTTATGGATGCTTGTTTACAAAGGGAGATGCCTCTAAACTTAACTCATTGGATTCTTTGTTTGTTCATGCTAATTATTGCTCTCAAATTTCCTTCTCCAAGGGGTTGAGACTATTTGCTTCATTTATTTTACATGGCCCAGTGAAAGAAGAAGAATGGAGATTGTCTCCACATATTTTCCATTTCACCAAGTTACAAATAAAAAGAGTCAAATTCTATAGCCAATATACTAATAGCCTCTTGATACACCTTTAGTGAGCTATGCATAGCTCTCACCTATCACTGTAGCTCAATGAAATGACATATAATAGCTCCAAGACACCATTATAAATGGACTAGTTGTGAAGTTGTTGTTAAATTATCGCCTCCAAATGTTCAATTATCATGAATTTTGGGGGAGGGGGATCTGTGTATATATTTAAAATATAAAAAAAATATTATAAAAAATAAATGAATTATATTTTTAATTAAAACCATTAGTAGTACAATACTTCTAGGTCTCAGGATAGCTCTACCTCTTCGATGATTTAGAGGTTCAGTGAGCCTCGAAACTTGGATCAGAGATTTGTGTCGTGATGCGATTTGTCGGGTCGATTCTTGGTCTCTCTTACTGTGAGCTCTTCCATCAAGGTCCAGACATGCCAAGGAAGAATCATTTGTTTGTGTGCAAGCTTTGAAACATTATGGGGTTAATTAACTAAGTATGTGATTATGTGAGCAAGGTGCAGATCAATAACTTGTTGTTCGAAATGGTTATTGGTCTACATCGGTTTCCTAGGATTTTAAGGGGGGTTTTTTTATCTTTATTTCTCTCTGGTGCTCTTCATTTGGCCTTTGTTAGTCATTGGTATTATCTCGTGGTGATTGGTAGTCAACCACTCGTTATTTTGGCAGAAAATTGGGAATTTGAAATTGAACTATTTAGTGATAGAGTATGTGCGCACGCATGTGTGTGTGTGTGTGTATTGCACTAATATGGTCGGTCTTGCAAATGAGAATCCTCTCCGAGCTATAATAAGGTACACTAGTTTGCTTATGATTTGGTTTAGCTGACATAATATACCTTACAGGAAGAAGAGATCAAATATGACTAACAATATGGTAGACTATAGAGATTCTGCCTATGAATCAGATGAGTAGCATGGTCTTGGGAACTCTTCTGACTTAGTAGACACATTGAGGAGTTCGAAGGATGAAATAATTAACCCCTTGATCCCTTAAACCCCAAGCCACTAACCCCTAACCCCTAACTTGGAATCCTTGAACCCCACAAACCCTAATCCCATATCCTCTTAAAACTTGACCCTTAACCCCTAACCCCTAACCCCTTAACCTGTTGACACCTAAATACAATAACCCTTAGGCACTTAACCCCTAAATCCCTTGATATGTAAGCCCTTGATGGGTAATTGTTAACCCCTAAAGCCCTTAACCACTAAGACATTAACCTCTACCCCATAAACCCCGTAAACCTCAACCCCCTAACCCCTAAACCCCCTAAGCCCTAACCCTTTACCCTTTACCCTTAGCCACTTACTCCTAAAACCTTAAACCCCTTAACTCCTAGAACCCCTTATCCTTTCTCCCAAACCATATGTGCTCCAACACTAATCTTCTTGAGCATATAATGCTTTTTCCTGCTAACCGCTCCAAATACAACCTCTAAACACTAGTAGGGTCCATGGAAAAGAGCTACAAGATCCCCAAATCTGATCTACATTTTATAGACAATCACATTTCCCCAAATATCCTCCACGTATTTGCCTTGGTGTATTGGAATTTGAAAAATACATAGGATACCAAAAGTAATCCTAATCCTAAGACTCAACTTCCCTAATGACTAGGAGGCCTTGAAAATCAAACAACATCTTAACTTCTACCTAAAATTACTAAAATTTCCTATCCTAAAGATGTAATTAGAAATTATACAGAATTATAGGGCAACAAGGAAACCAACTTCCTCTTCTAGAAATCTTTAAGACCTTCTTGAGGAAAATTACACACTTTGAAATAAATTGTTGAAATTATGTTTTTGCATCAATAGCTACCAATGTATCCTTGTAGGCCACCCCCTTTAACAATAGTAATACCAATGTCCTTTACCTAGAAGGAACTCCTTACATAATTCTCTCTTAGATCCTACCAAGCATGAATTTTTTTAGAAAAATGGGTGTTCA
Organism: Pinus albicaulis; assembly: GCA_034641835.2. Lineage (NCBI taxonomy): Eukaryota > Viridiplantae > Streptophyta > Pinopsida > Pinales > Pinaceae > Pinus > Pinus albicaulis. The sequence continues at coordinate 1,359,549,013 of CM076580.1, forward strand.
CCCTACAAGATTCTATCCTCATGGCCTAAGGTAAGGCATCCCTCTATCTCACCCATGACTATTACATTAATGGTACACTATTAAAGAGCAACAAACTTTGAATGGATCATTATTTGCGTTGAGTTTCATGGATAATATAAGATAGTTTTTTGATCAAGTTTTGTAATTTTTCAGACCTTTCTCCAACCATTTTCTTAATTTCCTTTGGCTTAGCGATTTTTTGTTGTTCAATGTTTAGCCTCTATAACTTAGATATAAATATCACCTTTAATCGTCCAAGGCCTTAGCTACACCCTAGGGATAAATCTATATGAACTTCACACACCATTAGATAATCTTCCCCCACAATGTGGTTAGGAACTTTATCAACTTATAAACTAGCATTACAATCCTTTTCACCCTCCAAATGAATCCACATAAGAATCAATGTGGTTTTTCATCACCACCACCCTTCATAAAGTTCTTGGAACTATTATAACCATATCATTACTTGGGTGTTTACCAAGATAAAACCTTATGGACATGTTTGATAAAGCCTTATGTGCTCACCTTAATGGTAGCCTCCTTACGACTACTAGTACAAAGGGGAATCTTATAAGGATCTTCAACACCCTAGATGCCACTTGATTGCAAGAGTTATGGCATTCATATCTACCTATTTTGTTTGAAACATTTCTAAAGGCTGTTAAAATCCCCATCAATCCTTAGTTAAAGTCTCATGTTTTGAAGCATTGATCTTAAAAGAATGTTTTATATTAGGGTATACATCTTTGGGTTCTCTAATCTTTCGTTTTCTTTCGACAACCCAACCCTTCTTGAATAATCGATGCTCAAGATTTTGATCCATAGAAAAAATTATTTTGTAATACATTTGTAGAGATATATAGATGAAATTATCCCCTAGCCACCACTATACTATACACATTTATTTAATGGATAAGGGTTTGTAGTTATCATTCAATGGAATCACTTCTAACCAATATCGATCTCTATTTCTCTTCTAGATTGTTCTTTACTTAATGGCCACCATCTTCGATGTCGTTCCTTTGGAAGTTCAAAAAGAGATTTTATTGTTGGAAAGTAAAGAGGTTGAGGGTCTCCCTTATCACTCAAATTTCGAGGTGATGGGCGAGGATTTGAAATGAATTGAGACCCTAGAAAGCCTCGGAAGAAACACTTTTCTATCACAACTCATTGGCCTTACACCAACAAATGGCTACTTTGTCTCACATAGTACTTCAAGATAAACAAGTTGAGACCTATAATCTATTTTCTCCCCTTGAAGATGTCAAAAGAATGCTTAGTAGCCTACGATATTGTTTCGATAATGTGAACCCCTAATTGGCTCACGTTGAAGGTTTTCTAGTTAGTGAATCTGCCTCCAAGGACCTTATTGATCCTCTAGTTGATCATATACAAACTCTTATTACAATTTCCTATAATCAAGTTTAGGGATGGTACAATTTAGAGTTTTTGTTGTTATTTTTAGTATAAATGGCTCATGGCTACATATAGTGTGATAGTCCACTTTTCTCAACATGTTTTGTAGACCTCAAGCGTGGAAATTATGTTTTATTGTCACCTGTACGAGATTGTATGAATATTTATGGTCTTGTTGATGGTGGAGAGAGTATCTAGAGTATCTCTTCATTTGGTCTCGCTGTACATGCTATGGAAGTGGAGGATTCCCATTGTTGTTGTCAATATTATGCTTACCTGGTCTTTTTTTGGTGGTTTATGTTTATGTTTTCATGTTCCTTGGGTTTTGGTGCTAGCATCAAAGTATGCTATGTTTCCTGTCATTTTATGGGCACCTGCAACTTGAATTTTGGCAATTGAAGCTTGTTTCAACATATGCTTTCAACTTGGCTTGTTTTGGGATGGATGAGTATGTTCACCTCTAAGAAAGTGGTTACTCTTTTCATGTTAGATGGTAGATGTGGTTTTGTGTAGAGGACACTGAGGAAGACTATGATTTACTGATGTTTCACTCTGTCAAAGGACGCTCTTTTCTAGGTTTGGAGCTCTATTTTCTTCTTGTTTTCAAGGCAACTATCACTGAAACACATTCATTTTTGGTTTATGTGCACTATTTCTCTAGAATTGTCTCATTTTATGAGGGGCCTAAACTCTTGACGCAAATCTTTAGTTGCTGTTGAAATGGAAATTTGTTATTATTGTAATAGTGTTTTTGTGGTTCTGGGATCTTGTGATCGTTGGAGAAGCTAATGCTTTTAGAAGTATACAAATTTGATGTTTAATATATCAATGTAAATCTTCTATTGTAAATCCGTTATTTCAATATGAATATGAAGTATTTTAATTTACAAAAAATTATGGAGGAGAGAACAATAACTTCATCCTCGCTAGGGATAAAACTTCCAACTAATCACACTATTTAGCATGTTTATAAATTTTAAAACAATATGCAATCTATTTGGAAAAAATTAGTTGAAATTTTAGTCATCTTTGTTTGTGCACTAGCGAAGCCATGCAATAATACATTTGTCATTTTTGATATGAAATTCTTAGATAACTTAGGGAAATGTATAGTTAAAATTAAAGCCATTTGTAATGTTTGTTGAGATAAACCAAGAGAATTTTCATTTTTTAAAAATATCATATAGACATATATTATAATTTATTTTGAAATATTAAATATAAAATTTATTATTGATATCAATTTTAAAATATAAAATTAAAAACAAAAAATAAATAATTCATTTTAATAAATTTTTTTTTAATTTGTATAATAAAATTAAAATAATTTATAATTTGATTTATTTGATAGGTTATAAAAATTAAAATTCGAACTCTGCATCCTGTCTATATTTCAGGTATGTATTCCAATGAAAGAAGAAAGAAGAGTAAAAATACCAAAAAAATTAGCGCGAAGACATATTTCAGAAATCGGGCAGGACGAAGAAAAAAATCTCTAAGATGCCTCTAACCGATGGTCCTCTTGCAAGAGCAGGCGAAAGGCAAATAGATTGCAGGGATTTTTTCTACAGCAACCCAAACCCCGGCTCCCACATTAGAGGCTTGTTTTCTGTGCCAGATAAAGCCCCGACCAGCCAGAGGCGTGTTTTCTACGCCAGATAAAGCCCCGACCGGCCAACAGGCGAAAAAAATCCACTGTATCCTGCAGGTTACGAGGGCCTAGCTGGTGCGACAAAGCTCGGCTTCAAATCCGAGTTCGAGTTGGGGTTTTAACTGTGCGGGTATCCAAGTGAGGGCTTTGAAAGGCTCTGAGTCAGTGAATGTGTTGTCTCTGTACTCGGCTTCTGAAGGGAAAATATGGGTTAAGGCTGCCAAGCTCAAGTACGAACAAGGACGAGCAAGAGACTTTGAAATTGAAGAGCGAGGGTTTTGAACCTACGAATCTGGTATCTATTAGTTTGATTAAGTGTTGTGTCGTCGATTACAATGGTTGGACGAGCAAGGTACTTCGAAATCGAAGGGCGAGGGTTTTGAACCTACGAATCTGGTATGTATTAATTTTATTAAGTGTTGTTTTGTTGATTGCAATGGCCCTGTTTACTCAATTCGGCTTTCGATTCAGGGGTAGGACAATGGGGTCAGGGTTTGGTCTCTGCGGCCTATGGTCAAGGGAAAACAAAAAAAAAATGTACATGACAGGGTTTCCATGTGCAAAAGGAGCATAGATGAAGTGTCTATGAATGGGGCAAAGTTGGGGATTCAGATCAGAGCAATTCGCAATTGATTTCTGTGGAAATTGTGACAAAGAGCATCAAGGGCGAGACCAAAGCCACTGAATCGCAAGTGGAATTTGTTCTGATAAAAGTGTCCGGGATGATACAATTTTTCAAACTGGGAGCTGCAATGGCGGTGAAATGGCTATTGCTGATATTGTAAAAGGCATAGACTTTAGCAAAGCCTGCAAAAAAGAGATCAATTGTTCACCATCTGCAGATCATCCAAAGAACATTTTGGTCATGGGACTCCATTATGGTGAAAGAGGGCCAGATTTCAAGGGGCTTCCTAGAAATGGAGTGATAAGGAGTGTCAATGGAAGCATTGTTTTAAAAAACAATGGTGAAATATGGTCAAAGGGGCCCGTTGCAATGGAGAAACACTTGGTGTTTTACATTGGGTGTAGAAGTTGCCCTCCTGAAAAGAGGGTTTTCATATTGGATACAATTCATCAACAGAAGGTTTTGTTTCGTTTGTACGAGAGGCCGGGCGAGGAGGAAGAGGAGCAGCCGAGGAGGAAAGATGGTGCACATCATTTTTTACCGTAACTATGGGAAGACATTCAAGAAGCCTCGACGTCCCTACGAGAAGGAGCGGCTGGACGCAGAGCTGAAATTGGTGGGAGAATATGGGCTACCAAACAAGAGAGAACTATAGTGGGTTCAATGCATGCTGAGCCACATATGAAATCCAGCGCGGATGCTTTTGACGCTGGACGAGAAAAACCCTCACCAGATATTCAAAGGAGAAGCCCTACTGCGGCGTATGAATAGGTATGGTCTCCTGGACAAGACTCAGAGCAAGCTCGATTACATTCTCGCTCTGGCCGTTGAGAAATTCTTCGAGCGCTGCCTGTAGACTCTCATCTTGAAATCAGGGATGGCCAAGTCCATCCATCATGCTCGTGTTCTCATCCGGCAATGCCACATCAGGGTTGGTAGGCAAGTTGTGAATATTTCGTCTTTCATGGCAAGAGTTGATTCACAAAAGCACATTGATTTATCACTTACAAGTCCTCTTGGCGAGGGACATCTTGGTCGTGTGAAACAAAAGAACTTGAAGGCAGCGTCAAAGAAGGCTGCTGGTGGAGATGGTGAGGAAGAGGATGAGGAATGAGGCCTAGCAGTATTAGTGGCCAAGAATAGCTATCTTCACACTCTCTTCTTCTGTGTGAAGCTTTTAGATTTTGTTAAAAGAATTTTTTTAGCTGGATTTTCTGGTTACTACAACAACTGGTCGTGAAACTTTGTTAAATTGTAAATTTGGAAATAGTGAGCATGCATTTAAAATTTTGTCAGATTACTAGCTGTTGTAAGATGTTTGGTTTGTTAAACATTCGTAGTAGGTTAGAATACACTTCAAAATTTCCTGGAGTTTGATCTATAAGGTATTTGATTATATCGTTATCTATATATTTTATGCAATTCCCAAATTTTATGCAATTCCCGAAAACTTTTCTTTTGGGGTTTTTGCTTACTCACCTAGAGGGAATCGCATGACATGTTTTATTACCAGTGAGTCCCTTTGATCACAACCCATTTTCCATCCTATTTAGATATTTTGACCCATAAATTTCTGCATATAGCTTGGAGCAGAGAAGTGTTGTAGACAAGCAAATAGTCTTACTATCTGGTCTTTCTTTGGCTTTTGTGTCGTTTGTGTCTGTAACCTTAATTATATTAAGCTTTTCCGGTGCTAATAATTACACTTTCCAAGAAATAGCTACCATGACTCACTGGCCAAGTCCCATTCTTTTTTTCAAAGGACAGTGCTATGAAAGTTTCCTTCAAATCAACGAGTGAATTGGAGAGGAGACTTTGGCCTTTCCGATGGCAATCTATGAAACATAATGCCCACAATGCGAAAAAAACAAAACAGTTAACTTTATTCCGAATTGATGCAATTAAATGGCTCTTGCTCTCCTCTAATGTCTTTCGTTTCAATGATTTTGCGAGTAGATTTGAAGGGAACTGTTATGTTGTAGGAGATAACGTAAAATTTGGATGGGCCATGTCATTTAGTGTAACCCTCCTTTCTTGGGTAGATTCTCAGTTTTACTTGGTGTTTTACATAACTGTTTTAGATGTTGTAGCCAATTGGGTAGATGGTATTAGATGCAACTGCACCAATTCTAAAATTGCGTGTTTGGTCCAAGGAACAGAGGCCTTTCCTAATGTGCACAACAATGGAACAACAGAAATGGGAATTGAAGTCGGTAAGTCTAAGATTACTACTTTTTTGGATACCGAATTGACCTGCATATTTCATTTTTTTGTTGTCAAATATTTAATAGTGTCTCAGTTCATTTCCACTCTAGAGACTCTGGCCTTTCCAATGGCAGTCTATGAAACACAATGCCCACAATGCGAACAAAACAGAATAATTAACTTTATTTCAAACTGATGCAATTAAATGGCTCATGCTCTCCTCTATTATCTTCTGTTTCAATGATTTTGAGGGTAGATTTGAAGGGACACTGGTATGATGCAGGAGATAACGTAAAATTTGGTCAGGCCATGTCATTTAGTGTAACCCTCCTTTCTTGGACAACTTCCCAGTTTTACTTGGTGTTTTACATAAGTGCTTTAGGTGTTGTAGCCAATTGGGTAGATGGTATTAGATGCAACTGCACCAATTCCAAAATTGCATGTACAAGTTTGGTCCAAGGAACATAGGTCTTTTCTAATGTGCACAGCAATGGAACTATAGAAAGGGGAATTGAAGTCTATAAGTCTAAGATTGCTACTTTTGTGGATATTGAATTGAACTGCATATTTCATTTTTTTGCTGTCAAATATTTAATAGTGTCTCAGTTCATTTCCACTCTAGAGACTCTGGAATTTCTATGGAAGTATATGAAACGTAATGCCCACAATGCGAACAAAACAGAATAATTAACTTTATTTCAAACTGATACTAAGCATACTAATAATGGAAATAATCATTTTTCATTACGTTTACTACTTCCTTCTCAAATTACTAATGTTATAATGTTAACTACGATCAGTTGTATTGTAGTAGTTTCAAATAAGTAATTTTTACATGTCGTTTGCACATAGAAGATTGACCACCTACCACAATTCGTTCATGAGCCCTGGCCACACATGTCGGGCCAGCACTGTGTTTTGGGTAATTTTGTGACCATATGGTACCTATTTTTTTTTTGTAATGAAATAGATCTATGTTTTCATCATTCTCTGAAATAAACTCTGCATAAGTGACTTATGCGAGTTCTGAGATGGAGGATTTTCTCGTAGAAAATGACCTCATTCCAATTCTGGTAGCAGTATCATTACACATTAGTAGTAGCAGAATAATATTGTTGTTGATATCACATTTCTCCTATATGGTATTGGTCAATATTGATCTGCTACGGAAAAAATCTTACCCTCATTTCTCTCCCAACTATGAATTCATGTTAACGCAATCAACATTGGTTTAGTGTTAATGCATTGGTGCTGCTAATGGTGAGCTCCACGTTCATGTTGTATTTCTGGATGAGGCTACTTGTAGGCCGTGGGTAACTTTGACCCCCCAAAAAATAAAATAATAATGCACTACTTTGTCGCCAAAAGTCATTGAATTGTACAGCCGGTTGTTTTTGAATAAATAGTAGTTGCAAATGACTTTTTGGATCAAACTGCCAGAAAAAAGAGCACTAGAAAATCAAAGCATATGTGAAATGTTTTGGAACCTGCACGGTAGAATATAAGGGTCTGTTTTGAAGAATTAGGAGTCTATTTTGATGCAATTAACAAAGAACCAAGGTAATGACCTTAGATTAGAAAACCATATATCAAGCGAGCCTGGTATCGAAGACTAGATCAAGTGCACATGGCTATAAAAAAAAACCTGGTATTTTCAGTTCATTTCCACTCTGGAAACTCTGGCCTTTCTGATCATAGTCTATGAAACGTAATGCCCACAATGCGAACAAAACAAAATAATTAACTTTATTCCGAACTGATGCAATTAAATGGCTCGTGCTCTCCTGTAATGTCTTCTATTTCAATGATTTTGCGGGTAGATTTGAACGGACACTGCTATGATGCAGGGGATAACGTAAAATTTGGATGGGCCATGTCATTTAGTTTAACCATCCTTTCTTGGTCAGCTTCTCAATTTTACTTGGTGTTTTACATAAGTGTTTTAGATGTTGTAGCCAATTGGGTAGATGGTATTAGATGCAAGTGTCGCAATTCTAAAATTTCCTGTACAGGTTTGGTCCAAGGAACAGAGGCCTTTCCTAATGTCCACAACAATAGAACCACAGAAAGGGGAATTAAAGTTGGTAAGTCTAAGGGTTCTGCTTTTGTGGATTTCGAATTGACAAAGTCAGTAAGTCTAAGGTTGCTACTTTTTGTGGATTTCGAATTGACCTGCATATTTCCTTTTTTTTGCTGTGAAATATTTAATAGTGTTCGAGTTCATTTCCACTCTAGAGACTCTGGCCTTTCAGATGGCAGTCTAGGAAACGTAATGCTTGCGAATATAAGTGTGATGCCTTATTAGTTTCAAGGTTGCTTTCTGGAATTGTTAAGTTTTGGAAACTTGTTTTTCTCTTGGATTTAAAATGACTGTTGTTAGCTTTAAAAAAAATGGAATTTATTCTTTTTTCTTTCCATAAAAAACAGAGATTTAAGGTAATTAAAATCATTATTTGGGAACTTGAAATGTTGAAACCAACTTAAAATAACATTTAAAATGATTTGTTTGTTTTTTTTTAAATATTATTTCATATCGTCTCTAGAGAGACAATAGTTTGAATTATGGACATATAGTCTCTATAGAGACAATACGTTTTTTATCTCAACTATTGTCCATAAAGAATGTTATTGTCTCTACAAACACAAAAATGAAAGTGTCTCTACAGAGACAAATTGTAGACAAATAAAATTCTCTCTTAAAAGACAATAATGCCTGTGTCTTTATAGAGACAATAATAATATGTGTTCTATATTGTCTTTATAGAGAATTTTTTGAAGTTTCTAATTTTTGAGGCAGGACACCAGCAAAAAATGACTAAGACGATGCCTGAGTTACTTTTGTATATAATGAGGACAATTCATGGAAAAATTGTCTGCGACATCTTAAAAACACTATACATGTAGTAGTGAATCAAACCGAAAGAGTGATGCAGTATGTGATTAACAGTTGATTAAACAAATCAATCATTCATCAACAAGTGCTTAATTATTATATGAGTAATTGAGTTAAACTGAACTCAAATCCATGCTATGAAACATCATATTGTGTGCATTTTGAGAGTTTTTCTTTTAAACATTCATGGAAAAGATTGTGAGTCATGACAGACAGGGGAAGTCTCATTAAATTAATTCTTGATCTCTCAGTGCTGAGAGCTAGTGATCTAAACCATCCAAGGACATTGTGATTTATGTTAAGACTAGCAAATATCTCCTCATGCAGAGGTCAACGACTTGACATAGGCTGGAATATATATATAGAGAGAGGGGATCATGTTAAAAGGGTTAGTGGGCAGTTGGAAGGAGTACATAATGATCCACGGTTTTACATAAGGAGTACATAATGTTCATTTCTGTTTGGGAAAGACACATGAGATGGATAAGATTGTATGCATGGGAACAACATACATTTTTCTCATGGCATTGATACAGTGACTTGTCTTTTACCAAAAACTGCCACAGTGACTTGTCTTTTACCAAAAACAAGATAAATGTAATGGCATTGATACACAAAGAAGTTGCAAATGTCCAATACACCAAGTTGGATATCATGGGCATTAGACCATTTCTTGTGTTCAACATCCCTTTTAAGTTTTTAGCCTATTGTTTTGAATACACTTTAAGAAAAGTTGCAGATATTACAAAGTGGAGGTTCAGAAGAGATAGCCATAGGGGTATACTCTGTCTTTCGAATAGCTCACGGAATCCATAAGGACAAATTGTTAAACCAATCCCTGAGAAAAACTCCAACAAATGATTAAATTCACAGCCCTCGAAGAAACTTTCGGAGGCACTATCCTCAACCCTCATTGTTTTTGGATAGATCAGTCCACAACTCTCACAACATTTTTGGCAATTTAGAGTTTAACATTTTGGTATATTGGGCAACATTATAAGATTTCATGGTTTCCCATCATAGGATAATCGCAAAAATGTTTGGAATCTCACCAAATGCACAATGTGCATGAGAGGAAACTCCGAATTTGCTGATTTGATATTGAGTTGGTTTGACTCAAGAGTTCAATTGTGACAGACCAAGCACTCCACCTCTGAAATTTCTCTAGGAGAAGAAGAGGTCATGTTACAAGCATTGTTCAAACTTCATGACAGAAATGCTTTACCTACCTAAGCTAGTTCTGCTTTGACAGTTCCTCGGGGTACTAAACTCAATTTGGCTCCCCAGATTCAGCCAAACAGTCAAGGTTCTCTCCAGAATTTTTGTCCTTCAACCTTGGATGGTAAGAAAGTGGGGCAACCTTGGATGGAAAAAATGTGGGGCTGCTTTGATCCCACACTTCCCTAGTATCAACAGCTAGGCCCCCTTAGCCCTAGTTAGCCCCCAGATGACATCATCAACCATTTTACAATGGTCAACACCCCTGCTTCGGCCATCAAGACTAGCAGCCAATGCATCCAACTCGAACTGCCCCAAGTGGCTTGCCATCAATTCTGCCACAACATTAAACATGTATTGCAAGATAGTAGCAACTATAGTGGGAGCTGCAAGCTTCCATTGGGCCTTGCACTCGGACCAGGTTGTCCTGCTCAATTCTTTGTGCCTGTGACTGCTATCTGAGGTGGGCATTAAGCTATCAAGCTGCACATACTCGTGAACTCCGAACTTATTGTTGTGTTCATTGGAAGGATTCTGAACATTTGGGTACCTACCTTAAAATCATCATGCTTTTATGTACAAAACGTTAGTCATAGCTGGTGCACTTTATTGGATGTCTTTGCAACTCTTTTCATGGGCTATTTCAGTGGTGTAGATGATGATCTAGAGTGCAACTTTGATTGTTGTTATAGATCAGATTTGGGCACTCTCTTTGAATGCTCTTTTGACATTTATCTTATGTTCATCCTTGCTTGAAGAGGGCACTGCCATAGGTGGTATTTTAGTCTGTTTCTATACCAAAAAACAGGATAACATGATAACAATGTTATATATATTATCATTATGTACATTTAGATTTTTATTTTTATTTTTCCTTTCTCTCATTATTTTTTTTAGAAAACTTAACAATTAATGAATTTCTATCTTATAGAATTGAAAACTTATTTTTTACTAGGGAAAGTTAGATATTAGAGGATTTGTTAAGATTTTTTTACCCTCCAAAATGATATTTGATGATTAAAATATTTTCAAAATGTTTCATTTGATTATGAGTTACTATTTTTTGTTGTTTCTTGTATGTATTTTAATTCATTTGCATACTTTTCATTTTATAATATACTCATTATTTCACTTCATATAATCAAAGGTTGATGCTTATATATATATATATATATATATATATTGCACCTGTTTTATTATTGGATTAATGCAATGAAGTATATAAAAGTCATTCTAACTTGGGAAATGTGTAATATTGAATTAGGTCTATTGATTCAATATGCAAACAAGAAAAAGAGGAAAGTCTATTCGGAAAAAGAGTTTAAATGAATTTACGAGGGACAGTCCTTCTGGAGTCATAGGTATTAATGAGATACCTTCCAAAGGAAGTAATTTATCTACAATTCCATCTTCCCATTTAGATTTTACAGATGATGTATATGTCCCAGTAGTAACTGATACTTGTCATAATGTGGAGCCTACACTTGAAACTGGATTTGAAATTGATAGATTGCAATATATAGAGAGTTGTTGATGAAGGATGATGTTGATCCATTCATAAGAGATGCAATTCATGTAGCATACAAAACAACTATCTCTGACATAGAGAATGCAACATATGCAGAAACAACAATAGATGATCTACTAAGGTAAATAGTCATTTATATTTTACTTATAAACTTTAGGGTTGTAATTACATAACATATGATTATTAATAATATATTATATCACAATGTTCAGGAGTAATATCAATGTTCTCGAAGAAGACACTAACACCAATGGAAAAAAAAATCAATCTCCTTCATCAGATGAACAAACTATACCATCTATTGATGCATCTTTTCAACCTCTCTTAAAACATCCAAATGAATATGTTAAAGGAGAGGCAACTAATGGTATGCCATTCACAATCACATTAAATGAAAAAGGGCAAGTGTTAAATGATGAAGGTGGGAGAACATGGAGAGACATACTTCACCGTGAAGCATTGAGATTATTTAGTCCTACAATTACTAAATATTTTCGTCGTCAAGGTAAAACACATATACTATGTTTTTTCATAAATTGCATACTTAATTTATGTAGTATAAACTATATACTTAACGTTTCATGTTTCATATTAAAAAAAATTATATATTGTACTCAGTGTTACATTCTCTAAATTTCATTACTATGATACTAGAAACCTTAAGATTTTTTCTATGGATTATTTACTTTCTACGTGTATTTCACATATAAATCTAAGAATGATGAGTTATTATCTCTTATGCATAAAGTATCGGAAATTGTACCTCCAAAACAAATTCTTCATAGTGTTGCTAAATATATTAAAAATAGAAAGAATGCTTTGAGAGGAGAATTGCTAAGAAACAAAAAAGTAGTCAAGCCGCACTTCATAGGAGAAGGAGAGTGGAAGAGGTTATTGGATGAGATTGCTATTAAGAAAAAAAGGAAAAATGGAACTTTGGTTGGAAAATACAAATATGCACATACTGTACGAGCCTCTAGGTTGTCCACACGCCATCTTTTGGGGAAAGGTGGCATGTTATCTACAGAGGAAAAAATTGTAAGCTTAATACACTACTATGCTTTTCAAGGAAAAAATATTTTTTATATAGTCAAATTTCTAACTATTTCATTGTTGTTGTTTAAAATATGTGATATGAGCATTTAATTATGGTAATTTGGGTGGTTTAGGGAATATAGGATGGGAGGGGATGTTCCGGTTAAGAAAATTTGAATGGAAGACATGAGACTTCTCTTAGGAGCACGAGGAGGAGTTTGGACAGTGAAGCTTCTAACTGACGTCGTCTGTGTCTTCTTAGTTTTACTCTCGGATGTTGCACATGGAGCAGCTGGATTTAAGAATTTTATCATCCAATGCTGGTCTACGACATTCATTTTTGAGTATGTAGCTCTGTGGTTTTGAAGTTAGTTTTTATGTTTCTCCTTGGTGTATGTAAATATTTTATTGTATTGAAGCATTTCTTAAGCTGAGTTATACCATCAAATTTTGTTGATTTGTTTGACATTAGGTTTTCATTGGGATATTAGAAATTGTGAGGAAAGCGAAGGCATGATTCACACAAATAATTAATTTCTATATTTGTAAGTAGATACATCAAATATATATAGTTAAACTAATGCTAATCTTAGAGAGAGAAGTTGAGAGAATCTCTCAACTTCCTCAACAAACCCAATCCAAGATATACTAAATTAAGCATAATCTTAACTAATTCTAATACCCTCCCTTAATGTTTACTTTACAAAACATATAATAATTAATCACAATTACAACACTTTGAAATTTCGTTTCTTTGTCTGATCTCGTCTTCATTAACATTTGTACCCACTCTAAGATCTCATAGAAAACACTCTTTTCTCCACCATTTTCGAGCTACCATTCAACCCATTTAAAATACATTTGTTCCGACAATAAACTACGTGAACTTTTGAATCATGATGTAGCAGCTAAAACCGCCAATTGTGATGTTGACAAGTGATGAACCATCATATGGACCAATCACCATCTGTCGGATATTTCGCTTTCGGCTATCCATCAGTGGCTAGGCAAATGGTCTGAATACTGAATGTGTTCAAGAGATAATCTAACAAATTGACCTGCTTCACACTAATACCTGTAACCTGTAACTGATGCTCTTGGCCCGTAGCACAACAATATCAGCATATAACAAACCCACACAATCAAATTAGCCAATTTTTCTCTCATCCCTGTAGAACGTAGAGAACGACTAATTTAAATAATGCTAATTTGTTCAATAATTGGTTCTCTTCCCACAATTTATAAAAATTCACTTAATTCTACATATAGAGATTATACGAAAGCTGATATCTCAGGCCTTCCATTCAATTGATTGGTACGAGAAAATATTATACTCTAATTTTAATCTCTCTTTTGTCTTTCTCCTTCTCCTTTACGAAGGTGAGGAGAGTAGTGGGAAGCGAGAAGCGAGAAGGTTGGTATCATCTTTGTCCTTTGCTTTTGACAGGAACATAGACAGCATATCCCTTTTCCTAGCAGCGAAATTTCGCGCTTCTCTCTCTGAATAACGCTCTTCAGATTAAACTCAAGTTGCCGCATCTTTATATTGTACTTGTGATTGTCAGAGCCTAAACTCTCATAAGCAGCCTTCTCAAGTGCAGTTATTGTTACAATCGCTGCCTCAGGCCACAAAATATTATTGTCCACCTTACTGTCTTCAGTTATCTTCTCTTGGGGGGCCTCCGAGCTTTTTGCAATCTTATGAACGTTCTCTTGGGATTCCCCATCTGCCTCGACAGCTTTCATTTCAGCATCTTCTTGCATTTTGTCTTGAGAATCTGTCTGTCTATTTAAACTGCATATATGCTTCACCCCTTCAATGATTTTCTCCAACCATCTATCACGTGACTTCACTCCAGTTAGTACATTTTGATTCGACAGAATGGTATAAGTCTCAGAAGCATTTCCCCACTGTCCATCATTCATAGAGCTTCCTGGTGTTTCTGCTTTTCCAAATGGTTATGGTCTCCCTATGAGTGCAAGCAAGATACGAAGGCCAATTCACTAGAATCCCGTGCAATAGCTTGTGTGAGGTGTCCAAAATGCAGCAAAAAGCCACTGGATCCACGAAATTGTCTTGCTTCAGGATAAAAACAAACCTATACCCAACGGATGAACTATGATTAAACAAGGTTCAACACCTCAGGAATAATACCCAATTGTGAATAGTCTTATGACCACCCCTTCTGTTTTTCTCTTCCAACCCACGTGACGGGGTTTGCTCGACTCTTTGAAAAACTTGAAAGGGAATTTTCAGCATGTGCCAATACGCAACAGACTGTGTCCGCCGTAGCGCCTCAGGCAGAGGTATTAAAATTAAATCTCCTTCAACAGTGACTGGAAATTGAAATCAAATAACAGCTATATAAAACACATAAAACATTTCACCTCAAACGCTCACACAGTGATCTACACACGAATCCTATTCCTATAAAATCAATTATCACAATTTTCTCTTCATCTTCCTGAGCACTTCCATGAGGGATTAAGCTCAGTTTGGCTCTGATACCATATTAGAAATTGTGAGAGAGCAGAAATGCACAGGATTCACACATTAATTTTTATATTTAATAATCAGAGATACATCAAATATATATAGTTAAACTAATGCTAATCTTAGAAAGAGAAGTTGAGAGAATCTCTCAACTTCCTCAACAAACCCAATCCAAGATATACTAAAGTAAGCATAATCCTAACTAGTTCTAATTTAGGAAATCTTGTTTACCCTTATATTCCTTGTATTGAGGGTTCCGAATGTTATTTTTGGAGATACGCAGGAGAGATTGCAAATGGTTTAATCTGGGAAAACCGTGTAGAAATTATAGTGGGCACAGCTCGAGGCCTCTCGTATATGCACGAGGATTCCAACATGCGCATTATACATAGAGATATCAAATGTGCGAATATACTTTTAGATGAGAGGTTTCATCCTAAAATTGCAGATTTTGGAATGGCGAGATTCTTCCCAGAAGGTGAAACCCATGTTTCCACCAGAGTGGGAGGAACATTGTAAGTTCTGCAATTCATTTTGTAATTGTTCTCAAAAATAAATATTCTCTAATGTCTATATTCGTAGCATTAATTTAATGTTTCCACAACTCTGTCATGTGGCAGAGGCTACACGGCACCTGAATATGCCGTTCATGGACAATTGACGGAAAATGCTGATGTTTATAGTTACGGTATCGTGGTTCTTGAGATCCTGAGTGGGAGAAAGTGCGTGGATGCAAAATTGCCAGGCCTTATGTGCATTCTTTTGGAATGGGTTCATTTCTGTTTAAATAAATCGTTAGATAACTTTGGTTTATGATTCTAAACAGATGTTCCTTTCATTCAAAGAATGAGCTTTACTTTGTCAATATTCTGCAGGTTTGGAATAAATACAAAGAGGGCAAAGTTTTGGATATTATTGATCCAAAACTAGAGGGGCAATATCCAAGAGAGAAGGCATTAAGGGTGATCACAATTGCACTTCTTTGCACTCAAGGTTCATTGGGGCTGCGGCCGCCGATGTCATGGGTTGAAACCATGTTAACTAACGATATAGAGATTCGTGTTCATCCTACTCAACGAACTTTCATTGGTCGTGCAGCAGCCAGACCTGCGAGTTCCACCGCCACAACCAACTCTGCAACCCCAATTTCTGCTTCTGCAACTAGACCTTCGAGTTTCGCCACCAACTGATTCTTCAACCTCAACTTCTGCTGCTGCATCTCATCAATCCGTTGGAACTATGGCCATTTCTTCTCATCGATGATCGGCTGGAGCTATGACCATTTCTTTTTTTCCTCAGTCAAGAGTCTGATGGATGCATGCAATGGGTTTTTCATTTACTCAATGTTAAGCGCGAGCATGATATTGGAGCAAATTACAGTATTACATGATATTTCAGCGGCCCTGGTATGTCTATTAGTTGGGGCTATATATAATATATTTCTGGAGAAATAGTGCTACGTCGCATATTTGGAAAAAGAACAGCCTTGTAACATACTAATGACACAGAAATAGTGCCGCGCTGGCACGATAATATGAAATGTAAAGATATCCTTACCATATATAAATTCCAATTCATGGGGAAATAAATTTATTTAATATGCATTTATTTTGAAAGGTTTGAAAATTTTTGATTTAATTATTAAGTAAATAGAAGGGTATATGAAAATATTAAAGAATGCTACGTATTTTGGAATCGTCGTTGTGTTCTATTCGGTCTTTTAATTAAAGTGTTATGGTTTCATTTTTAAGGTATATGGTATTGATAATATTGCAACAATACTTATTAAAAATAAAATAATATATATTAAGCATGTTGTTATAGGTTTTCATATTATATATATATATATATATTATTTATTTTAAAAGAATTTATAAATTTAAATATATTAATTATTAGTTTATATTTATTTTAATTTTTTATTTGTCTAGTGTAGAGAGGGATCAAATTTTTTGAGATACAAACTTTTTTTTTCAATTGAGATGGATTTTGGTTGGTTATATAATACTATATAACATTTATATGTGTATATATGTCTCATTTTTTAATTACCTCTCTCTCTTTCCCATCTCTCTCTCTCTCCCCTTCTCTCTCTCCCTCACTCCCTTTCCATTTCTCCTTTTCCACTCCCTCTCTCTCTCCACCTTTCTTCCTCTATCCCTCCCTCTCTCTCCTCCTCCAACTCCATCTCTCTCTCCCCCTCCAACTCCATGATCTCTTTCTCTCTCTCCATATCTCTCTCGAGTTATCTCTCTCTTCCTTCCTCTCTGTCCCTTTTTCTCCCACCTCGCTCTTTCTCCCCCCATCACTTTCCCTGACTCTCTGCCCTCCAACTCTGCCAATCCCTCCCTCTCTCCTTCTCTCTATTCCCTCTATTTTTGTGTCTCCTTCTCTCTCTCTTTCCCTTTTCTCCCTATCTCTCTCCTCTCCTCTCCTCTCTCTTCCTCCTCTCCCCTCTCCCTCATTCTCTCCACATATCTCCCCTCCCTATCTCTGTCCTCTCCTCTCCTCTCTCTTCCTCATCTCCTCTCTCCCTCACCCTCTCCACATATCTCCCCTGTCACTCTCTCTCTCCACCTCTATCTCTCTATCTTTTTTCTTTCCTCTTCTCTCCCACTCCAACTCCATATCTATCTCTCTCCCTATGTCCATCCATCATTGTCTTTCTTTATTTCTCTCTCTCTCTCTCTCTCTCTCTCTCCTCTTTTACTATCTCTCCTTCCCCTCTCCCCCCCCCTTCTCTCGTTGTGAAATACGTTATGTTTTCTGGGCATGTAGTATTGATAAGCCATGGTATTAGCCCGTGGTATTGTAACAAATCCTATTTACAAGTTAATTAGGCCGATAGGCCTATTCTTTTGAATCAGTACACTTTTGGGTTTTGTTAACACTTGTGGTTTGCATCTGACATCTGTCCAATAATTTGAACTCCAACTAGGCTGTTACATTTGTCCCACTATTGCTTTTGTTTTCTATGGTTGATTTCAACAAACACATGTCAAGGATCTACTCCTTCAACTTCTGAAACATTGATTCATGTAGTTTCTCCCTCCAATAATAGAAATTCCAGAATGAAGGGTTTGGAAAATACTACACGTGTCTACGATTGATTTCAACAAACACCTATCAAGGATCTGATCCTTCAACTTCTAAAACAATTATTCATGCAGTTTCACCCTCAAATATGTTGGAATTTAATTTCCAACTGCACACTGGCAGGGAGGACAGAATTTAAAGTCTGATATGAAATTTTGAAGGATAGTGGCAGTTTTCTGTTGTGTACACTCCATATTTGGATTTAAACCCTGAAAATCAATTTATGTTTAAGACCGTAGCCATACCTCTATGCAGAATCATTTTTTTTTAATTTGTTTCGCTGTGGTTTACACGACGCAAACTCTCCATCCCTGCATTCAAACCTGCCATACCGCGCCATCAAAGTTACACCAAACTCCATTAAAATATCGCGCGTTGTTTGAAGTTTTTAATGGGCCAAGTAAAGTACCGTGGAGCCCATAAACCATGTCGGTAGTGTCGCCAACCAATAGGATTCCTATCGCATAGAAAGTTGCTGACGTGGATCAACCCAATTCGGACCTGATAAGCACCTATCAAATCCAGTTGAAACTTGTTTGAAATCTACCGTGCTCCACCAGCATCCAATGGGAGGCCGATCACGTAGTTTGGTTGTCCAGTTAGCATGGACCAATTTTGGATGCGATAAAATTATGAAAACGAGTCTAATTCTAGTTTTTGAAATCCGCGATAAAGGTCTAAAGACTTGGGTTAAAAGGTTAAAGTTTTTATATATATATGTTTGTATTAAAAATAGTGCGACAATATTTTAAGCTTTGGTAAATGTATATGTTATATAAGTCTCATAATATATATATATATATATATATATATATATATATATATATATATATATATATATATATATATATATATATAGAAAAGTATTGCTGTGTGTTTTAAAAATTTCCGAGAAGAACATAGGTGATTTTTTTGTTATTGTTGACTGTATGAAAAAGCAAGAAGGCAGTATATTAAAAAAATATGCAGAGCATATGAATTGTAAGGGGACTGTGCATTTTTTTAATGAGACAAAGTGTGAAAGCAGTGAGTTGCTGCGATTTCCAAAAGGCTAAAAACAGGGTGTGAGCACTCTGTGTGCATATTGTAAAAGACAAAGAGCAGCTTAATGAATTGTAGCACTGTGTTTATGTAGCAGTCATCATAATTTTTTTTTGTAATCCCTCAGAAGAGGAATAACTTCAGTTTGTAACAGAGTTTTATTTTAATGAAATAGAAGTGGTATTTTGTGCCATCTCTGTCCATAATTTTACACTGAATCTCTGTGTTGAAGTTGGGGAATTTTTATTCCTCTTTGTTTGGAATACTTCAGAAATTCCAACATGGTATCAGAGTTAGTCCAGGCTCTTTGAAGTTATCCAAGAAGCTGAAGGAAGAAGAGTTTGTTGAAGTAGTTCTCCAGCAATGTGAAGGCTCAGCAAAGTCCAAGTATTTATCAAAACAAAGTTTTGTTTTTTGTTTAAAATTACAGTCCAGAGAAGTCTTTTTGAAGACAGAGTTTGTCTCTCAAGCAAAGAGACAATTTGTTGAAAAATCACAGTCAAGTTTTTTAAAGAATAGTTCAGTAAGCTAGCCATGTCAGGAGTCAGCACAAGCATGAGTATAGGAAATACTCAACTTCCACAGTTCAATGGGAAGAACTATGACTATTGGGCAATCACAATGAGAGTCCTGTTTTCCTTTCAAGATTTATGAGAGCTAGTTGAAGATGGTTTTGAAGAACCAGTAGATAAACAAGCTTTTAATGCCTTAACATAGGAAGAGAAGAATTTTCTGAAGAGAAATAGGAAGAAGGAATCAAAAGCCCTCTTCTATCTCTATCAAACAGTGTATGAAAGTGTGTTTCCAAGGATTGCAGCAGCAAAGAGGTCCAAGGATGCATGGGATATCCTCCAGAAAACCTACCAAGGCATGGAGAAGGTAAATACTACAAATCTTCAATTAATGAGAAGGGATTTTGAAGTTATTTGCAAGAAAGAGTCTAATACAATAAACACATTATTTACTCTACTGATTGGGTTGGTCACCCAAATGAAATCTCATGGAGAGATAGTAGAAGAAATAAGAATAGTGGAGAAAGTGTTGAAGAGCTTACCCTCAAGGTTTGATGTGATAGTCATAACCATTGAAGAGACAAAGGATCTCTCAAAGTTTAAGGTTGATGAGCTACATGCATCATTGATGACACATGAACAAAGATTGGGTAGAACAACAAACTCCTCTTTAGAGCATGTCTTCAAGACCCAAATGTCATTTGGAAGAGGAAGACGAAAAGACAGAGGAAAATATAGAGGAAAAGGAAGAGGCAGAAACCAAAATAGAGGAGGAAGAAGCAGCCCTGCAAATACTCATGGAAGGGGAAGCAACCAAAATCATAACCAAGGCCAAGGCAGGAGCCAGCAAGGTGGAAAAAATCAAGCACATGAACAAAGGTATGATAAATCCCAAGTCCAATGTCATTACTGTAAGAAGTATGGCCATTATGCCTATGAATGTATGAAAAAATAGAGTGACATGGGTAATAGACTCAATGCTAATTTTACAAAAGAAAATATCAGTCAAGAGAAGTTATTTTTAGCATGTAATATGGCTGAAGAAAAGAGTGAAGATATATGGTTTCTAGATTCAGGATGTAGCAACCATATTACTGGAAACATTTCCATGTTTTCCATGTTAGATGAAAATGTAAACTCTCAAGTAACATTGGGGATAGACAGTAAGGTCTCTGTAATGGGAAAATACAGAGTAAGTGTTTTGACAAAGAAAGGAGAAGGAATATCATTATCAGATGTTTACTATGTGCCTGGTATGAAGTGTAACCTCTTAAGCATTGGAAAACTCATTCAAAAGGGATACAATGTTTTCTTTGAAGGTGATGTATGTACCATCATGGATAAACCACAAAGAAAGCAATACATTGCACAAGTGAAGATGATAAGGAATAGAATATTCTCTCTCAAGATGAGAGCAGATTTAAAGAAAGGAGTTGAAATGGCAACAATGACACAAGAGATGTTCCAATTAGAAGTAAAAGACGAAAATTGGTTATGACATTTGAGATTTGGACATCTCAACTTTCGAGGTCTGAATTTGTTGCATAGAAAAGGAATGATAAAGGGATTACCATTGATTGGGAAACCAGACAGCCTATGTGAAGGCTGCATATTGGGCAAAAAACACAGAGAAAAACTTCCATCAGGAAAGAGCATAAGGGCAAAGGCACCCTTAGAAATTTTCCATTCAGATTTGTGTGGACCAGTGCAAACACCATCATTGGCAGGAAACCACTATATGATTCCCTTCATTGATGATTTCACAAGAAAAACAAGGGTTTATTTATTGAAATATAAGAGTTAAGTGTTTGAGAAATTTTGCCACTTTAAGGCACTTGTTGAGAAACAAAGTGGGCAGCATATAAAAGTTTTAAGAATTGATAGAGGAGGTGAGTATATCTCAAAATAATTTCTGCATTTTTGCAGAGAAAATGGCATACACAAGCAATTTACAGCAAGGTACACACTGCAGCAAAATGGAGTTGCTGAAAGGAAAAATAGAACCATCATGTACACGGTAAGAAGTATGATGAAGACAAAACATTTGCCAAATGAATATTGGGCTGAAGCTGTACATTGTGCAACATACATTTTGAATAGATGCCCAACCAAAGTTGTAATGAACAGAGTTCCAGAAGAAGCATGGAGTGGCATAAAACAGTTTGTCACCCATAAGAGAGTTTTTGGTTGTGTGGCTTATGCACACATTCTAGATCAACTAAGGAAGAAGTTGGATAGTAAGGGGGAGAAGTGCATATTTATTGGATACAGTGAAAAATACAAGGCATACAGATTGTATAACCCATCCACTAAGAAGTTTTTTATAAGCAGAGATGTAAAATTCATTGAGGAAGAAGCTTGGGATGGAAGGATTGAAAAAACAGTGAATGTTAAAAGTTGTTTGTCTCATGATGATAATGAGGAAGAAATGGCTGAAATACATCCCTTATTAGCAGCACCACCTCCACCTCCACAAGGACAACAAGAGACATCACAAGCAGGAACGAGAACACCCTTGACAAGTGATGACAGTGCTTCTCCAAGCACACCACAAGGAGTAGATTTGAGTGCTTCTACAAACAGAAGTTCACCAAGTGAAAGAGGAACCAGATTTAGAAGTCTAAATGATATTTATGAGCAAGAGGTAGCAAATGAAGGTATGAACTCTTTATTTGAATTATATTGTCATGTAGAAGATCCTATTCATTTTGAAGAAGCTATAAAAGATAAGAAATGGATAGATGTTATGGATGAAGAAATGAATGCAATAGAGAAAAATAAGACATGGGAATTAGTTAATATCCCAAAAGGCAATGAAGTCATTGGAGTGAAATGGGTCTACAAGACCAAAAACAATGCTGAAGATAAGATTGAAAGGCACAAGGCTAGACTTGTTGTCAAAGGCTACAAGCAGCAACAAGGAAGAGACTTTGAGGAAAATTTTACACCAGTTGCAAGAATGGAAACAGTAAGAGCAGTGTTGTCCATA
Organism: Pinus albicaulis; assembly: GCA_034641835.2. NCBI lineage: Eukaryota > Viridiplantae > Streptophyta > Pinopsida > Pinales > Pinaceae > Pinus > Pinus albicaulis. Next base: position 1,359,571,740 of record CM076580.1, read on the forward strand.
GCATCACAACACAAGTGGAAATTTTACCAAATGGATGTGAAATCAACATTCCTAAATGGAGTATTGATGGAAGAGGTTTATGTTGAACAACCTCTGGGCTGTGAGAAGGAAGGCCAAGAGCACAAAGTCTGCAGATTGAAGAAAGCTTTGTATGGGCTAAAACAAGCACTAAGAGCATGGTATAGTAGGACAGATGCCTATCTACTGGAAAATAGGTTTGAAAAATGTGAAGGAGAACGCACATTATACATCAAAGAGAAAGATGGTAAGATGCTGATTGTTGTTTTATATTTTGATGATGCGATATTTATAAGTAATGATGCTTACCTCATTGAGAATTTTAAATCAGTCATTAAGGATGAATTTGAGATGACTAATATGGGATTGCTGAAATACTTCCTAGGAATAGAAGTAGAGAAAAATGAAAATAAGATTTTTATCTCTCAAGATAAATATATAAATGAAGTTTTGGAAATATTTAACATGAAGGTTTGCAAGGCAACAATTACTCCTATAGTGATGGGATTGAAGTTAAGCAAAGAGGACAACAACAAGGATTTTTATAGAGGTTTATACAAGAGTATAGTTGACAGCCTTATGTATTTGACTTCAACTAGGCCGAATATTATGCATGTTGTGAGTTTAATTTTCAGATTTATGGAAAGGCCAAAGGAGGCACATTGGCAAGCAACAAAAAGAATTATGAGGTATGTGAAAGGAACAAGAAGGTATGGTATTTTATACACAACTTCAGAAAATTATGAATTGATTGGATATACTGACAGTGATTGGGCTGTAAGTATAGATGACAGGAAAAGCACCTCAGGTTATGTTTTTCATATGGGATCAGGAGCCATTTCATGGGCTTCTAAGAAACAACCAATTGTGGCTTTATTTATAGCAGAGGGAGAGTATGTAGTAGCTATAGCAGGAGAATGTCAAGCAGTTTGGATGAGGAGAACGTTGAGGAGTTTGTGTCATGAACAGGTAAAAGGCACAACAATTTATTGTGATAATAGCTCAACAATAGCATTGTCAAAGAATTCAGTGTTTCATAAGAGAACAAAACACATTAATGCCAAGTATCACTACATCAGGGAGCCAGTGAGTAATGGGGAAATGTTTTTGCAACATTGCAGAACAGAGGAGCAGTTTCCTGACATTTTGACAAAACCATTGAGGCAGAACAATTTTAATTATTTGAGAAAGTGTTTGGGTATGGAAGAAAATCCAGCAGTTGAAATTAAGAGGAAGTGTTGGAATTTAATTTCCAACTGCACACTGGCAGGGAGGACATAATTTAAAGTTTGATATGAAATTTTAAAGGACAACGACAGTTTTCTGTTGTGTGCACTCCATATCTGTATTTAAACCCTACAAATAATTTATGTTTAAGGCCGTAGCCATACCTCTGTGCAGAATCATTTTTTTAATTTTTTTCTCTATGGTTTAACACCACGCAAAATCTCCATCCCCGCACTCAAACTTGCCATACTATGCCATCAAAGTTACACCAACCTCCATTAGAATCTGGCGTGTTGTTTGAATTTTTGAATGGGCCAAGTCAAGTACCGTGTAGCCCATAGACCAAGTCGGTAGTGCCGCCAATCAATAGGATTCATATCGCATAAAAATCTGCTGACGTGGATCAACCCAATTCGGACCCGATAAGCACTTATGAAATCCGTTTGAAACTTGTTTGAAATCTGGTGAGCTCCACCAATAGCCAATGGGAGGCCGATCACGTAGTTTGGTTGTTCAGTCAACATGGAACAATTTTGGATGCGATATAATTATGAAAATGAGTTTAATTCTAGTTTTTGAAACCCGCGATAGAGGTCTAAAGACTTGGGTTAAAAGGTTAAAGTTTTATATATATATGTTTGTATTAAAAATAGTGCGGTACTATTTTAAGCTTTAGTATATATATATATATATATATATATATATATATATATAAAAGATAGAAAAAGAAAATTATTGATGTGTGTTCTAAAAATTTGAGAAGAGCATAAGTGATTCTTTTTTTTGTTGTCTGTATGAAAAAGCAAGGAAATGAATTATATTAAAAAAATATATGAAGGCTTTATGGTGTAAGGAATTTGTGTATTTTTTTTTAATGAGACAGAGTGTGAAAGCAGTGAGTTGTTGCAATTCCCAGAAGGCTAAATATAGGGTGTGAGCACTGTGTGTGCATATTGTAAAAGACAGAGAGCAGCTTAATGAATTATAGCACTGCGTTTATGCAGTAGACATCAGAATTTTTTTTTGTAATCCCTCAGAAGAGGAAGAACTTCAGTTTGTATCAGATTTTTATTTTAATGAAATAGAAGTGTTATTTTGCTCCATCTCTGTCCAGAATTTTACACTGAATCTCTGTGTTGAAGTTGGGGAATTTTTATTCCTCTGTTGTTTAGAATGCCTGAGAAATTCCAACATGGTATCGGAGCTAGTCCAGGCTCTTTGAAGTTGTCAAAGAAGCTGAAGGAAGAAGAGTTTGTTGAAGAAGTTCTCCAACAATGTGAAGGCTCAACAAAGTCCAGGTATTTATCAAAACAGAGTTTTGTTTTGTGTTTAAAATTGTAGTCCAGAGAAGTATTTTTGAAGACAGAGTTTGTCTCTTAAGAAAAAAGGCAGGTTGTTGAAAAATCACAGTTAAGTTTTTTAAAGCATAGTTCAGTAAGCTAGTCATGTCAGGAGTCAGCACAAGCACAAGTATAGGAAATACTCAACTCCCATAGTTCAATGGGAGGAACTATGATTATTGGGCAATCAAAATGAGAGCCCTGTTTGCCTCTCAAGATTTATGGGAGCTAGTTGAAGATGGTTTTGAAGAACCAGCAGATGAACAAGCTTTTAATGCCTTAACATAGGAAGAGAAGGATTTTCTGAAGAGAAATAGGAAGAAGTACTAAAAATCCCTCTTCTATGTCTATCAAGCAATGCATGAAAGTTTGTTTCCAAGGATTGTAGCAGCAAAGAGGTCCAAGGATGCATGAGATACTCTCTAGACAACCTACCAAGGCATGAGAAGGTAAAGACTGCAAAGCTTCATTTAATGAGAAGGGATTTTGAAGTTATTTGAATGAAAGATTCTGATATAATAGACTCATTATTTACTTTACTGATTGGCATTAGGGGAGTTTTGACGTCTAAAATGGGCCTTCTAAGGAAAATGTATAATCAAAATTCACTTTATGACAACCAATCATATTTTAGGGGATGACATCATCCCTAATGGTTGAGGTGGCATTACTTGAGTTAGAGGTTCTTACTTGTCACATTCTCAATGGTGGATAAAAAGTCATGGTTAACCATGGTAATTCTTTAAGTAATTTTATACTGATATAGTAAAGTACTCATAATAAATGTCATTTCAAACTTTTTGAATAAAATATTTATTGTCAATTCATATTTTTTGAAAGAAACATTGCATATCTCTACACAATCTTCATGTATTTACACACTTTTCAATAAATATTACATTACATTATATTATTTATATATAGTATATTAATTACATGTTATTATATAATTTAAATAATATAAATTTTAATTAGTAGTGTATTCTATAATTAAGAATTTAAGAATTTATATTTATATTTTATTTCAAGTTATTTAAGTACAAAGGACAAATGCATTGGTTGTACAATGATAATGACTCTTTCTTAAAAAGTTCATTTTTATTTATAGTCACATCAATTCAATTTTTTATTAATTTTTTTGGGTACAACTTTTGAATTGAATTTAACCATGGTTACATGTATTTTGGTGCAAAAAGTGAATTACAAATTCATAAATATTATTTTATTTGTTTAGTTATTATTTTATAATTTTCTTAGGAGGCCCATTTTAAACCTCAAAATTCCCCTAATGGTTGCTCACCCAAATGAGATCTCATGGAAAGACAGTAGAAGAAAGAAGAATAGTGGAGAAAGTATTAATGAGCTTACCCTCAAGGTTAGATGTGATATTCATAACCATTGAAGAGACAAAGGATCTCTCAAAGTTTACAGTTGATGAGCTACATGCATCATTGATGACACATGAACAAAGATTAGGTAGAACATCAGACTCATCTTTGGAACATGCCTTCAAGACCCAAATTTCCTTTGGAAGAGGAAGAGGTCAAGCCATAGGAAACTACGGAAGAAAAGGAAGAGGCAGAAGCCAAAACAAAAGAGGAAGAAGTAGCCCTGCAAATACTCATGGAAGGGGCAGCAAAGAAAATAAAAACCAAGGCCAAGGCAGTAGCCATCAAGGTGGACAAAATCAAGCACATGGACAAAGGTATGATAAATCCCAAGTCCAATATCATCACTGTAAAAAGGATGGCCATTATGCCAATGAATGTAGGAAGAAACAAAGTGACATGTGTAATAGATCCAGTGCTAATTTTACAAAAGAAAATATCAGTCAAGAGAAGTTGTTTTTAGCATGTAATATGGTTGAAGAAAAGAGTGAAGATATATGGTTTCTAGATTCAGGATGTAGCAACCTTATGACTGGAAACATTTCCATGTTTTCCATGTTAGATGGAAATTTAAAGTCTCAAGTAACATTGGGGATAGATAGTAAGGTCTCTGTAATGGGAAAAGACAGAGTAAGTGTTTTAACAAATAAAGGAGAAGGAATATCCATATCAGATGTTTACTATGTGCATGGTATGAACTGTAACCTCTTAAGCATTGGACAACTCATTCAAAAGGGGTAAAATGTTTCTTTGAAGATGATGTATGCGCCATCATGGATAAACCACCAAGCAAGAAATGCATTGCACAAGTGAAGATGAAAAGGAATAGAATGTTCCCTCTCAAGATGAGAGCAGATTTAAAAGAAAGGAGTTGAAATGGCAATAGTGACACAAGAGACATTCCAAAGAGAAGCAAAAGATGAAAATTGGTTATGGCATTTGAGATTTGGACATATCAACTTTGGAGGTCTGAATTTGTTGCATAGGAAATGAATGGTAAAGGGATTACCATTGATTGAGAAACCGGATAGCCTATGTGAAGGCTGCATCTTGGGAAAACAACATAGAGAAAGCTTTCCATCAGGAAAGAGCATAAGGGCAAAGGCACCCTTAGAAATTATCCATTCATATTTGTGTGGACCAATGCAAACACCATCATTGGCAGGAAGCCACTATATGCTAACCTTCATTGATGATTTCACAAGAAAAACATGGGTTTATTTCTTGAAATATAACAGTGAAGTGTTTGAGAATTTTGTCACTTTAAGGCAATTGTTGAGAAAAAAAGTGGGTAGCATATAAAACTTTTAAGAACTGATAGAGGAGGTGAGTATATCTGAAAATAATTTCTACATTTTTGCAGAGAAAATGGCATACACAAGCAATTCATAGCAAGGTACACACCGTAGCAAAATGGAGTTCCTGAAAGGAATAATAGAACCATCATGCACATGGTAAGAAGTATGCTGAAGGAAAAAATTTGCCAAATGAATATTGGGCTGAAGTTGTACATTGTGCAGCAAACATCTTGAATAGATACCCAACCAAAGCTGTAATGAACAAAGTTCCGGAAGAAGCATGTAGTGGCATAAAATAGTTTGTCACCCACATGAGAGTTTTTGGTTGTGTGGATTATGCACACATTCCAGATCAACTAAGGAAGAAGTTGGATAGTAAGGGGGAGAAGTGCATATTTATTGGATACATTGAAGAATCCAATGCATACAGATTATATAACCCATCCACCAGGAAGTTTGTTATAAGCAGAGATGTATAGTTCAATGAGGAAGAAGCTTGGGATGGAAGCATTGATAAAACAATGAATGTTAAAATTTGTTTGTTTCATGATGATAATGAGGAAGAAATGGCTGAAATACATTCCTCATTAGCAGCACCACCTCCACCAAAAAAAGGACAACAAGGCACATCATAAGTAGGAATGAGAACACCCTTGAGAAATGATGACAGTGCTTCTCCAAGCACACCACAAGGAGCATATTTAAGTACTTCTACAAGCACAAGTTCACCAAGTGAAAGAGGAACCAGATTCAGAAGTCTGAATGATATTTATGAGCAAGAGGTAGCAAATGAAGGTATGAACTCTTTATTTGCATTATATTGTCATGTAGAATATCTTATTCATTTTTAAGAAGCTATAAAAGATAAGAAATGGATAGATGCTATGGATGAAGAAATGAGTGCAATAGAAAAAAATAATATGTGGGAATTAGTTGATCTCCCAAAAGGCAAAGAAGTCATTGTAGTGAAATGGGTCTACAAGACCAAAAGCAATGTTGAAGGTAAGATTGAAAGGCACAAGGCCAGACTTGTTGTCAAATGATACAAGTAGCAACAAGGAAGAGACTTTAAGGAAAATTTTGCACCAGTTGCAAGAATGGAAATAGTAAGAGCAGTGCTATCCATAGCAGCACAACGCAAGTGGAAAGTTTACCAGATGGATGTGAAATCAACATTCTTGAATAGAGTATTGATGGAAGAGGTTTATGTTGAACAACCTCTGGGCTATGAGAAGGAAGGCCAAGAGCACAAAGTATGCAGATTGAAGAAAGCTCTGTATGGGCTGAAACAAGCACCAAGAGCATGGTACAGTAGGATAGATGCCTATCTACTGGAAAATGGATTTGAAAAATGTGAAGGAGAACCCACATTATACATCAAAGAGAAAGATGTTAAGATGCTGATTGTTGTTTTATATGTTGATGATGTGATATTTACAGGTAATGATGCTTACCTCATTGAGAATGTTAAGTCAGTCATGAAGGATGAATTTGAGATGACTGATATGGGATTGCTGAAATACTTCCTAGGAATAGAAGTAGAGCAAAATGAAAATAATATTTTTATCTCTCAAGATAAATATGTAAATGAAGTTTTGGAAATATTTAACATGCAGGATTGCAAGGCAACAATTACTCCTATAGTGATGGGATTGAAGTTAAACAAAGAGGACAACAACAAGGATTTTGGTACAAGTTTGTACAAGAGCATAGTTGGCAGCCTTATATATTTGACTGCAACTATGCTGAATATTATGCATGATGTGAGTTTAATTTCCAGATTTATGGAAAGGCCAAAGGAGGCACATTAGCAAGCAACAAAAATAATTCTGAGGTATGTGAAAGGAACAAAAAGGTATGGTATTTTATACACCATTTCAGAAAATTCTGAATTGATTGGATATACTGACAGTGATTGGGCTAGAAGTATAGATGACAGGAAAAGCACCTCAGGTTATGTTTTTAATATGGGATCAGGAACCATTTCATGGGCTTCTAAGAAACAACCAATTGTGGCTTTATCTACAATAGAGGGAGAGTATGTAGCAGCTATAGCAGCAACATGTCAAGCAGTTTGGATGAGGAGAATGTTGAGGAGTTTGTGTCATGAACAGGTAAAAGACACAACAATTTATTGTGATAATAGCTTAGGAATAGAATTTTCAAATAATTCAGTGTTTCATAAGAGAACGAAACACATTGATTCCAAGTATCAGTACATCAGGGAGTTAGTGAGTAATGGGGAAATTATTTTGCAACATAGTAGAACAGAGGAGTAGTTTGCTGACATTTTAACAAAACCATTGGGGCAGAAAAGTTCTAATTATTTGAGAAAGTGTTTGGGTATGGAAGAAAATCCAACAGTTGAAATTAAGGGGGAGTGTTGGAATTTAATTTCCAACTGCACGCTGGCAGGGAGGACATAATTTAAAGTATGATATGAAATTTTAAAGAACATCAACAATTTTCTGTTGTGTGCACTCCATATCTGGATTGAAACCCTGCAAATCAATTTATGTTTAAGGCCGTAGCCATACCTCTGTGCAGATTTTTTTTTTATTTGTTTTGTTGTGGTTTACACCACACAAACTCTCCATCCCCGCATTCAAACCTGCCATACTGCGCCATCAAAGTTACACCAAGCTCCATAAAAATCTTGCGCGTTGTTTGAAGTTTTGAATGGGCCAAGTCAAGTACCGTGGAGCCCATAGACCACGTCAGTAGTGCCGCTAACCAATAGGATTCCTATCGCATAGAAAGCTACTGATGTGGATCAACCCAATTCGGACCTGATAATCACTTACCAAATCTGGTTGAAACTTGTTTGAAATCTGTTGGGCTCCACCAGCAGCCAATGGGAGACCGATCGGGTAGTTGGGTTGTTCAGTCAGCATGGACCAATTTTGGATGCGATATGAAAACGAGTTTAATTGTAGTTTTTGAAATCCGCGATAAAGGTCTAAAGACTTGGGTTAAAAGGTTAAAGTTTTATATATATATGTTTGTATTAAAAATTGTGTTGCAGTCTTTTAATCTTTGTTATATATATATATATGTTATACAAGTCTCATAATATATATATAGATAAGATAGAAAAAGAAAAGTATTGTTGTGTGTTTTAAAAATTGCTGAGAAGAGCATAAGTGATTTTTTTGTTGTTGTTGACTATATGAAAAAGCAAGAAGGCAGTATATTAAAAAAATATGCAGAGCATATGAATTGTAAGGGGACTGTGTATTTTTTTTTAATGAGATAAAGTGTTAAAGCGGTGAATTGCTGTAATTGCCAGAATGCTAAAAACAGGGTGTGAGCAATATGTGTGCATATTGTAAAAGACAGAGAGCATCTTAAAGAATTGTAGGACTGTGTTTATGCATCAGTCATTAGAATTTTTTTTTGTAATCCCTCAGAAGAGGAAGAACGTTAGTTTGTAACAAATTTTTATTTTAATGAAATAGAAGTGTTATTTTGTGCCATCTCTGTCCAGAATTTTACACTGAATCTCTGTGTTGAAGTTGGGGAATTTTTATTCCTTTGTTGTTTGGAATACTTTAGAAATTCCAACAAAATAATAGAAATTCCAGAACGAAGGGTTTATTAAAACTTTTTCCGTTTATTATGCAGCTAGAACATACAAATATATGGGACTAGGAAAATCTTAAACTTGGTGAGATATTTTGGGGTCATTAAGGATCTCTATTATTATTCATATTTCTAGCAATCGTTGATGGTGTTTTGCAATTCATTTTTGCTTGAATGCTTTTGCATTTTGCTGGCTTACTGGCCTATTAACCAAAGAAAACCAATAGCTTTGGTGAAGGGAAGAACCATGTTTGTGCAATCTTTCGCTTTTATTATGCGGTTAGACCATGCTGATCCATGGGAGTGAGAACTTAATAGGATATTGGGTATTTGGGATCCTTGCTATTAGATTGATGGATTTTTTTTATGGTGCCCTGTAGATTGATGATTTTCTTTATCCATTTAATTGTAGACTAAACATTTCCACATAATAGTCACTCTCACCAAAATTGACAGCTTGAAAAGGTCAGTCATGCAACACACAAACAGAGTTTAGCTGATCGGATTTTGAAAAAATTCATGTTATATCATGCCACTTAAAAAGAAAAGAAGACATCTTTCTGGAATTCTCCTTGGTCTCTATATTACAAGACATGTTAAAGAACAACCATATGAGATAGCTAGGTTTTTTTCCATATTCAAACTGACATGTGGGTATTTGCAAACAAAAACATCAAAATCATGAATGTCTTCTAGCAATAGCTACCAACAAAATCTATGGCTTGCATTATTTTCATCACTAGAAGATGACCCTACATTCTATTTCACTTTTCTAGTGGCAATGAATCACAAGAATCGTAATGAGACATGTAATTTAATATGGCATATTAATCCATGATTCAGACATCCATCCTTAAAATGTCGCATGGACTACTAGTGATTTGACAGTTCTTGAAGGTTTATATTTCTTCTTCATATTCCTCTAGAGACATATATGAAGTTGCCTCTGTCGTTCCGGACCCTTTTGTCTTCTTCCTAGGCTTGGTTCCAAGAACATCTACCAACTTGTCGATTAAATCTTTGTCAGCAGCTGTGGGTCCTTGACGTTTATGGTTGGTAACAAACTTGATGAGATATTTTTCCGTTTATGTATCTCCTTGCACAAAAATTTTTGGAGTTCTTGCTTTCAGATAAGAAAGCATGGTGTTGAGATCTTTCGAGGAAGGATTCAGGAAGCTTGTAAAGAAGGCTGGATAATTTTTTCCCTTTGCAAGTAGCTACAAAATGGCATTTGCTAGTTCATCACTCTGGAGATCCTTATTTTCAAGCAACTCTTCAACAAGAAATTCAACAAGTCTGTGCCGACTCTGCGTTTTTTCAGTGTGAGTATATAGATGCAAAAAAAAAATTAATTTTTGATCGACCTAAATTTCTTAACATATTTTTCAAGACAAAAATGACAATGGTTTTCGCATTCTCATTTGCCTCACAAAGGCCATCACATATAGGGGTTAAAAGAATTTCTAGCTTGAACTTATCCTCTAACAAAAACCACACATATGCACAATATGCGAGCTCTTTTAATCTCTCATTCCCCAGGCATGATTCGATCAAAGTGATTGCAGATGAAAAATCATTTGGAAATGTGATAATAAGTTTTTCTGCTAAGCTCAATGCAACCACCTTGAGCTGTGGTGTTTTTGAATGAAACAGAAAGTCTAGAATGTCCTTGTAGTCCTTTGCCAAGTGGGAACTTGTTAGCATGTATTGGCCAAGGATTTTTGTAGCTGCTACTCTCAAGTCTATTGGAAGATTTTCTGCTTGCACAATCTCTCCTAGAAAAGGAACATAACACCCTAAGACAGAATCTCCATCTAGAAGCATCTGAGCGAAACGATCAATGACATCTTTGAAAAAACATGAAAAAATTTTAGATGCAATGAAAACATTATTATTATGATTGTATAGAAGAGAATCATACTAAGCTCTGAGGTCCAGGTTCCATTTTGATTGGCATATCCATCCTTGTCATTATGGGTTTGTAGTTTATTCAAGCACATCAAAAGAATGACCAATGTAATTTTCTACCACTCCCCACATAGCTATATTATGATACTAAAAAATGTCAATGGAAAGGAGATTGTCAATTTTTAAATAACACATACCTTCTTCCAATGCTCTTAATTCATCCTGCTGCAAATAATCAAATTGAGACTTGGTGTTCCCAAATATTGGCTTGGAAAGATCCACTTCTACTTTTTGAAGACACTTGATGAACGAACTGTAGGCCATATCATAATTTCTGGAGATATCATCGAGGAATGTGCTATACATATAAAGCACTTTCAGTGGTTGCACAGTCTCTAGTACTTGGTATTATTCTTTGTATGTATGGAGAATCTTTTTGATAAGACTAAATGCCCTAGAGAGGTTATAAAGGCAATCTAAGTATCCATCTATCTTACTCTCCTATAAACATATGAAATTAGTCTCAATAAATGTCCTCACTTCCTTCTCGAGGATCTTTCTTTTACCCTTGAGTAACACAACCAGGGCCTACAGGAAAATCACAAAAAACCTTAAGGTTACTCTGAAGTAATGCTTAATCATTACGTCAATTTGATCAAGAACCAACGCAATCAAAGAAAACCTTGAATGCCCACTTAATGATTTGTTTCTTGACATCTGTCTCTATTGTGACATCACTATCTGATTCTTTCTCCATAACTTGACAAGGATGCCAATAAGACAACAAACTTTCCTTTTGATATCTGATAATGTAAAACAATAAAGGGGCAGTAATATAGCTAGAAGCACACATGAAGCCATTATTGTGGCATTTTCCATTTCAAGAACGTAATATTGTTCAAGTGCCACGAATGTCTTCTCAATTAATTTGTTAAATCTATTGATTTCAGTTTTTACACTATCGGCAGCCATCACCAATAGATCTTGTAGCTTTTTTCTTGAGGTTGTAGTTCTATTCATAAGAAAATTCACCCATATTTAATATCCATCCAAATGAAAGTTAAAAATGTGTGAGATTATAGTTAGATTTGATGAAGTGAAGTAGAAGTACAGGAGGTTATCTAGAAGTTAAAAATGTATACACAAATATTTAAATGGTGTATACAAGATATCTATACTCTGTTTACTTGTATTAATACTCTGTTGCCCGATGCTTATTATTGTCATTGCAGAATCTAGCTAATGATAGAATCTCGAACCCAAACAGTGACAACACTATTGAAGGCGAAGTCAGCAACCCCAGTCAGAGAACGAGGCAGAGATTGTGATAGACAATCATGGGATTTTTTCTTAATTTCACCGCAGATTCTGTTGGGCCTCACGTGCCTCTACTCCCTCAAGTAGACCTAGAAAATTTGTTGATCATTGCGAGCTGATATATTATATCATAATTATGGTGATCATTTGTTATTTGAAGGCCTTGTAGGATATGACCGACTGCAGAAAGAACTTAGCATATGTTTCTGTTAGTGTTTATTAGTGCATTTTTACAGTTATAAAGATGAATACTCTCAATTTTTGTCCATTCCTCTTGCAGAATATTGGCATTAAAATTTACTGAAAAATTCACCCTAGTTTTGTAATTTTCCTATTGGAGGTTGTAGTTTCTATAGAAATTCAATTCGTTTGTAAATGGGCATTGCAGTGGAGCTTCCATTGATTGTTTATTGTGGTTTGCTGTAATTTCTTAAATAAAAAATACTCTACTCTACATGCAATCCAATCTAACCCAAGCTAAGGCCTTTGTAATAGAATGGAATTCCAATTAATGTGTCTTTCTACAAGTTGGGATTTTTTTCTATTATATTGTAATTGAATTTCCATGAATCTTTCTGCAAGTTGGGATAATTATGTTAGTTGAATTTAAATTAGTCTTTATACAAGTTGGGGTTTTTTCAATTATACTAGTTGAATTTTAGTTAGTCTTTCAGCAAGTTGGGATAATTATTTTAGTTAAATTTAAATTAGTCTTTCTACAAGTGGGTATTTTTTCAATTATATTAGTTGAGTTTAAATTAATCTTTCTACAATTTGGGATTTTTTCAATTATATTAATTGAATTTCAATTAGTCAAGTTGAGGTTTTTTTCAATTATATTGTATTTATTTTTTAACTATCTTGAGTACAAATAGTCATATGAGCATGTGCTTCCTGGGTGAAAAAAATAATGGAGGGCACTCTGTGTTATGATCTGTATGATATGTGAAGATATGACACGGTACCTGCTCTTGTACCACGAAATATAATGGAGGGCACTCTGTGTTATGATCTGTACGATATGTGAAGATATGACATGGTACTTGCTCTTGCACCACGAAATATATAACTTCCTGGGTGAAAAAAATAATGGAGGGCGCTTTGTGTTATGATTTTTATGATATGTGAACATATGACATGGTACCTACTCTTGTACCATGAAATATATAACTAAATACATGGCAATCCAAACCCTTGATCATGATTGTTTCATTCCTTGTTGTTATCCAAACCCTTGGTTTGGATAATTTTATTCATCAGGGTAATCCAAATTTAGGTTTACGGTACAAATTTTTAATTGAGTTTCTAGTTTTTTGTAAATTAAAATATCATCTCATTCATTAGTTATATTACTTTAAAATATGATAATCAATTTAGTATTTAATATTCTACCATGCAGTTGTAATGATATTCGAGAATGATTTTGTTAAACAACTCTAATATAGTTACATATGATAAACTTAAGAAAAAAATACACAAAAAAACTTAAGTTTGACATCTCAATTGATATTTTCTTGTATAACTTTTCTGATTTAAAAATCCTATTGGCCTCTCTTTGCAGCTTTTGGGGCAACTGCTAGTAATATGCATGGACAAGTGAGGATGAATATCCATGGTTAAGAATTTTGTCATATTGCTATAAAATATTTTGATTATGAAATAAGTTATATTTTTGGGCATGTGGTATCGATAAGCCATGTTACTGTAACAAATCCTATTTACAAGTTATTATTATGCATGGTAAAGTGTGGGTGAATATTCATGGTTAAGAATATTTTTATATTGTTATAAAATATTTTGATAAGTGAAATAATTTATGTTCTTTGGCATGTGGTATTGATAAGCTATGGTATTGTAACGATATGGGCTATGGTATTGTAACGAAGAATATTTACAAGTTAATAATATCTTGTCATATTCTTATAAAATATTTTGATTGTGAAATAAGTTATAGTTAATACCAAAATCAAAATATATCAAATTGTTATATTAATTGATTTGACATTTAAAATTGTTTACATACTTACATTACATCTACACATTTACCGTATACTGGGCTCTAACTTCTCTCATAGCCTAAATTCATTTTAATTCAACATTACTCAAGATCTACCCAACTCAGAAAGGATCCATTTTTTTTCTTCTTCAGTTTTATAATTAAAAAGTAAAAAAACAATATTACAAATCTTGATACATTTAATATAGAATTATGGTTAATAACTCTTTTTTAAAAATCTCATCATTTCAAAGGAAAAGAATGAGTTGTCTATACGGTATGTCATGTAAATAGAGTTTATAAACATGGATATATATCAGCCTAGATCCATCTATCAAGTACAAAATAATCAAATCTCTTTTCATTCTATAAGAGATTTTCACCTAAAGAGATTTGGTCCATCTAAGAAGTTAGTGTATTGGAGTTAAAATAAAGTGTTAAGCTTTTATGTAGTTATTAATTAAATTTAAAATTAAAGTTTTGAATTATTATTATCTATTCTTTTAATATGATATCTATATTATGATTTGATTATTTATTAAAAATATTCGAATCTAACCACTTAAATTTATTATTATTATTATTATTATTATGTTTTTTTATATCCATTATGGTAGAGATGTTATCATGTCATGTCATGTCCTATTTTGTTGAACATTTGACTCAATGAAATTAGAAAAAAAAATGATAATAGTTAAATAAAATAAACTAATACTTAAATTAAAATAGTTAGTTTAGCATACATACCACTTAGATTTTAAATATAATATTTTAAAACATAATATTTTTATTTTAAATCAAAATATAATATCTTTAATTTTTTTTAATAATATTAATCATTTTTTATTAGGTTGAGGGTTGCTCTCTATCCCAATATGCTAGAGATGTGTAATGTAAGGTAATGTTGTGTAAACATTTTGACTCAATAATAATAATAATAATAATGTGGTAGAGGTGTGTAACTTAATGTAATGTAAATATTTTAACTTGGTGAAAATAAAATAAAAATAATCGTGTAAAAAATAAATAATAAAAATGTAAAAATGATCCATGGTATTAAGAATCTATGGCATTCATGTGGAATATAACCTATTCAAGGGGGAATTTAAACTAGTGTAGATCTAAATTTAAACTAGCCTATATCTATAAAAAATGAAAATGATCCATGGTATTAAGAATCTATGGTATTTACATGGAATATAACCTATTTAAGGAGGAAATTAAACTAGGATGGATCCATCTTTGAGCTGGGAAGCTCATTCTACAACCCAGTATAAGGGTGATCTGTAATTTCATTCTACAACCGAGTATGAGGGTGATCTTTATCCTCTTAAAATAAAAATAATTTATTCTCTAAATAAAAAAACAATGTGGGCTATAATAAAAAACAAAAATGAATAAGGTATACATGTCCAGTTAGTTGTTTATATGAGTTAAAATAATTTCAAGTAATTAGAAGTAAAAAAAATATGTGTTATACAGATGTTTAAACCTTATAGTTTAAAAAATATTTCAACAAGATATTTAAATAAACTATTTGAAAATCTACCTTCAAAAATTCAACTTAAACAATGAAAAATTATACATAGTAATTTTCACTCTAAAAGAAGTTTGGACTTGAATAAATTAGATTTCTTTTAGATCATGTTAGATCCAGAGTTAGATGGCTGATATTTTAATGTTATAAAATATATAATTCGCTGTAGAAAATGATGATGTTGAATCCATGTAGTGTGTAAAGGTAAACAAAATTATGGATATGTTCAAGTGGGGCATTTGTATGCTCAGTGGCCCAAGATATTTTTTTTGTATGTTTTGTTTCTATCATTTAATAGATGAATACATAATGTGTATATATGTGTAGAAGCTTCAAATCTTCCTTCTTTAGTTTTATTCTTGCTACATTTTATTTTTTGGTCGGAACCTCTAAAAACCTCGGGTTAAAATTTCATGTAATAAAGTTAATAAAGGAAAAATAAGACCAAGGTCATGTGACACATATTCCAAGTTAAATGCTGGGAAAATCATCCTAGTCGACATCACTTGTTGCTTAATATGGCTAAGGAAAATTGGAAAAATAATTGGCAATGACTTTGAAAAGGAAAAAAGACATTCTTGAAATTTGTTTTATGCAAATAAAGGAAAATAGGAGAAAAGGGAGGTGAAAGGTCACAGGTTGCATGTGATGTGGAAATTTAAAGAAAATAGAGGAAAAATGAAGAAATTAGAGGCATAAACAATTAGAAGGCATCAAAGAATCAGTTCACATATTTTGTCAACATTTCTGTGAGTTCAATTTTGGAAATGGTTTCAGAGAGAATAAGAGAAGCAAGAGGAGAAAGTAAACAAGAATTCAAAGGAAAACAAGGATAAAGTAAGGAATATTTCGATTGAGCAACTTTAGCGAGAATAATTCCAGGTAATAGTTTGCATGTATGATATCATGCCTATTTTTTCCATGCAGGGTATATGCATGTGTGTATTTGGTTTTTTTGTTGTCATTGACATGTTTTTTGTCGGGTTTTACTATGGTTGAAGCCTTTTCTTTCCATTTCCAAATAAAAATGGTGTGATGGGATTCATTCTTGGTTGAGCTTGGGATTACTGGAAGGTTTTGGATCTGGGTGAGGTGGTGTCAAGAAAATTCTAAGGGTTGGGGGTGGAGATGGTTTTCTTTGAAAGCCTTTGATAGGTGGGTGGAGACAGGAAAATTTGTAAGGGATGGTGAAGAAATACTGATGCATCCAAGCTCGACTTGGTTTTGTGATCTCGAGACAAGTTTAGTTGAGATCACAGTAGGGTAGGGGTGGAGGTGGTTTAACCTTTGGATTCCCTTGGTTTTTTATGGATTGGTTTATCCCATGAGATCCCACAT
Organism: Pinus albicaulis; assembly: GCA_034641835.2. Classification (NCBI taxonomy): domain Eukaryota; kingdom Viridiplantae; phylum Streptophyta; class Pinopsida; order Pinales; family Pinaceae; genus Pinus; species Pinus albicaulis. Next base: position 1,359,588,689 of record CM076580.1, read on the forward strand.
TCATGCTTGGAATATGGAATGAGGGTGATTGGCTAAAAGAAAGATTTGGTCAACCCGATCTATGGTCCAATGCAATGTGGAAGTCCCTGACTTGGTTGGATTTTGCATATGTTAATAAGAGCTAAGTTCCTCTTGTATTTCATTACTAAATGTGTTTGTTATTATGTGGCTTTAATGGATGTTCTATCATTGTTATTATTTTGGTTATATGCTGGTTATAATCATGGTTTATGACAGATTCAAGTGACGACACTTATCATGTTTGATTGATAAATTAATGGTTAATGAATGCATGACCTAATAGATGTTGTTGAAACTAATATGAGAGGGAATTACAATTTCTTGATGATTCTCAGATAAGTTTCAGATATCTATGTTTAGATATGCATTCATGACCTGTAGATTGCATGTTCATTATGTGTTTGATGGAATGAATGTCATGGTTAGTCTTGGTTAGGCCTGGTTAGGTCAAGTCCTTATTTGAGTTTTTTGTTAAAGGCTTTTTACTTATGTCATTTGTTGTTGTGGAAGGTTTCATTAAGTACTGGGTCCTAGCCTTGAAAAAGTAGCTCAAATATCGAGGTCACATGCACAGAACTAAGTAATTTAGACTTCATTTGCTGGGAGGTAGGGTTATCCACGCAACTAGAGGGTTACAGATGCTATATTTCCTTGTTATGCAAGCGAGAGGGGATCCATATCACTAAAAACGAAAGTTAACTTATGGTTTGGGCACATGGAGTGGTTTTTTAGCTCCTAGGGGTCTTAGAGAACTCAAGGGAAGTTAGTAAAGTTTCATATTTTCAATTCCATGTCCTTAATGATACTTAGTGATCTCAGGGAGTTCAGTCATGTTATAGTATCCCTCTGCTCATGTTTACCTCGACATGTCGGTGAAAGTGTGTAAATGCGGGAGGTAGCATTACAAAGTGGTATCAAAGTATGGTTCAAACACTTGGAATGGATATGGTTATGGTTATCCCATTCGTCCCATGTGAATAAATGCATGTTGTTACGAATTCATTGTCATGGTTATGATTTTCATGCATGAGGTCATGGTATGCAATTGGTATTGTCATGCATGATGTCGATATATTGATGTCATTATGATTATACATGTATCATGCTAATGTAGATTCATTTTTCAGATGATAGAAACCTCTCCTAAATTCCATTGATGTATGCCTTTGAATTTTGTATCTATTTGGTTTATTTGGCATGTCATACTTGCAGGAAGAAGAGAATGAAAGATGATGAAAAAATGGCAAGCTACAGTTCACGTGACTTTCCTTACAGATTAGTTGGGCAACAAGGAGATGAGTTTTCTCCTGATATAGCAAACACATTGAGGAGTTTGAGGGTAGACATCAAGAGTTTCAAGGCAGAAAATGACAGGTCGGTTGATGCTCAAGAAATAATTGCAAGGGTTCAAGAAATTATGGAGAGGTCAATGCAGTGATCCTTCAGAGTTTGTCAGACTTACAGAGATACAAAAAATTGAGGATTAGTCAAAAAAATTAAGAGAATACTAATGGGGCATATGGTAATAGGTCTTAGTCACAATACTGATTAGATATAGGGGATACAGTCATAGGTGGAAGATCATTGGATACACCTAAAAGGAGGATTGGTATGTATGGGTTTCATTCTAGTTCATCGTCCAGGAGACATCATCATCATCATCGCGATCATTTTTTATAGGAGGAATTAGTACTTGGCTAAGGACTTTAATAAATTCAAGCCCCCTACATTTGATGGAGAGATGAAGAAGTCAGAAGATGCAGAGGCACGAGTACTTGGGATGAAGAATTTTTTTACACTACATAACTATTCAAAGAACATGAAAACAAAAATAGTCACCTTCAATATTAAAGGGAAAGTAGATATTTGGTGGGAAGATGTGAAGAATGTCAGAGGACTTCGAGAAGAAGAGTTGATTTGGGATGGGTTTGAGAGACTCTTCAATAAGAAGTACCTATATGAAAGGTATTATGATGACAAAGCTAAGGAGTTTTATGAGCAACATATATGTTCTATGACATATGATGAGTATGCTATTAGGTTTCTTGAGCTGTTGAGGTATGTGCCCTACCTTAAGGATGAGAAAGATAATATTCAAAGGTTCATCAGTGGGTTTCCAGTAGTGTATAGAGACCATATTGAGTTTGATGAGCCATGGTCACTAGAGGAAGCCATCAAGAAACTAAAACATTGTTATATGAGAAATAAAAGTGTAAAGTTGATCCTAAGCGTGAATTGAAGGGAAATGAGAAAGTTAAAGGGAAGTGGACACCGAAGCGGGGAAGACCTTAGGATGCAGGTGAGAAAGAGAATGTGGTTCCTAAAAAGAAGTTTATTTCAGTTGAAAAGGGACGTGGGTCACAGCCTGGAGAGAAGCATAATAGAGGTAATGGTAGGATATCATTGTAGTGTTGGATTTGTGGCAAATATCATCACAACCATGTTAACCAATGATGTCATGGGTTGTAACGATATGATGGGTTACAACCATGTTAACCAATGATATAGAGATTCATGGTAATCTTACTCAACCAACTTTAATAAGTGGTGCAACAGCTAGACCTGTGAGTTCCACCGATACAATCAAATCTCCAAATTTGCAACCTCAAATTCTATTTCCGCATCTCATAAATTTGTTGAAACTATGGCAATTTATTCTCATAAATATTTTGTAACTAGTGTGGATTTATTTTGCAGAAGATAGGAGCCTCTTTTGAATTCCATTGATGTATGATTTTGATTTTTCTATCTATTTGGTTTATTTGACATGACATACTTTGAGGAAGAATCAAATCAAAGATGATGAGCAAAGCGCCAGACTCCATTCACCTTACTTTCCTTATAGATTAGTTGGGCGGTAAGGAGATGAGTGTTCTCCTGATATAGTGAACACATTCAGGAGTTTGAGGGAAGAGATCAATAGTTGAAAGACAGACAATGACAGGTTGGTTGAGGCTCAAGATAGAATTGCAAGGGCTCAGGAAAATTAGGTAGAGGTTAATGCAGTGCTCCTTCAGAGGTTTTCAAACTTGCATAGATATGAACAATTGAGGATTAGTCAAAAATAGGAAGATAATACTGATGGAGAATATGGTAGTAGGTCTCAGTCAGAATACTGATTGGATAAAGGGGATACATTTAGAGGTCGAAGATCATTAGGTACACCTGATAGGAGGACTGTTATGTATGGGTTTCATTCTAGTTCATTGTCGAGGAATGCGTACTTGGATGAGGAGTTCCAGAAATTCAAGCCTCCTACATTTGATGGAGATATGAAGAAGTCAAAATATGTAGAGTCATGGTTGCTTGGGATGAGGAAATTCTTTAGATTGCATAACTATTCAAAGAAAATGAAAACCAACATAGTCAGCTTTAGTCTTAAAGGGAAAGCATATATCTCATGGGAAGATGTGAAAACTGTTAGAGTCCTTCAAGAAGAAGAGTTGATTTGGGATGAGTTTGAGAGACTCTTCAAGAAGAAGTACCTATCTAAAAGGTATTATGATGAGAGAGCTAAGGAGTTTTATGAGCTACAGATGGAGTGTATGACATATGATGAGCATACTATTAGGTTTCTTGAGTTGTTGAGCGATGTGCCTTACCTGAAGGATGAGAAAGCATAGATTCAAAGGTTCATCAGTGGGTTGCCAATGGTGTATAAAGATCATATTGAGTTTGATGAGCCCTGGTCAATATAGGAAGCCATTACGAAACTAAAACATTTTTATGAGAAATCAAAGCGTAAAGCTGAGCCTATGTGTGAATTGAAGGGGAATGAGAAAGTTAAAGTAAAGTGGACACTGAAGCGAGGAATACCTCAAGATGCAGGTGAGAAAGAGAATGTGGTTCCTAACAAGAAGTTTAATATAGTTGAGAAGCGACATAGGTCACAACTTTGAGAGCAACATAATAGAAGTAATGGTAGGAGATTGTTGTAATGTTGGATTTGTGATAAAGATCATCACAACCATGTTAACCAATGTTGTCATGGGTTGTAACGATGTGATGGGTTGCAACCATGTTAACCAAAAATATAAAAATTCGTGGTCATCTTACTCAACCAACTTTCATAAGTGGTGCAGCAGCCAGTCCTGCTAGTTCCACCGACACAACCAAATCTCCAAATATGCAACCTCAACTTCTGCTGCTGCATCTCATCAATATATTGGAACTATGGTGATTTCTTCTCATAAATATATTTTGTAACTATGTCGGATAGATGCATGCTTCCTCATTATCTATTTACTCTATGTTTAGAACGAGCATGATATTGGAGAAAATTACAGTATTACATGATATCTCAGCGGCCCTAGTATGTCAATTAGTTGGGGATGTATATAATATATTTATGGAGAAATAGTCACTACGCTGCATATTAATTGGGGATGTATATAATATATTTATGGAGAAATAGTCACTACGCTGCATATTTAGAGAGAGAACACCCTTGTAACATGTTAATACACAGAAATTCTTCACTCACATTATAATATTATGTGTAAAGATATACTTGCCACAGGGGACATAGTAGAATGATAGTTTACCAACATGTATCACGTTAAGAAATTTACCCAGACTTACCATAATAAAAAAAAAAAAAAATTTCAATGGTAAAGATTTCATTAATCCAACTTAAGCTTTGCTGTACACATAACCATTTAATTCATCCGTAAATAATTGCAACTTGTCACATAAACCTATGACCTGTGCATTGTTTTGGGTTTCTGTGTTTATTTACAACACTGTACTAGTTTTATGACTCGGATAATGTTTTTCGATGCAAAGGTTTTATTCCGCACCAAAACTTTGGTTAAATCATTGGTTACAATTTTATTGTATGTACCCGGTCCTTGTTTCCTTGGCTACCACGTCCATACATATTAAAAGAGGTTGTGCGTCTCAGCTCCTTGGAATGTGGTTTGTTCTGTGAAATGGTTAATACGCTGACATAAAATTTCGACGGCCGTTATGGCTGGAACTCTCGATCCGTGCATCCTCCAGCTGGCAGATCTCCTTGCCCTCGATCTGCCCGTGATCTGACGGTGCTCAGAACTCAGGGTTGGGGTAATGTTTTTCACTCCTTTCTGTCTTTCCAGTTCATTTTCCATTGCTTTCCTCCTTCGACGGGGTTCTACAGCCCTCGGCCAAACTGGTACTGGCCGAGCAGATCGGCTGGTTTGTTCAGCTGTAGATGGAGTTCGATTTTGCTAATGTACTGGGTTTCACCTGTTATGGATAGGGTTTATTTCTTCACATCGTCTCTGGTAATTCCACTGCGGTTTCCTCCTTTTAAATTTTATTCTTTCCCAATCAGTTCGAAATTTATTGTGGATAAGATTTACAATTTTAGTTTTGTTTTCTTCAGAAATTACATGGCATACCCAAGCACTCCTCGAAAAGGTTGAAATTGTTCTTTGTTCTCGCGCGGGTACCTTCCAACCTACTCACCAGGTAATGTACAGTAACGCATTGCTCCCTTATTAGTTTGCCTTTTTACCGGATTATGATTATTCTTTCTGCTTCAAATCATATCTTCTCTGTGCTAATGCATGTATGCTGTCCTTGTTCCGGTTCTTGAAGCTTGAATACCATTTTCGTTTTCTTTTGGCATTCGAGGAGGGTTTTAACTTGGCTCCCAATCACAGGTACCTCTCGATTCGACAGTTTGATTTCTCAGGAGAGAAAAGAATTGGAGGCTCTGCCTCATCCCATTCCGGGAGGTTGTTCTATTCTATAATCTGCAGTCGCAGTGGTTCAAGCTGTTAGCTCGGGAGGTCTCTAGGTTTTACTGTTTAGAGTTCATCCATCTAAGTTTAACCCATCCAGGGTTTGAAACTGTTATTTTTTTTATTTTGTTTTAACTATGGATTATGCCTTTCAAAAGGTTAAGGTGTCAGCATTCTCATGGTTGTTTTCCTGCTTTAATACTATTAAACCCTCGGCCGTGGTAAGGTCTGCTCTATATTAAACATTTGGGTTATATGCTTGTATGAGATAAATACAATATATGAATGGACAGTCCAATGGGGTTTCTGTTTTTCTCAAAATGTTGAATGGAATGTTAATCGACTTATTCTTTTCCCCTGTTACGATTTATATGCTCAATGGAAATCCTGTTGGGGTTCTCTGCTTATATTTTCTCTGCGTTGAGGTTGCTTAGCGGGTGTAATACTATTGTTCAAACTCTTTTTGTTTTGCTATGAGTTCTCTGGATGTAATGCTTGATTTCCGGCATGGTTTTCACGTTTAAATTTCAATTTCCATCTTTCAGTCCTCGTAGACTTCCGCTACCGGGTCCTCCTCAGCACCAGGTAGCGGGGTGGCCGGACCACCTGCTCTGTCCGTGTGATTTTTTCATAACCACGGCGACATGCCCAGGGCGGAAGGTCGAACCTCCTGCCCTACGGGTTAACACCAGAGCAAGTTTCATATATATATTCGCATACTCTCGTGGTTGTCCCAAAATCAAAAGTAAAGTGTGCTAAACTACATTCTTTGTTTACTGTACATCATATGTAAATCTATCATTTCTGTTTAATGTGCGTAATATGATAGTCTAAAATTCCTCTGCTCTATATCAATTCTTCGCAGTAACCCTAGGCTCTGCTTTGCTTTTATTCGTTACGAGAATCATACTACTTATTTCGTAATTGTACTGTACATAAAGAAATTCACTGTCTTTCATTACTTATTTCTGTTTTCTCTACGCATTGAAACCATTCTATCTACATTAACTTAACAATTCATTTAGTAATAAAATACAGAAATAAATATCACTGCCATCAACTTCTGTAATGGAAAAATCATCTGTTTTTCAAGATAGCCGTAGATGCCCGTTTCCTCCCAACCATAAACTGGCAACTACATGCCCAGTTTCCCTCCGAGCTTCACGCCTGTAATTATTATCGCTGTGATAATTCTGGAGGAGGTGTTTGGACAATCCGGTCCAGCCCTCCAACTCTAGTGGAATAGAACTCTGGGGAGACTCGGGATAGTCCGGTCCAGTCTCCAACCCATCTAACACTCTGATTCGGTAATTGTTTCCCAGAAACGCAGAGTTTTTCCTTTTCCTGCAGAACCCCAAAACTCTCTTGGAATGTTCTACTTATCCCAGAGTTTCTGTGGAGAAACTGTATAACTGTTTCTTTTCTGTTCCAACAACTACAGGTCCTGTTTTTACTTTACCATAAATTTTTACACAAGAAACTAATTTCTCAGTAATTTTTATTTCTCATCAAAATTAACTTTATTCAGAAATTCCAAATAACAATAGTCACAATTAACTCATAATTAGTTAACAAAATTTAATCATTGTTAATGACTAAGAGGGTGGTTCTGAAATTATATTATTTATGCATTTATTTCGGAATGGTTGATAATATTTTACTTTAGTTATTAAGTTAATGATGGGTATATGAAAATATTAAAACATGGTGCGTATTTTGGAATGGTAATTATCATATTATTTTTATTTTTACAGAATAAAACGTGATTTTTTTTTTTTTCCAGCTAGAGGCACTAGGGTAGAGGGTAGAGTATAGGTGTTTGATGTTAGAAATGAGTTGTAATTATTTTTTTAATTTTAATTTTTTAATATTGTAATTTTGTTTTTATTAATAAAATAAATAAAAATGATTTAAAGTAAATTAATATTTATTTTATCATATAAATTAAGATAATGATTATGTAATTATATTAAAATTTTAATATTTATAATATAATATGATTTTTAGTTATGAATATTCACCTTATTTTATTACGGATATTATTAATTTCTAAATAGATTTTTTTAGAATACTATGGGCCAATAACATATACCACACACCCACAAACTATAAGTCATTTCAAAATCATTTTTTTTAAATATTTTCTTTAAAGTTAATTTTATAATAGTTTTTAAATTAAAACATAATACTTACACAATATAACAAAATTCTTAATCATGGATATTTATCTCCATTTACTATGGATATTATTAACTTGTAAATAAGCTTTATTACCATACCATGAACCAAAATCATGGCTTATCAATATCACTTTCCCTAAAACCATAACTCATTTCAAAATCAAAACATTTTATTTTATAACATTTTAAAAACTAAATTTAATAGTAAAAAACTAAGACGATATGTTGTAGGGGTGTAAATGTTTGTAAACATTTAAATGTGGGCTCAATTAAAAACTAATAAAATATTAAAAGTAATTTCCTAGAAAGACATTAATGTTATGTAAACATTTTGACACACATATGAAATTAATAATAATAATTATCAATAAAAAATTTCAACATATTAAACTAAATATATATATAAAATATAAAAAATAAAATTATAAAATAAAATAAAATAAAGATAACTCTAAACTGGTTATAAAATAAAATAAATAATGTATATGGCCTTATTATAAAATAAATTATGATTTTTTTAACATATTATATTATTAATATTATAATAATATAGATTAAAAATAATATATATTAACAATATTTTAATAATAGATATTAACAATGTTATTACATGTTTTTTTAACTATATAGGTTAACAATGTTATTACATGTCTTAAAATATATGTTAACAATATTATTGTGTAACTATATATATATTAATAATATTGTAATAATATATGTTGAAAATAATATATATTATATATGTCTTTTTACTATATATATATATATAATATATATTAATTTTTTAAATAATAATTTAAAATAAAAATTAAAGTGTTTTAAATTTTTAATATTATAAAAATTAGAAAGTAAAAAACAGTATTATAAAATTTAATATATTTAATATAAAAATATAGTTAATATTTGTTTTTAAAAGAATGATATCATGTAAATAGAGTTTATAAATATAGACTTATTAATTAACAACCTAGATTCAACTTGATTCAATATTTACCAAAATTCTTATCTTAAGGAATTAAGTGTCTTTTTAGTTTTATAATTAAAAAATAAAAAGTAAAAAATAACATTACAATTTTTTTTATATATAATATAGAAATATGGTTAATAATAATTATTTTTTAAATATTATCACTTAAAAGAAAAATAATGAGGGGTCTATGTGGTATGTCATGTAAGGAGAGCTTATAAATACGGAAATATTAATTACCAATCTAGATCCATCTTAACTCTGGTTTTAAAAGAGGTTTGCACCTCAAGAGATTTGATCCATTTGGGGACTTAATATATGGGAGTTAAAATTGATCAAGGTTGGCTATTACTAGTATAAATCCATCATAAGAGTTTATCAACCAAGAGGATCAAATCTCATTATTTGCAAACCTCTTTTTAGAATACAAAACTTGAAAAAATATTAAAGGCAAGAGATTAATCCCTTTTAACGCTTGATAAATTTGTGATTAAGGTAGATTTATAGTGGTTTTCTCTCTCTCTCTCTCTATAGACCATGTGTAATTTTTCATTGTTTAAATTGTAATTTTGAAAAAATTAATAATAATAATAATAATAATAATCTATATTAAAATTGAACGAGTTACACATTTTCCTTTTATTAATTGAATTAATTTTTTCTTTGGAACATTGAATTATTTTAGCAAGGTAAACATTAAGACACAAACATATATATAAGCTCACACTCTCTCTCTATTAGTTAATATGGATATTCAAACAATTTATTTAAGTTCTATATTGAAATATTTATAAGAGAAATAAAAGTATTTTTAAGATTTTAATTACTATATCCTTGTAAATTTATATAAAATTATATTATTTAACATAGAAATTGAAATTTTTATTTATTACTTGAAGAGATGAAGTAAACAAAGTTAGAAAAATGAGAATGTTATTATTAATGCTTTATAATGTTTTTAGTTAAAATTATCCAAATATGTAAAATCATTTACATTTTTATTTGAGGTAAGAATTTTTTCCATTTAAAGTATTTTTAAGAATAAGTGTAAACTCCAAGTCCACAAGGGATGAAATTACACATCCCCTCATACTGGGTTGTAGAATAAGCCTCTCGTCTCAATTAAAAAAAATATTTATAGCACGCACAAATTTACCCTAATTATTACCACGATGATATATATATATATATATATATATATATATATATATATATATATATATATATATATATATATATATATATATATATATATATATATATATATATATATATATATATATATATATATACTTAAAAACTAAATCTACGATCTATCATTGTACTTCGATTTACTTGTTTGACATAATACCTAACAACATATATTCATATCAATTTAAAAGCATGCTATCGATTTACTTGTTTGACATAATACCTAACAACATATATTCATATCAATTTAAAAGCATGCTATATTTTAATTCTTATGATTATGGAAATACCATCATTGCTTTATTTTGAGCTATGTTATCCGTAGGGATTTCACATTCTTACTCGGAATATTACACATGTTGATTGTTACACTAGCTCAGCCGGGTCATGTGTCATTGTTGAATTCAACTATCAGCATTTATTGACATTTATTCACACAACATGGCCTTTCGTACTTGGCACTCATATCGATGGAGGTGATGGCTAGCTAGAGTGACACTTGGAGCAGAATTAAACCATCAGCGTTTATTGACATTTATTCACACAACATGGTCTTTCGTACTTGGCGCTCATATCCACGGAGGTGACGGCTAGCTAAAGTGACAATTGGATCCCTTCTACATCATTGATGCATGTCCAAATACTACCATTTCCTATTTTCATGTCTAAAGTTTCATTTGTGCCATTACAGGGAGGCATTTCAGCGAGTTCCTGACTTCTTTTAATCAGCTAAGGTTGTTTTTTAAGTTTGTCACTTACAAGTTTGGTATTCATCTTCTATACCAATTTCTCTAACCCTTTTTACTGTCATGGTGTAGATATACACTACCTCCCAATGCCTCATTTTTTTATAGCAGTTTGGGTCAAGGGTTTTCACCGTACTCTAATGCTCCGGCTTGCTAGGTACTGTTTACTTCCTCTCGCGGGTTTTTAAAGGTTCAATGTTTTTTGCACAACATGCTATTTATCATCATAGCCGAATATTTTCTACCATGGATATGACTTCATTTTCATTAATTAAGCAGAAATGGGTTAATTCCTAAGGTTTTTTTTCACTTCACCTACCTTACATATTCCTATTGTTTTAGGAGGCTCTTCTTGCCTACCGGTGTTTACCATAATACTCACTAGTATTTTAATCTAATTTTGTATTAAGACTTTGGTTTATACCTATTGTCAATTCAGACTCGATATAAAGTGTTTTTTATGCTACTACTGAACAATTTTGGAGTTCTTATTTGTGCATTTGTAATTGAGTTTAACTCATCCAGCATATAAATATTTAAGGAATGAATGTGCTCAATGCAAATCAATTCAATTTCGATCTTATGTTACCTGTTTTATGAGATACCTTATGTGATATAGTTGATTGTTACAATGTATCGCTGTCTACTTCTGTGGTTCGAAGTTCTGTCCAAATCTTGATAATTGTCTTATATTTATATTCCGGTGGTTTAAGTGGTCGTTAAGCTCTGTTTTCATATTATATTGTTGAATTTGTTTTAACTTGTATTTGACAGTTTACCCTTAAGGCTTTTTCCCAGTTGCCCGAGGACGCAAAACCCCACCTGTTTCATCACGTTAGGGTTTAAACCTCTCGGCCCAAGGTTTCAGTCAGAATATAAAATATTAAGGGTTTGCTTGCATAGTTAAACCTGGTTTCGTAATTAATTCACAGTAGAGCTATAGGAATTTTTTTTCTCTGTTTTTATCTACGTTCTCTCTTTCTGTAAGCATCGTTTTTCTCTTGTTTTGGTCTTCAAACTGAAGTGGTTCCTTTTGACGTTTTCCAACCATCTCAGGTCCGAGTTACCCTAAAAATTTGCTGGGTTATTTTTTGCACCAGTAGGAAGGTTAGTATTTTAGGTAACCTAATTCTTATTTTTTCCTGGCTCTTGCTCACTGACAAGGTCACATGGATTTGTCTAAGGGTTTCAGTACTGAAACACTTTATGCACTAGAATTTTGCTGGCATTTATGAATTCTGTTCTTCCAACATTATTCTAACCCAGTAGTCTCTGACACAGTGGTATATCTAAGTAAATTTGCAACGTACCATTATAAAGAAGAGAACTCAATTTTTTCTTACATAACACTACTGTAACGCAAGATTATCCATATAAATTTATTCAAGATTTCATTACAGTACTATAATATAAGATCTTAGCAGAATTTAACACATAAAACATACACTTATGTACTTATGTGATTTATCTTTCCACTGGTTAATCCACACAACCATGAGTGAGGTGATCATGTCATAAAATCCCCCATGCTCCTCACGAGAGTGGAAATTAGCAGCAGTTTTCTTGGAGTTAGAACTCAAGACTCTTGTCCAGTGTCTTCTCCGGTTCAGGTTGCAGAGTTACCACTGCTTAACTGGCAACTCTGGTCCACCCTGTTCTCACAAATTATCTACTGATATTTTCTTTCTACTTGCACAAAATCCCTTTTACTTCTTGGGATTTCCTTTTTATCCTTAGAGGTGAAGGTAACTACCAATAACTGCTTTATTCCAACTACTCTGGAATCTTAGAATTATTGACCAACCACTTATGGAAAAATCATAATGTAATTCTTTATTCATAAAAGAAAATGTAACTTAGGTTCATCAACCAATTAACTTATTCATTAATCTCTTTTTTGCTTAAAAATCAAATGTAATTTGCAAAAAAAAAAAAACATAAGAATAAAAATAAGAAAATTAGGCTCGCTGTTACACATTTAAAGAATTTTTACGGGATAGGTGTCAACTCAATTATTTTTAATTTAAACTTTTAACTTGATACACATTTAAAGTATTTTTAAGGGATAAGCTTCAACTCCAAGTCCACAATTAACGGAATTACACACCCCCTCATACTGTATTGTAAAATCAGCCTCAATTATTTTTTATTTAAACTTTTAACATGATACACACACATACATATTTATATCTATACACACACACACACTCACACACACACACATAGATACATATATATATATATATATATATATATATATATATATATATATATATATATATAGAGTAACTTAGGTAGAGGAATAGTAAGTTACATAACCGTTAATAACCACTATTGTCGCACACTCACTTGATATTATAAGTATAGACTCATGCAAGGAATCCACGACATAAAAGTAGCACAACAGACAACTACATCATTAGACACTAATATACCCTGGAAACCTCATAGGGTGAAAACCAACAAATGTTTAATTTTATTATTAAACGTCATTAAACATTGATATACCCTGGAAACCTCATTGGGTTAAAACCAACAAACATTTAATTTTATTATTAAACATTCGTGACGATGTTGACCCCTCACTCAATGGCTTATATGGGAGTCCACCCTTAACCATAGGCATAAAATATTACAAATAAATGTCATATATATATATATATATAGCTTAAAGCTATTACAATAATCATGATACCATTTACCCACAAATCTTCAATCTTTATTTTTTTTCGCTGGTTGTTCCTTCAGTGTACCGTTCTCTAGCTTTCACTTATTTGCAAAGACCATTAATTATTTACCTGCCACCATTTTAAACACCATTATATCCTTTGCATAGGTCACCACCTTTCGTTCCATTGTTGTTGTCAAGATACATTTATATCAAGATTACATAAAGTATTAATCAACCAATTCATAAATCTATAGTATCATTTGCATAAGTCACCACCCTATCATGCCATTGTTGTCTTCAGGATACATTTATATCACGATTACATAAATTATTAATCAACCAATCCATAAATCTATACTAGGGATGCTTCACAATCTCTTCATGTACATTCATGAATTGCAAGAAAAATATCATGACATGCTTCCTTTAACAACATTTCATATGTGCTATTTATAGGTATGTAACCATCAAAGTATGTTTACAAAATAAAAAACCACATTATCTAGTATCTCCCTTGCATAATCACACATTCTTGCAAGACAAATCGCTAAAATTATCTAGACATTCCTTTAAAGGAACTAATACATCAATTATGATCTTTGTGCATGTGAATTACATGAAATTTATCAAGATAAGTAACCCTTCAACTATTAATTTAGGTTTGGTGCATGCAAACACGTAAATACAACTAACACAATGAATGTTTTTCCTATGCATGCAAATTCATATAGTTTCCAAAATAATCTTCCCCAAAGAATTCTTAACGCAATAGAGCATGCAAACACATGTTTCTTTTTTAAGGAAATATAGCATAATAGGGCATGCAAATTTTTTTATTTTCCATTAAACTAATACAATAAAGCATACAAATACATATTTTCTTTTCCAAAACTTATACCAACATTACCCATATATATATTCCAAGGAAGCCAACACAATACTATGGTTTTTGTGCATGTAATTTATCTTATCTCCCAAAGAATATTTTCCAATGTAGGTTAACACAACATGCTATCATTTATAGCATAGAAATGTATATTCATTTCAAAAAAATATAATGAAAATCTTGCATGCATATACATGATCTTATTCCAAAATAACCAATATAATAGTTATGATAGAATAAAAATAATCATATGTATTTTTTTTTCTAAATAAATATAGCTCAATAGTTGTTCTATCCATGAAAAGAACATATCTTTATAACAAAATAGCTATTATTTATGCATGCAAGATCTTATCATAATAACTCTTCTTTAATTTATGCAACACACATTCTCTTCTCCAGAATTATACCATCATTAACGATTATGTTCATGTAACAAATACATACTTAAGGAAGTTAATAAACCTCATTTTTCTATCTCCATACATAAGTTTCTGATATTTCCTTCTTCAAGCAATTACCATAGATAACCATATTTTATGCATAAAACCTAGGCAACAATAACAAGGTTAACTTAATCTTTTTTTCACATAAATCAAGAAATTAATACAATTCATCTAGCCACACAATCTTTTTAAGAGATTATTCTTTTCAATAAAATTACATGACAACTTTCTTTATCATCCTATGAAACTCTTTTTGCACTCAAATCCTTGTAGTCTTTAAATAAACAATATGGGCAATATATGCATAAACATTTATGAAAACCCTTCCAATAAAGTTAATCTAATTAATTTTTCTCTTTTCCAAGAATGACACAAATAAATTCACTTTAATATATTATAATTTATTTTCAAGAATTAACATACAAATTTATTTCAAGAATTCCAATATAATGGATATTATTATCGTACACATTTTACTATTAAGAGACTATAGGATTCATGCTAATATCTACAAGGAAATTAATAATATAATTTTCTCTCACAATTTTGAAACAATATTTTCTTTAATGAAATAACTTATTTTAACATTCACTCATTTCATGAAAAATATCATGATTTCTTTAGTGTGCAAGTTTCATGTGTGTTTTCTTTCCAAGAAATCTCAAGCGAAAGTTGTTCCTTCTATACATGCAAGTGCCTTTCTGAGGAAATCTAACACAATAATTTTTTATTTTCATGGAGATAAGTGTTTCTTTCTCGAGAACAATTTGGAAAAATAATTATTAGCTTTGTTCATTAAGCATGTATTTAAAAAAAAAAAAAAAACTATCAAAATATCACACATTCTTTTGAAGAAGCTTGGCTACTTGTCCTTTTATGCACATGATTCTCATTTAATATTTTTCATGAACTAACATAGTTCTCTATATTTATATATGAAAAGTTTTTTTCTTTCTAACCCATCTTTATGCATAAAAAAATGTATGCAAATATTTTAAGAAAACAACTAGGTTGACTTAAATTCTACTCAAATAAATCACGCAATTTCACATAATTAATTTAGCCATAAAATAATTTAGAATTAAATGTACAGAGCACTTTTCTTTTTTCTCTGCAAGTTTTTTCCTCCATATAAGGTTTTGTTTTCCTCGGTGAAACCCTACTTTAATTCCCCTTTTCTCATACATTCCTTACATTTAGTTTTACAAGCCTTAAAAGTAGATTCTAACTAATTCTATATATTTCCCAAGTCTAAGAATAGATTATTTTAAAACATCCCACTGTAAAGACCAAGAATATAACTAATTTTATATATTTCCCAAGTCTAAGAATAGATTATTTTAAACCATCCTATTGTAAAGACCAAGAATGTGAGGGAATTGATTAGGTAATTCCTTTTGGTGGTTACAACTATATCCACCTTAACTAAATATTAATAAAAATGTTAGTCATATATTAAAATTATAATATATTTATTTTATAAATATATGAATTTACAAGATTTTTTATTGTAGGGATATTAAAAATAGCGCGATATTATTATTTTATATTTAATGTAGATTGATATTGATTTAACTCTCTAGTACTAGACTAAGAATGTTAGGGAACTGACTTGGCAATTCCTTTTGGTAGTTACAACCAGGTCTACCTTTACTAAATTTTAATGAAAATGTTATTCATATATTACAATAATAATATATTTATTTTATAAATATATGAATTTTCAAGAGTTTATTGTCGGCATATTAAAAATAGAGTGATATTATTATTTTTATATTTAATGCAGATTGATTTAACTCTAGAGTGCAATATCTACACTATAAAAAAAATAACAATATTATTTTATAATTATAAAAATATATAATAATTTCACAATGTAGACTAAATCATATATACTTTGTTTGTTTACGCATTATAGAATAATAGGTAGGAAAAACCATGGGTTGCAAAAACAAAGAGTTTGATGGTGTAATTTAACTTTATAATTTTATAGTTAAAATTATAATCATTAATTTAATTTTTTTTTTATCATATTAGTTATGCATAAATTTGTGCCTCTTATTTATTTTATTTTATTTTATATAATTAAAGGACATTACAACATCCTTCTAGAGATTTGTGCCTCTTATTTATTTTATTTTATTTTTATATAACTGGAGGACTTCATTACAACATCCTTCCGACCTCTCAACACAAATATAGATATTTAACTTTTTTTATTGAAGTATTTGTAAATGAACAATAAATTATACATCTTTTAAAATATAAGAATTTTTAATTTAAATTATTCTATTTTACTAATTAAAATTGATATAAAATTACATTATATACATATTCAAATATTTATAACTCATATCTTTTTATATACTACATATCATCTTTATGAAGGTCACCTAAGAAATTACACATCTCTTTTACAGTGAGCTGTATTCTATTGGGGTGAAACTCAATAACCACTATATTAGGCCAAACTTAACAAGTAACAAGACAACCATTGTATTCCATTGAGGCCACACTCAACAACCATTGTTGAATAAAATGAATTCAACAAACATAGTGTGAATGACATTATCCATAATTTATAATGATTTTAATTAAACTTATTTATTTTTATTTTTTATTATAACCAACATTTTCTTTTATTTAGCGAATATTTTGTTTTTATTTTAAATAAGGCATTTTGTTTTTTTTTGTTTTTTAAACTACATATTGTAACAATACCTCAATGCATCGATATTATTAATATTATCCAAATATATTTAATTTTTATTTATTTTTATTATAATTTATATTATTTTTTATTATTTTTATTTTTATTATAATTCATATTATTTTTTATTCCGTGAATATATAGATATATATATTAAATGTCATTTTCCAATTTCAAATTAAAAACAAAAAAATGAGATATCTCCATATTGTAACAATACCTCGATGCAATGATTGTTTTTCAATTGTTTTCCAAATTCTTATTATAAATTTGGGATATTGGGTTACACATTCTGATGAGTTTGTCCTCCCCTGCATTGATGAGATTGGGTACATGCTTCATATCCATGGGACAATTTGCTAGGCTCTATGTTTATTATATTTATTTGTGTGTGGATACTTTGGGAGAGTTTATGTTTATGAGTGTATTTCAAGTTACATGTTGCTTTCTACCACGTTATAGAGAATTTTTTTTATCTCAAAGTGATTTAGAATCATAATCGAAATGTGATTTGGAATAGTCATTAAATTAGTTGATATGAGAAGAATATAATTATGAATGAAACATGATTAAAAATACTCGTTAACTCGATCGATATGATAATAATACTTATTTAATAATTTCTTATTAGAAGTAAATTTGACGCCATAACATTGTTATTATACTTTTGATGTATTACAATGTAGGGTCTATAAAAGATATAATATTTTCAATAGTAGTTAGAGTGAGCAGTGACAATATGTTTCTCATTTTTTATTTGTTTCGATGGAAATCATACATAAATATTTATTTTGATACACTAGATTCATTGTAATGATTTCTTTCATTTTACTTAAAATTTCATTAGTAGTTTCAAGGATACATATGATTATTGCCTCTTTGTTTAAAATAATTAATATCAATGTTTAGGAAGATTTGCAAGAAAGTAGCGTGATAATTTTTCATAATTGTAATATAAATCCCAAGTTACATCACTATAAGGAAAATAAGATCTTTCATATCTACATTTCATATTTTTCTTAGAGTGAATATTTTTTAATCGATTTTAATTTTGGTTTTGTTAAAATGGTGAGACACACCAATGTTTTTCACTAACACATGAATTTATGTTCATATAACTATATAAATGCATTAAAAATAAACTTAAAAAGGTGCACCATTACCCTCCATGTTCAAAATTTTCAAAACATCTTATTTTCTAAAAGAGATATGCTCTGTCATTCATCCTAAATGTACATATTATCACCCTAAAACATATACATAAATATGCATCCGCGTGATTGGATACTACATAAATATGCATCTGCGTGATTGGATACTAGGTGAGCTATGGTAGGATTAATTTAAAATATTGCCAAATCATGCTTAAATTTTATAAAATAAGCTATTAAAAAAATGCTTCATCATGTGATTTATATTGGAAATCACCCTAGTCTTTTGAGATTAAAGGTGCAATATTGTATAGAAAAATAAAAAAAGTAATGAATCAATCTCAAATTTTGTAAAACAAATCAACTTGTTTTAAGAAATGCTTCACAATGCATATTAAACCTATAACCTCTTTATTGTTCCTATTAGCGTTATGTAATTGTGAGGCTGAAGCAAAACTACATAAGCCAACATCAAACCAACTTTGGAAACTGGTATCTAGCCCTGCCAATTCAGAGGGGGCTCTCTATATAAGATTTAACTTTGGTTGGATAGGTTTTTAGGCTAGTTATGATGGTACTTGGGTTTTGAGTTTTGGTTTTTGGAAAATTGATTGTATTCAATGGATTAATGTCTATTGGGAAATGGAGTCAAAATATAACTGGATGGTTGCATCAACTTTTCATAGAGTAAACACAGGGCAAGCTATGAATATTTACTAGATATTTCGAATTTATAAATCGATTATGACAGAAATATGAAAAGATTCAGTAGAACTAAAAATAAATTAAGAGTTATTTAGTTTGGCCTTCAGTGGAAAACATTATGATTGTAAACGCAACCAAAATAAGGTACTCAGAAGTAAATCCTATTCATCACGCTTTTTTCTTTACAATTCGAATTGAGATTATCACAATGAAAGATAATAATAAAACATGCTAAAAAAATAAAAACATCACCAATATTTAATGTTGGAATATGTAATTCCTACTTGTCTTCCTATTTGATAGGTTAGTTCCTGGTTTGGTGTGAGGTTGAGATATTATCTCAACCAAATTATTGTGCGTCTAAGATAGCTTCTCTATCTTGAGAGTGTACCTCATGTATATATGTGACTTGATTTGATTAATGAAATAGAGCTTGTATGCTCAGTTTCTAAGTTGGTATCGGAGCCTGTTTGGGCCTGGGCCTGGCCTTGGCCCCTCCTAGGCCGAGGGAAATAAAATAGAGTAGTTTTAGTTTGTCCATCAGTATATGTGCTTTAAGAATTGAGACGCACTGCACTGCTGAGCCTGCCCTCTGCGTGGAGATGGACGTTGTCCGAGCCTGAACGCTCTGAGCTGGGCTAAACAAGAGGAGATCTGCTTCATTCCAGTTGTTGGGCATGATGGAGATGGGCATCCCTGTCCATTGTGCGGTGATTCAGGTGACAAGCGGTAGAGCAGTATGCTTGCTGGCTATGTTGGCCAGATATTTCTGATGCCTCCTTGGAAGATTGGAATCTGTGAGTACTGATGAATCTTTCCCGGCAATGATACATTTCTCTGACGTGGTCTTCAATAGCGGATTTGTTCAAAGTGCCCCGCAATTCGTTGTCGGAAATAACTTCAAACTCCAAGCTGAATGAATTCCAAGACGAATGAGCCCGGGGTGCTGGATCTCTGCGTGAAGTTTAGTTTTTGATTACTCTCTGTAATTTCCTTGTCTCTGCAATGGAGAAATTATGCAGGTCATAAATCTTAGCATTCGTTGCTGTGTTACTGTTGATGTGATTAAACTCATGCCATGGAAAAAAGAAGGCAGCAGAATGTGGAGAACAAGACCGCATTGCATTAATAGATTTCAAAGCCCACTTTGTGAAGGATCCAAGTGGAACTTTCAATTCATGGAGTGGAAATAATTATTGCAAGTGGAATGAGGTGTTAGCACGGGATGGAGAATTTCTCTGTTAACTTAACTAAGGAAGCTATGCTGGGGACATTGAGGATAGCTGTTGAGACGTATCAGCATTGGTAAGGCCGATATGGGCATTGGTTCAGAGTTCCCTTCGACAAGAAGTAGAAGGAATGTGCATGTTGAGACTTTTTTTTTTCTTCAGTACAAAGTGTGATGTTGTATGACGAGGGGGTGTACGAGAAAATTGATATGGGCTGAGTCCTCGAAGGCAACTTGTGATTTTCTATCAGTGAAGGAAAGGTGCTGTGAAGGCTGATTTTGCAGTGATCTGCCCAACAGACCTTGATCAACGAAAATTGGAGTTCTTTGGATCGATGAAAGTTGCAGCAGTTGTGGGTGTGGATGAAATTCCTTTGAGGGATCAGCTGGAGCGAGACAAGGAAGATGAAATTCATCATTATTATTTTCCATTGTTTAAAAATTTTATTCTTTATAAATTGTCATGTCATTAATCTGGTTGAAAGAATTGAGTTATTTATTGTGACATTTAATTTGGCCAACTATTGTCATGAGTTTGAGTATTTTATTGGAATTGGCCATTCCAACAATAGAAAAATTGATTTGCTACCATATATGATGAAGACATGACAATGAAAATGGCAACTTAGAATAGTGGTCAGAGCTACGTTAGAGATTAGAGGATGATCGAGTTTGTGTGTGCCTAGTGTGATGGAAACATGTCTGCATGTTCAATTGCAAGGAGATTAGCTTGATAATGGGTCTTCATTGTTGCAGCCTATCAACGAGCATGAGGAGGCATGCTTGGAAGCAGTTACCCTGCCTTGAAACTATGAATAGGGGAAGTGGCATTACATTGTCATTCCAAGGGAATTGGATACTGAAACGAGAATTTTTTGTGTATAAAATTGTTGAATTTTATGCATGTTGACAGTGAATTTGTGGACGATGCAGGATTGGACCATGGGGTCATGGCTGTGATAAGCCTTCATGGCTGCGGTGAACCTTGGTTGCTGTGGTGAACCTTGGTGGCTGAGTTGAGCCTTCGTGGGTGTGTTGAGCCTTCATGGCGGAGTTGAGCCTTCGTGGTTGTGTTAAGCCTTTGTGGCTGTGATAAGCCTTCATGGCTATGTTAAGCCTTTGTGGTTGTGATAAGCCTTTGTGGTTGTGGTGAGCCTTCGAAGCTGTGTTGAGCCTTCGTGGCTGTGGTGAGCCTTTGTGGCTGTGGTGAGCCTTCGCGGCTGTGTTGAGCCTTCGTAGCTGTGGTGAGCCTTCGTGGCTATGATAAGCCTTGGTGGCTGAGTTGAGCCTTGGTGGCTATAGTGTATCTACTCAAGGCTGAGTGCCTGAGCGGTGGAGGTGAATTACTGCTTGTCAAAATGTGAACTAGAAATCAGGTGAAAGGGTGTTTCTCATGCTTGTTCATGAAGCAACGTGGAGCGATCAGTTGTCAGTGATCTGATAGGGATTAGATCGAGGACAACGTGCAGTGTATGATCTTTGATGTGCTCACAACAACAGTGTGGGAAATGTTCTGGTGAACTGAAATTCGGGACAGTCTGTCCGCAACAATGAATGGCGTGGCCATGTGTTGAACATTTGCATGCCAATTTTTTCTTCATGGATATTGTATTAATGTCATGGTTATCGATTGTGCTTATATTGTGATTTGGTATTATTTTTTTTGTTTAGTATGGGTAAATGTGGACAAATCTTGGAAATTTGTATAAATATTGAGATTTGCGACCTCAATATGATGTCATTCTATTAGAATTCGCAACTCTAATTGATGACAGGTAAAACATGGAGACCAAGACCAGCTTGCCAAAGTAAAATGAAGATGCCAAAGACAAAAGTACAAAGCCAAAGTAATGGTGTGTTCCAGCATATGAATAGTGTGGTGTTTGTGGAGGTGAATGGTATGGTGAGCGGCAAAGGAGGATGGACAATCAAGTTTGTGAGAGTTTCTTGGAATAGACTCATGACCATGAGTATGAGTCACATTTTGTAATTAGAAGCAAATCTACATGTCATTTATTGTTTGTATGTGCTGTAAGACCCAGAGAGGCATGTATACCCCTTTGTTATATGTTCCCTCTGTCAGAGAGTTTTAACACCCTAGAAGAGTGTGTCATGCGGGATGGATACACTTGGGTGGGTCGTATTGGTTTTAGACTCCATAAGGTGAAATTTTATATCAAGGGGGAGTTAATCGAGAGGTTGGATGAACCATGTATGTGAAGGAATTCCTAGTAGACTGGTGGTTGCAGCGGTTGGAACCCATGCATTTCGGTAGATGGTTGTTCCTTTATATGGAAATCTACAACATCATGAACAAGATACAAAGTGTAATTACCAAACAGAACCAGTGTAATTACCAAACAGGACCAGTTGTAGATTTTGCAGATAGATATTGAGACAAGTAGTCATTAAGGTGGAGTGTTGGAACTACTTGTCTTCAGTTGTGGTTCTCTCTATGTATAGAGACATTTCCTATTTGATAGGTTAGTTCCGAGTTTGGTGTGAGGTTGAGATATTCTCTCAACCAAATTATTGTGTGTCTAAGATAGCTTCTCTATCTTGAGACTGTACCTCATGTATATATGTAACTTGATTTGATTAATGAAATAGAGCTTGTATGCTCAGTTTCTAGGTTTTAAGACACAAGAATATTGTGAGTGGTATGATTATTATTGATGCTCCATTGCTTTGAAAAATCTTACAATACTCCAAAAGACAGTAATGATTCTAATATCAATCAATCGACATTTGATACTTCCAAAAATGAAGTATTTATACAAAAGTTTACAAAAATAATTCCTACAATACAGTCTCTAATATACATGGTAATATTAGACTTAAAATTGAACATAAAACTCTAACTTATTACAAAATTATAGTCTCGGTGGAATGCGTTGTGCAACTACAGGTGCTGATGTAGTGGGAACAGTTAGGATGTGGACCCCATTTTACTATTGTGC
Organism: Pinus albicaulis; assembly: GCA_034641835.2. Classification (NCBI taxonomy): domain Eukaryota; kingdom Viridiplantae; phylum Streptophyta; class Pinopsida; order Pinales; family Pinaceae; genus Pinus; species Pinus albicaulis. Next base: position 1,359,612,277 of record CM076580.1, read on the forward strand.
TAGAAAAATATGATGTATGAACGCCCTTTTTTCTCTTGCAGTTAAAAAAATGATAATATTTGCGCAAAGCCTTTGTTCGACTTGACCCTTTATGTATTTTTACTACCCGAGCCCTTTCTGCCATGTTTAACCTTTTTTTTGAAAAAAAACAATGGAAAAAATCATATACCAGATTTGAAATATTATAGGCTTTGGTTCTGAAATTTATCACATCCACAGAGATATCACACATCGTATGCTTTGCAATTTATGATAGGAGAAATGGAATCAGCAATGCGATGCGAAGAGTGAGGTGACATGGCAGGTAAGGTGGGACCAGACCGCATCGCAAATGCAAATTAGGAAGTTTTTCTATAAGTGGCTGAGGTAAACACTAAAATATGTGAAGTGCAAAGTGTAGGGAGAAGGCAGTGATGTGGTAGGTAAGGTGGGACCGACCACATCGCAAATCGCAAATCTTAGGTTTTGTTATGAGTGCGAGTGGTAAATTCTAGAAAATGTGAAGTGCGATATGTGATTGGGACCCACCCACATTGCACATCGCACTATTTATGGTTTACCTCACATCACTGAGTTTAGAATTTAGGGAAATGTTGTAAACGCTAAAACCAATGAAGTGCAATTTGCGCTGAATCAGGATGATGTGGCATGGTGGAGATGGAGCCCACTGCATCGGCGGAGTTATAAAGTGGCGAATGGTTTTCTGCGGTAAGTTAAAGTTTATGAGGTTTCATATGATATATCTATGCATTTCAAGTGACATGAAATGGGGGGTGGAGCTGCTGTGGTGGGGCCAACCGCATCACAACTTAAACAAAATACCTTGTGGACGCTTAAACGGTAAGTTATAATATTTGCAATGTGAAACAGTGTGGCTAAATAGGTAAAGTTGAAATATAAAGCGGAAAGGCAGAAAAGGGTGAAGTTTAATGATTTTTGAGGAAAATGAAATGAAAAGGAAGTGTGGTGAGTGAATGGGTCCCACATCATCACATATCACATTTCAGAGGGTTTGTAGGAGATGACAATTAAAGAATTTTGGGATTTGGCCGATGCAAAAAGAAAGGTGGGTCCACCAATGAAACATGGTAATGTGGTGGGGTTTTTAGGATAATTTCAAAAGGTTTTTAAAGTAATTCATTTGAACACCTTTAAATTATAATGGGTCTCTGAAACCTTTTATAAATTATTCTTTGCCAGCTTTGACCATTTTTGACACAATTAAAACCTGTAGTAGCCAGCCTTGTTACAAATTATTTGATCACATTTAAATGATGTGATTAATTCAATCAAAACATACTAAATTATCTCCTAATGATGCATTTCGACGTGCAAGCATATTTTTCCTAAGGTTTTAACCTTTTTGGAAATAATTTACATTCATGGAATATTATTTACAATTTGAAAGATTTGAGATGAAATAATCAATCACCTTGAGACCCTATAGATTATATACCCTAATAGTGGCTTCATCTAGGGATGGCACTCTCCTTATGAAGTGCCAAGAACACCGTAGACTAGTAGCCTGATCCATTGTGCTGATCCCAAATCTGCAACTTGCTTTGTTATAAAATCTCTGTGGCTGAAAATATCAAACTGAAATCAAATCTTTCTGCACACTGAATTCAGAAACACAATCTGAAAAAATTATCAAAACACTGAGCTTATTTCCACATTGAAAAATTCAACCCACACTCACAGATCATCAAGCCTTATGGCCTTTACCTCGGGCTTCGAACCTTGATGAATTCTGTCAATACATGTTGAAAATAAAATTAAATCAAACTGAAATGATACCAGCCTACCGTATTCTACTGTACAATCGTTGATTAGGTGAAATGATCCTCCCAATGTAACCAATCCAGGAGATGGATACTTACTGAAATTGTGCTCTCACTTTCCTCTAGCAGGCAGAATTATGTACATGTAGGAACCTAAAAATAGAAACTGAAACCAAGGCTTATGCTGACAAACAAAACAACATTCATCTTCTCCAATGTTTGCAAAAGACTACTGAAGGTATCTTGAAAACCCTGAAGCAATACCTTGTCTTGAGATGCAACAGTAAAAATATAAGTACTCCCTTCATTCTGATCTGAAAGAACACTTGGTTGTTGATTGATAGGAAGGCACGAGGAAGTATAACCTTCTACTAGTTGAGTATTGGATGTAAATTCATCAAGCTTGAGAAATTCTGAGTCAATATTTGGCATACTATCTCTCTCAGGCTCATAGTCATTAAATTCATAGTTTAACTCATCCTTAAATAAGAAAAATTCTTCATGATTATCAAACATGACAGCCCTATCATCTTCATGAAAGAAAGCAATATCTGCTAGCTGATCTCCTTGCAGGGAATCATCACCATAAATTGGTTTACTCACAACAATATCATGTATAGTTTCATTATGCCCCTCATCAAAATTATATTCAAATTTATCGTAGTTAGCCAAATCAGGTTCAGAAGAAACTTCATCAAATATGAACATTGAAAAAGGAGATTTTCTTTCTTCATGATGATCTCTAAATCTAGTTTCAGGATTGTCATAATTTAAACTTAGATTTTCATTTTCAAAAATGGAAGAATATTTACCAACACATTCTTGACTATGTGAACACTGAAAACTTGCATTAGTTTGGGTTGTAATATGATTTTTTATGAGTTGATCTATCTTGTCTTCAGACAGAGGAGAAAGTATTTTTTTCTTTCTTTTGATAACACAATAATTGTATTCTTTCTCTCCTTAAAACTGATAATGAGACTGAACGTCTTCTTTAGCCTCATATAAAAGAGAAAATGAATTACATTTGTCTCCAAAGAGAGATCCTATGGATCTTATTTCATTTCATGATTACTTTCCTTTTCAGCTATGTTCCCTTGATTATCATGACAGTCAACTTGAAAATGGAACCCATAAAGTGCTTCTAAGAGATCCTTATCATTCATTTCTACCAGGTCTTCTTCAATAATTTCAATCTATTGTATGAAAACCTCAAAATTATCACAATAGTTTTACACTAATAAAAAATATGGGGAATGTCCTTTATAATGCTCATAAAACACCTTGTGGAAATCCTTTAAAGAAAACAATCTACCAGGGTTTAAACCTTCATACCATTCCCTCGCTTTTCCATTTAATGTCACGATGAAAATATTCATGTGGAAGTCCTCATGCCATTCAACTTTCAAATTCCATGAATGAATATGAAATTTAATGAGATGCAACAAAGCATCATCAACGTTCTCATCTTGAAAAATAGGAAGATTTCTTTCCCAATTTACCTGAGGCATTTTGTGTGGGAATCCAGGAATGCGATCTTTGTTCATTGGAGCATACCTGCATTGTATTCTTGGATTCATCTTGTCCATCAATTAAAGAATGGAGTCACCCCATGTCTGCAAAAAATCTGGATTCTTCTACCAGTGGAGCCTTTACGTCAACTGAAAACTGTGGAGTCACCAGTGAATCTCTGTTTCTGGATTCTACTACCAATTGAGTCACCAAGTGAATGGAACAACCTTCTAGTGTTTGTATTCTATTCACCATCAAAGTCAAAACCGAACTTGATAAGTGTTACTGAGGAAGATAAATTTGATTTCCCTAGTACGGTCGCCACTATGTCACTGTTCTCTAATTCTAAGACTGAAGCAAAACTACATAGGCCAACATCAAACCAACTTTGGAAACTGGGATCTAGCCCTACCAGTTTTAGAGAGGGCTGTCTCTATAATATTTAACTTTGTTTGGAATGGTTTTTAGGCTAGTTATGATTGTACCTGGGCTTTGATTTTTGCTTTTTCGAAAATTGATTATATTCAAAGGATTAATTTCTATTGGGCAATGGAGTCAAAATATAACTGGATGGTTGCATCAAATTTTCACATAGTAAACACAGGGCAAGCTAGGAATATTTACTCGATCTTTAAAATTTATAAATGGATTATGACAAAAATATGAAAAGATTCAGTAGAAATAAAGAGAAATTAAGAATTCTTTAGTTTTGCCTTTAGTGGAAAACATTATGATTGTAAATGAAACCAGAATAAGGTACTCAGAAGTAAATCCTATTCATCACACTTTGTGCTTTACAATTGGAATTCAGATGATCACAATGAAAGCTAACAATGAAACATGCTAACAAAATAAAAAGATCACCAATATTTAAGCCACAAGAATCCTGTGAATGGTCTGATTATTATTGATGATCCACTGCTTTGAAAAAGCTTACAATACTCCAAACGACGGTAATAATTCTGATCTCAATCAATCAACATTTGATACTTCCAAAACTGAAGTATTTATACAAAAGTTTACAAAAATAATTCCTATAATACAATATCTACCAGACATGGTATTTTTAGACTTAAACTTGAACTTAAAACTCTAACTTATTACAAAATTATAGTCTCGGTGGAATGTGTTCTGCAACTGTTGGTGCTGATGTAGCGGGAGCAGTTAGGACGTGGACCATATTAATCTGTTGTGCTGGAAAAATCTGATGCATGAATGCCCTTTCTACTCTTGCAGTTACAAAAATGATCATCTTTGCGCAAAGCCTTTTCCTGACTTGACCCTTTCTGACTTTTTACTACCCGAGCCCTTTCTGCCATGTTTAACCATTTTTCTGAACAAAATAGCAGCACAAATCATATACCGGATTTGAAATATTATAGGCTTTGGTTCTAAACTTTATCACATCCACAGAGATATCGCACATCCAATGCTTTACAATTTATGATAGGAGAAATGGAATCGGTGATGTGATGTAAAGAGGGAGGTGACATGGCAGGTAAGGTTGGACCAGACTGCATCGCAAACACAAATCGAAGGTTTTTCTATAAGCGGCGGAGGTAAACACTAAAATATGTGAAGTATGAAGTGTAGGGAGAAGGTGCTAACGTGGCAGGTAAGGTGGGACCGACCGCATCACAAACCACATATCTTAGGTTTTTTTATGACCGCAGGTGGTAAATGCTAAAACATGCGAAGTGCGATATACGATTTGGACCCACCCACATCACACATTGCACTATTTATGGTTTACCACACATCACAGAGTTTAGAATTTAGGGAAATGTTGTAAATGCTAAAACTAGCGAAGTGCAATTTGCGCTGACTGAGGATGATGTGGCATGGTGGAGATGGATTCCATTGCATCGACGAAGTTATAAACCAGAGAATGGTTTTCTGTAGTAAGGTAAAGTTTATGAGGTTTCATATGATATATCTATGCATTTCAAGCAGCCTAAAGTGTTGGGCGGATCTGCTCTGGTGGGGCCAACAACATCGCAACTTAAACAAAATACCTTTCGAGCGCTTAAAAGGTAAGTTATAATATTTGCGATGCGAAAAGGTGTGGTTAAATAGGTAAAGTTGAAATATAAAGCGGAAAGGAAGAAACGGGTGAAGTTTAATTATTTTTAAAGAAAATTAAATGAAAAGGAAGTGTGGTGGGTGAATGGGTCCCACTTCATCGCATATCGCATTTCGGAAGGTTTGTAGGAGATGAAAATTAAAGAATTTTGGGATTCAGCCAATGCGAAAAGCAAGGTGGGTCCACCAATGAAACGTGGTAATGCGGTGGGGTTCTTAGGATGATTTACAAAGGTTTTAAAAGTAATTCCTTTGAGCACCTTTAATTTATAATGGGTCTCTGAAACCTTGGATAAACCATTCCTTGCTAGTTTTGACCTTTTTTGATAGAATTAAAACCTGTAGTACCCAACCTTATTACAAATGATTTAATCACATTTAAATGATGTGATTAATTCAATCAAAACATACTAAATTATCTCTTAATGTTGCATTTGGATGTGCAAGCATATTTTTCCTAAGTTTTTAACCTTTTTGGAAATAATTTACAATCATGAAATATTATTTACAATTTGAAAAATTTGAGATGAAATAATCAATCACCTTGAGATCCTATAAATTATAGGTCCCTAACAGTTCCTATATACATATACAACATTGTCATGGTAATATTTTATAAGTAAATTATGAAACCATGAAAGAATTTCGAAAAGCATACTATTTTAAAAAGAATTATTCTTTAGTGACCAAAAACTATAATCACATCAATGCAATATGATGCAAGGAACCACATTGCTAGGGTTAAATATATAAAAAAAATCCAAGCCAATTTCTCATTTTTATCATCCACAATGTTTCCAATTCCTTCAATTACTAATTATTTTTTTTCCTCTCGAAGAGCACAAATGTCCCATACTTCCAAATTATTGGATATCACCAACAATCCTCATCCATACATCAAATTTGATTTACTTTATGAGTCTTGAAACCAAAATAGATTTATTTTATCTTATCATTCGAATACATTCCTTTACAATGGACATGATACCATGTAATTTATTTTCTAATTTTTTTTTATAATTTCATGATTTTCCCTTTATTGTTTTGTTAGATGATTTCCTCCCCTTTTTAATTAAATAAAAAAAATACTAGTGATATTATAGTATAGTGTTTTGGGGCACCCTCGCATGTTGCATTTACAAACAACACCACTAATAGTCCTTACTAAAATACTAAGCATGCCAATTATTTGAAAATTTTATGTGCATATATTTATTGCAACAAAGGATGTTATGGGGTGCCATTATCTATGTATGTGCATTTATTAATGCAAGTCACATGTTAATTGCACGTGTTTGGAAAAAATGTATCAATGAGATTTCTAACATTAAAATACTATATGAAATATCTTGATGCATTTCTTTTACTTTAAATGATACTGTATTAATAGATGACTGAGTGATATGGTTTTATTCAATTGTATGGACACTAACTTTCCATGTTATTTTTTCCTTTCGTTTGCAATGTATTTTCATGGAATTATATTGCTTTTGGTTTAATGCTAGTAATTCTTCCATGTGCAATGGCATCTACGTTCAAGCATAAAAATTACTTTGTGCACTAGTTAATGTAAGAATGTGGTATGAATTGCACTTTGTTATCCTAGTGTTTTTCAATGTTATTGTGTACATAAATTTGTTTAACATTGAATTAGTGCTCCAACAAAAAATGGAACAATACATCATAAACAAATTTATTGATCATATTAAGTTGTTTAATAATGAATTAATTCTCCATTGACAAATGTTACCATACATCATCAACACACCATACTAAGGGGGGAAGTTCCTCACAATCAGATAGAGAGAGATATTTGATGGGATGAATTTCTCAAGAGGAACACTAAATTGATTTATCATTAATATCATGAAAAATATGGATTTATGATTGATCTCAATCTAAGGTTCCAACCCACAACAAAGGACATGTATTTCATCATCAAACTATCAATGGGAGGGGATGGGTGGGGGATACACCAATTAGCACAATTTTCAACTTTATGTCACAATAGAACTAGTTGGCATATGTCCATAGATGACTAACCCTAATGAGTTATGTGTTTATGGAGGTAGTTTAACTTGTATTGTATTAGAGTTTAGGAGGTGAGTAAAATGTGTCTTATCATCATTACATTATCACACATTCCATTTATGGGTAATACATCACTTAGATTATGATGCATTACGTAGATAGCCTTGTTAGACAACCTATATTGATCATGGTATTTTGAGTCATTAGTGTCTATATAAGACTCCTTAGTGTATGGGGAATAATAATTCTAGAACCTACATGGAAAAATCCTATGTCTCTTTATTTATTTCCACATAATCAAGATTTGTTATGAAGGCCTTTTATTAGGTGTATTTTTTCATGTAATCATAAAATCCTCAATTTGTGATATCATTTCTTGTAAAAATCCTCAATATATATTAAATATTTGGGTCATATCTTCAATTTTAGAGAGTTTTAGACTACTTTCAAATATAGGCATTAAATAATAACGAGGAAAAAGTATATTCAATGAGAATAAGCAAATCATTATGGCTTACAAAGAATGTGGACTAGCCTATTCTAAAGCCACCTATTCAAATTTATCATTGCGCTACCTAATTCATTTACCCCTAATAACTAATTTTAAAGCCCATTGATACCTATTAATATATTAAAATTACTCCTCTATGTACTAGGAAATACATTACTTTCATTTTTAGAATTTAAACCCCTAAATATGAACACAAGTGCTTTAACATTTCCTGATTAGTGAAACTTCCTTGCCCATCATAAGCAAGGATATTAGTATTTTTCCTTTCAATATTTTGACATGTTGGGTTATTCTTTTTCTTAACTAATATGTAAATTGGCACTCCTATTGAGTCTTTAAAGGCTTGATTGCGAGAAATATACTTTTTAGAAAAATCAATTAGTATATACACATTTTGAACATTTGGAATGATCATATTTACTATTTATTTATTTTTAACCACAACATTTTCTGACATAAATTATACCTATTATTATAAAAATAAAACATTTACCTTTTAATAGAAATAAATTTAATGATATACACATTAAATAATGCATGGCATGTGTAAAGCTTTCACATTTGAAGATATATACTATGAAATATATGCCATTAAATAAAAAAGTTGTTATAATTTCCTGTGTATGTTACTAGAAGGACCTCACTTTTATTGGAGTGGGAGAAAATCAGAAATAAGTATCTTGTTAGCATAGGCTAAATGCTAACTAAATCACACAAATTATTAACAATTTTTTTTAGTGTATAGTGATTTTTTTACCATAGTTTTTATTAAAATTGTGAATTTGGAATCCAATAACACATAAAATGTAACTTCATAAATTCATAGAATACTTTAAGTAAGACATTGTTGGTTCCTTTAAATCCATCTATATCGCCAAAAATACAATTCAAATATTGAATCCATTCAAAATTTCCCTATATGTTCTACCAATTATAGTGATAATGAGGACTTTTAATTAACATATAATATTTATAAAACACCCATATTGTCCTTAAATAGATCCACCCCTTTATATTATCCTCAAATATATCCACCCTTTATGACACATTATAAATCATATAACACATTTTGAATTAAATAAGGAGATGGGCACTGAAGTAGGTGAAAAACATAAGCACCTTGTAATAAAACAAATACGGCTACATAATCTAGGATAAATACCATTGGATTTTAAGTTACTTTAAATATAATGGCATATATCTAAGTGTATAAAACATTAATTTCTCTATGGAAAGTGCTTATCATTTATTGATGTATGTTCCTAGTTAACCATTATATCTACTAGAAATATGATTCTTGTGATAATCTAAATTGTCATAAATTTTGTAAACATATCATTATTTATTTATTTATATTAAAAAAAATGGAAGTAGAAATTAAAAGTTCATATGGTCATCCTTTTAAAGGAATCTCATTGAAGTCTTGCATAAGTTGTACGTTCATTTACATTGATGATCCATGGCCATCTATACTATTTTTTATTTATTTTACGTAACGTGTATATTTCACCCATTTCTATTTATCTATTGGGATTAATAAAATGCTTATTAACATGGAAACCTGTGTGTAATTGTTTTAAAATCATGGTTATGGTGTAGATTCATTAACTTATTGTTTGATTGAACTCTTTAACATATGGATTTTTTTGATGAAATCTAGAACAATCTCAACCTTGTAAACATGTTGTAGTACCCTATATTGTTCATTAATTTAAGAGAAAAATGGTTTGTCTCACTCCATAAATTGAATTGGTATTTTTGGATGTTTTTTACTTTTCCCATGGGCTATTCACAACATTTTTTTTCTTTATAGGTGATCTTATTCGTCCATAGAAGCATATATTCAATTCTACGCTTTAGTGAATTCACATGGATGCTAAAATTTTATGCATTGTCTAGATAAATTTACACCTCCTTTGCATTTTATTCATTTCCTGTATGAATTCCTTGGAATTTTTTCCACTATATAAAATAATCTACATCCTTGTGTGAATTTTATTCACTACATGTGAAACTTTATTCACTTACCTAGCTAATTTTTCCTTACTAACCAATTTCCTTTCATTGTCGGAATGAATTTATGTTTTCCTAGAGTTGTGAATGGTGGAATTATTGTTACTTAGTTGTAGAATTTACCGTCAAGAAGAAAAATAATAAATCAAAAGAAGAGGCTATGGAAGTTGTTGAAGAGGTAGTGAATTTAAATCACAGTAACAAGAAGAAAAACAGATCTAAATCCATCTTTACACACACACACACACACACACACACACACACACACACACACACACACACACACACACACATATCAAAATTTTGAGTTTGTAGAGGATTCATGTTTTGAAATATAGAAGCCATAATCCCACCAATTATATATCATATGATATCATAGTACATTTGTAAGATACAATGAAGTAGTTTCCATGGGAAAATCCTTGAAGAGGGAGAGCTAAAAGAGTTCAGAAACTTCAATAGGAATATTGAATAAGACATTTAGTATTGGGGGTAGAGATTAAATAAATTAGAAAAAAAAATCGTGGAATGGTAGGAATCCTTCACCACCATGAGGAAAGAATTCAATAGAAGCATATTACAACTCTTAGATTTAGGGGAGAAATCACTCAGCTAGAAAATTAGAAATAATAGGCTCACCAAATTCACTACTTAAATATACCAAGATTTGGTAGTGAATAAAGATGGTTTTAAGAGGAAATAAGAAATTATCCTAGAGATCAAGCAATCCGCTTATATTTCCATTCTGGAAGCCAAGACCCTGAAATTATAGAATCTTTTTTTACACTTTGTCATCAGTTGCACTATTGTCCTATTCGCAATCCATTTTGCCTATGGAAAACATGATGTTCCATGAAAAATTATAAAAATAAACCTTTTAAAACTCCATGTGCACATCTTATTTTGAAATCCTGTGTATGTCTATGAATATCATAAAATACAATCACATAAAAACATGGATTTCCTAAATAGAACTCATGTATGCCTACAAAGTGCACCAAAAATTCAAATGTGCTATTTTCATAATTTTTTGGATGGGGTTTACAATTTATCCTGGAAGCCACTTGTTGTATCCCATGACTTATCCACCCAACCGATTTTTGGAAGCACAAAAGGATTCCTTTCGTATGAGAGAAACAATGTTCTTATAGAGAAGCCTAGTTCTCTTAAGGTTTCCAACGCAAATCTTAGGGGAAGATTTACCTCAAAATAACGAGAAACTCCATTAGGGAGAAACTCCTTATAACTTTACTCCTAGAACTTGTTGATAGTATTAGGGTCCTTTTGTAGATGTTTTTTGTTTTGTTTTTGAATTTTTTTAAGTTTTCTTTAGCATCTGATAAAGACTGATCTTTCAAATATGGGATTTTATTTTTTATTTTTCCTTTTAAAGTATGTATATGGAACTTTTTTTTGAACATAGTAGTATATATATGCACTCTAGTTCAAGAATAGTCATGTATGTATGCACTTTGCTTCAACAAAAATCATGTGCCTCACCTGAAGGTGAAAAAATTATTCACTTTCCTGTCTTTTTAAGGGGTTTATGAGAAATTATTTTCTTTTATTGGATCCTTTTCTACATGATATTGTTACTTTCTATTCTATAAAGTAAAATTTTCGTTCTTTTTCCTTCGTTTATACATGTTGTTTCTGTACTAATCTAGGTTTTCAATTTTTTCTTTCCCTTAGGGTTTTTTTATTTCCTTAGGTTTATTTATTGACTGTTGGTGTTGGTGGCTTTAACTATGTTTGTTTGTGCCTCTATTTTTTTTTAATTGATCTCTTGGAAAAATTTCATCTACTTTCCCTTGTTCACCTAGTTATCAACTTAACTTTTCCTTTTGAGTTTTTCTTTGTTGTTTGGATTAAAACTCTAAAAAGAAAAATATTTCTTTCTTATAGTTTGAATTTTCCTTTTTTCATTTATTTCATTAAATTAAATTGAATAAAATAAAAATATAAACTTAGGGACAGTTTTTATGCCATTGCATTCAAAAGTGAGTTCATATTTTTCCACTTATTGAGGAATTGGGACTACTTTGTCTAAATCGTTCAAGTTTTTTACATTCGTAATGAATTCATGATTAGCTCTCACTCAAAATCCATATAATTTTCTAAAAGTTCTGTATTTGTTGCATCTTGTTGCATTTGTTGTATCTTGGTGGCACTTGTTGTGTCCTTTAGCACTTGTTACATATTGGTTTCACTTGTTGCATTTTATTTTGTTTATTCTAGGATAGTTGCACTTGTTTTATACTCTTTTATTTGTTTCATCTTGTCATAACTATTCATCGTGATGCAATTCTTGCGTTGTGTTTCAATTTTGCATCTTTATTTTCTTTTAATTGAATTTAGGGAAAGTTGATTTGTGTGGTCTCTTGAATCATAATATAGGATTTTTTTTTTAATGTTTATAAAGATTATTTTTATTCTAAACCAAAAAGAAAAGGAAAAGAAAAACTTGCATTGTAGTTTGTAGAATTTACATTTATTAAAGAAAAATAATCTTTTCATTTGAAGAAGGATAAATAATTCGCACATATAGTTAGGATTTTATTACTTTGATTTCCTAAATTTGATTCTAATACATCACTAGTTTATCTTTCTTCACCCTTGAGTAATAACTACCAAATAAAAAAAATGTTTGATTAAAAGGTACTAGAAGTTTTTATTTGTCTTAGTAAACCAATTAGTTAGGGTCAAATTAGGGCCTTGGAATACGTTGGGAGAATAAAATATCGAAGGCCACTCAAATAAAACATAGAAGTTGATAATGAGTGCAGATTCTAGTGTTACGTCATGCAATTCTTGCATTGTGTTTCAATTTTGAATCTTTAATTTATTTTAGTTGAATTTGGAGAAAGTTGATTTCTGTGGTCTCTTGAATCATAATATAGGATTGTGTTTTTTGAAATTTATAATGCTTATTTTTATTCTAAATAAAAAAGAAAAGGAAAAGAAAAACATGCATTGTATATTGTATAATTTATGTTTATTGAAGAAAAATTATTTTTTCACTTGAAGAAAGATAAATAATTCACACATAGTTAGGATTTTATTACTTTGTTTTCTTAAATTTGATTTTAATACATGAGTAGTTTATCTTTCATCACCCTTAAGTAGTAACTACCAAATAAAAGAAATGCTTGATTAAAATATACTAGAAGTTTTTATTTGTCTTAGTAAACCAATTAGTTAGGGCCAAATTAGGGCCTTGGAATAGGTTGGGAGAATCAAATATCCAAGGCCACTCAAAACACAACATAGATATTGATAATGATTGCTAATTATTGTGTTATATAGGTTTAAGGGGAAGATCCTGTAACATAGGAGATAAGGAATAGGTTGTGTGAAGATAAGGGAATAAATATATCACCTATCGAAATTGTTTGAACACATTCCCACAAATGTCCCCAGTGGCTCCCAATTATAATATGAATACTTATTTTCCTTTCCTATGTACCACCTAGGCGATTCTAAATATAAATATTAAATAAATTTTTAGAGGGTTATTTATGATTTTATTCCTTAGATAATCAATCTCAATTGATGAAGTGGCTTCATTCAATAGAATAATGATATAATACCACATATCATATATATACTAAAATGTTCCTATTTGAGGATATTTATGAATACCCATTGTCCTAGTATTTAATATTTTTTATAAGTCCAAAGTACAAGCAATATTGTCAGATATGGACAACATTAAATAAACTTTGATAATTCTTAACGAAAACGTTCAAATCATGCAAAATGAGATGAAGCAATACGAATATCAATATAAAAGTGAAATATAATTTGAGGGGAGTGATTGGAAATTTTTGAGAGTATAGCCTTATAATTAATCTACACCTGAGAAAAAAAAAGAATCATGAATTAGCCCCAAAATTTTATGGGACAAACAAGATTATTTGTAGAATTAGAAAAGTGGTGTATGAGAGTGAAAATGTGAAGTTGGGTTACACGTTTTCCATTTTTTGAGAAAAAAATATCATAATTAGATGTTTTTCAACTTTATGCAAGCCAAAACCAATTTTTATGTTTAGGATTTCATTTTACGATAAAAATCAAACTTGTCAGAAATTTTATTATCTTTCTATTACTTATTTTTTGGATTTTTTTTATTCACATTTGATATGCCAACTTAAAATTTCTTTGAGTGTGTGTTCTTTAACAATCAAAGGATTCATAAAAAGTCATGTTAAAATGTGTTGGTGTATTCTTTGAAAACTTTGAATTTTTAAGAAAAAAATGTGTTACAACAATCTAGACAGAGTCTACTTCGGTATTGTTATATTTACGAAACCAAATTATGCATATCATAATTACTATAATTTTTTGAACTGATCCAATCTGAAAAACTGCATATTTTGAATATGTTTCAGTTCGCGTGAAGTTTCTAAAAATATGAGTTATAAGCTAAAAATCTAAAAATTACCCATTACAATCAACAGACCAGTGTAATACACCATAATTAAAAAAAAAAAATTTACAGTGTATTTTGGAAGATATATAATTTTGATTTCACTGAATCATAATGATCTTCCGAAATTATTTGCACCCATTTTATTACAAAATTAATTAAAATTACTAAATATCTATGGAATTCCATAAAAGTTATATTTCCTGAAAGTATATTGAATTTTGCAAATGCTTCTATTGGTTCCGAAATTTAACTCATAAAGTTTGATTGAGTTTAATCATTCCAAAGTTGAAGAAATGTGTTTAGAGCCATGCTGCTGCGTAGTTACAGACGTGTTATTTCGATTGAAATTTTGTAATAATTCGTTCAGATTGTTTTTTTTCGCTTCTTCCCATTAGTTTTAATTACAAAAAAGTTCAGTCAAATTTTTTATAAAATTTCGGCCGAACTTGTGCTCGCAAATTATGTCGGCTGGAAAATTTAATGAATCCCCTCCAAAAAAAAATTCGCAACTATATAAATAGTCGAAAACAAAACAATTATTTTCACACAATTATTCGTTTGGGATGAATTTGCAAAGGTCTTTTTTTGGGCTTAATTTTTAAAGGACTTTTTTTGGGCTTAATTTTTAAAGGAATTTTTTTGGGATGAATTTGCAAAGGTCTTTTTTTGGGCGATTGACACAATTAGCTAGAATATTTTTATAAAGCTGATAGACATGTAATTTTGAAAGCGTCCTTGATGTTAAAAAGGATAAGGGATAAATGAGTTACAACACATCCTAGCCATTATGCAATTGGTCTAATTGTTAGGTGGAGAGGTTTAGTCTCCATAGGTCTCAAATTTGAGAAGTACAATTTTGAATTGTCATCAGATTCCTATGGAATGTGTCTTGTGTTTCATATATTGAAACATAACTTTGTCGATTTTGACTAGCAATTTCATATTGAAATTAATTTTGTCGAGTTTGAGCAGTAATGATAATTTATTGCAAATACCTTAAAGTTTACTGCAAATTCCTTAAAATTTATGGGAGGATTGACATGTACATGGTTTGCCTTAAATTTTATGGGAGAAATGACATGTGCATGGTTTTCCTTAACATTTATGGGAGAAATGACATGTACATGGTTCCCAAAAACACTAGAAAATGCCTTAAAGTTTATTGGAGAAATGGCACTTGGTTTCCAAAAACACTAGAACTTTCCTTACAAATATATTAAATGAACATTTATAGAAAATGTCTTAAATTTTAATGAAAATTCTTTAAATTTTATGGCAAAAATGACATGTACATGGTTTGCCTTAAAGTTTATGGGAGAAATGACATGTACATGGTTCCCAAAAATCCTAGCAAATTCCTTAAAGTTTATGGGAGAAATGACATGTACTTGGTTTCCAAAAACACTAGCATTTTCCTTAAAAATATATTAAATTAAAGTTTATGGGATAAATGACATGTACATGGGTTTCCTTAAATTTTATCAGATAAATGACATGTACATGGTTTGCCTTAAATTTTATGAGAGAAATGACATGTGCATGGTTCCCCAAAACACTAGCAAATTCTTTAAAGTTTATGGGAGAAATGACATGTACATGGTTTCCAAAAACACTAGAATTTTCCTTTAAAATATATTAAATGAACATTTATTGCAAATGCCTTAAAGTGTATGGGAGAAATGACATGTACATGGTTTTACTTAATGTTTATGGGAGAAATGACATGTAAAGGACCTTAATAAAGTAATTGCTAGTATAAAGTTGTAAAGGACCTTAAGACAGAACAAAAAAAGCAATTTTGAGGGCATGAAAACTCTAATGAAAATAAAAAATACAAGCAACCTATCAAAATAAGATAAATCTATTATATGACCTTAAGACACAATATAAAAAGCAATTGTGAGGGCATGAAAAATCTAATGAAATGAAAAAATATAAGCAACATATTAAATTAAGATAAAGATATTATATACAAAACATATTGATGATTTAATGATGTATTTAATGATTCTTCAATGCCTAGAGGAATTAATCTTACAATCAGACCTAATGAAATGAAACAATAAAAACAACTTATGAAAGTAAGATAAAGTTGTAAAGGGCCTCAAGACAGAACAAAGAAATCAATTGTGAGGGCATGAAAACTCTAATGAAATGAAACAATAAAAGAAACCTCTGAAAGTAAGATAAAGTTGTAAAGAACCTTAAGACGGAATAGAAAAAGTAATTGTGAGGGCATGAAAACTCTAAGATAAGAAGGTTATCCTGCCGAGTTAAGAAATCAAGTTTCCTAAGTCTCCATTTGGAAATAGAATATAGTTGTGCTGGATAAGAGGCCAAAAGAACATGGTAGTTTATAGGTAGAATGGCTCAGGATATATGTACAATCAAAGGAGAAGAAGATAGTTTATTTTACAACTCAATTATCCCCGGAAAAAGGGCCTTGAAGCTGCTCAAGGAACCCACACAATAAATACATATTTGAACCAATGGATAAGAATTACAACATACTTATGTGAAAATCCATTTCAAACAGACATTCAGTTTAGAAAGTTGCAATTCTGTAGATTAAATAACATGACTACACACCCAGCCTTCAACAATATATAGCATATATATAAGATAATAATCACAAAGATTAAATAACAGGACTATACACCCAACCTTATGCAATATAGGGCATACAAATAAGATAAGAATCACAAATATTGAATAACAAGACTATACACCTAGCCTTATACAATATAGAGCATATAAATAAGATAAGAATATATCTGTATTGTATTTATTTTCATATATATATATATATATATATATATATATATATAATAAAGCAAGCATCATTGAATCTTAAATCACTTTCCAAAACATTGACTCATCAAATCGAAATACTTCTATGTCTAATAAAAATTCTATCTCGTCGGAACACTGTTGACATTGCTATACGAAAATTTCTTGCATATTTTTTATTTATGAATCCAAATTATTTATGGAGCTTCAAATTATATATGAAACGTCTCGATGATTTAATGATGTATTTAATGGTCCTTCAACGCCTAGAGGAATAATCGTACAATCAGGCCTAATGAAATGAAACAATTAAAGTAGCCTATGAAAGTAATATAAATTTGTAAAGGACCTTAAGGAAAAAAAAAGAAAGCAATTGTGAGGGCATGAAAAGTCTAATGAAATGAAATAATAAAAACAACCTATGAAAGTGAGATAAATATGTAAAGGACCTTAAGATAGAATAGAGAAAGAAATTGTGAGGGCATGAAAACTCTAAGATAAGAAGGTTATACTGCCTAGTTAAGAAATCAAGTTGCCCAAGTCTCCATTTGGAAAGAGAATATATTTGAGATGGTTAAGAGGCCAAAAGAACATGATATTTTATAGGTATAATGCCTCAGGATCTCTGTACAAGCCAAGGAGCATAATATAGTTTCTTTACAACTCAATTATCCCTAGTAAAATGGCCTTCAAGCTGCTCAAGGAACCCACACAACAAAGGTAGATTTGAACCAATGGATAAGAATTACGACATACTGTACATTTTCATAGAAAAACAGAAGCTAGCTAGGTAATTAAAGGAATAAATAGTAGTAATCTAAGTAATTACCTTATAACGCAATTATCCCCAAGAAAAGGGCCTTGATGCTGCTCAAGGAACCCACACAATAAATAAGGATTTGAACCAATGGATAATAATTATAGCATACTGGATATTTTCAAAAATAGACGGAAGCCATCTAGGTAATCAAAGGAATAAGTAGTAGTAAGCTAAGTAAGAGTAATATAAGGAAAACATAAGGGAATACAACACCCTTGCTTCTAAGTAATAGATTAAGTGTGAAATAAGACCATTATTATGAGATAATTGAGATAAGTTACATTATGTATAACTCTTAGTTGGATTATAAAACGTATATTACTTGTATAACTAAAATGACTGGTTTCATTGGAACAGTTACCTTATCAAAGGTATCTTAAGAAATTAACTATCCCATTTATTAAATAAATACATATTCATTCATAGTTTAGCGGAAGTGGGAATAAATTTACCTAATTTACAAAAACTATAAGTGTTATCTTTCACGAATAATTTAGCATACATTAACAATAAGAAATCACTTTCTATAGGAATAAATTCACACGCAGCTGAAAACAACAATGTCCTCTATTCACCAGTGACCTCTCTCGTATAATCTCTGGAATAAATTCATAAGAGCCATACCTGGAAATAGAAAGTGCATGCCGAGGAGGAAGACGAGGAGAAATCAAGACAACGCACGCTGAGCAGGCAGAGTAGGTGACGAGGATACAGAGTAGGCAGAGCACGTCGAGGACACAGATCAGACCCTACATAAAACATGCAAACACATCAAACATAAAATTAGATTTAAACAACAAAAACAACCATAAAAAAAATAAAAATAAAAATTTACAACCTCTAACTTACCTTCGCACCTTCGCTTGCTCCCCTGCTAGCCCCTGTAACAACGCAACACACCTAAACTGATCGAAAACTTAACACAGAGCTCTCTAGCGGTAACAAACTGATCAAAATCTTGTTGCGGTCTGGGGGCCAGTATATTATAACAAAAAGTTTGGCCGAACTAACTAATAGTTTTGCCGAAATTTTGTTGCCAGTTTTCCTATGTCCAGTCAAAAATATTTCTACCCACGCCATCAATGTTAACGACAGAAACAGTTTTGCCGAATTAATTTCACAACTTTGGCCGAACTTTCATAAAGTTCGGCTGAAATTCTTAAAAGTTCGACCAAAATGTTGGGAAAATGAAATTTTCGAACACCTTTCTCATGAAAGTGTAACCCAGCTTCACATTTTTACCCATGAGTTGGATATTCCTTCTTCTCACATTCATGATTTTTTTCGTATATATTTCCTAGAAAAGGTTGCGGGAGAAACTGCACCAGCGAAAACAAAAATTTTAGAGCTAGATGAATAAGGAAAGTTGATTCTTTAACGAGAAGAAACTATGGATCAATGTTCTATATCTATTCAAAACATAACAATTATGTAGTACTTAATGAAGTATAACAATGTGCCTCTAGAAGATGGTACTTGGGAAAATGTGTAGTTCATGAAGAAATACCCTCAACTACAAGCTATGAGGGAAAACATTTTTCAAAAGAGGGGGAATATGTTGTATATTATGGGTGAGTTATTCAGGACTTAATAAGCATTCATTATTAGTTTAAATGTAATATTAAGAAATTGGATAAAATCTTTCATGGTCCCTTTTTATCGTAATTGTACCATTTTTGTCCTATATATCCTAAGGAGACCTAGTCTTAGGATCATAAAATATTGTCTTTTACATTCTATTCATTGTAGAAGGAGGTTTCCCTCTCAAGGAGGGCTATAACTATTGATTTCTTGTCATTTTTAAGGTGCAAGGTTCATAATTTTATCTCTCTTGATCACCTCTCTAAGTACACCATATTAGTACCCTCCCTTAGTCATTTATGCTCACTTGTTCTCAATTTTTTTAGTTAAATATGGATGGCCTCTTAATACGTTTTGTACAATAGTGGTAGTGTCTTATTATGTTAGATATTTTCATGATGATGGGTTAAATAGTCTACTTCTTGTTATTTAATTATATTCAACTTGTTCATTTGTTCTTATTAATTGATATTACATGTGACTTGTTCCATATCTTTGTGAAAATTACCTAGAAGATAATTATTTTCATGTTTTAGTTGGAGGGAGATAAGTCTTAGAGTGTTTAATGATATCCCACAAAGTGCCTCTATTGTCACTAGTTAGAGTATTCATGTACCTTTCATATTTTAAGTCACTATTTTTATTTTTTTATCTTCATTTTGTTATGCTACATTGATTAAATAAATTTTTTGATTAATTTTTTTTATCCAAAAAATTACAAACAAATTTTATTCAACTATCAACTTTTTAGCGTACTAACTAATAAACTATATGAAACTTTCTTTTTATATGGTAGATATTTTTCTTACAAAGAAATTCAACCCCATTTGTAAAGCTTTTAACCTACTCCCACTTTTGTTAATTGTAAAATGTCACAAGTACCATGATTCCTAATTTAAATGCTAAATGAGCATGACATAGAGAATGTGTGATGATTGGGCTTAATTTCCATTATATGTATGATTGTTAACTTATGTGGAACTCACATTGTTGACCACTATGTTATCAATTTCATTGATAAAGAGGGTTTTAAAATTGTAATAAATTGGATCAATGTATTATTGGTATTATGGGAGAGGATGTGGGGTGGATGGAGGATTATAGATATTATGGACTAGAAATAGATGTATGTGGTAAAAATAGGGATTATATTAATTGGAAAATGTTACTGGGCGGGATGTATGGAAAGGGATTTTGGGAGGCATTTTTAAATATATAGTTATGTTAGAGGTATTCGATAATATCCCATGAATGCAAAAACTATGTCATAGGTTTTGTAATTGAACATCTCATGGGATAAAATCAAGTTAAATCAAGAGATTTAATTGACATTATATATTTTTGATGTTTTTTCTATTACTCTATTTCAAGTTGTCATCCTTAAAGGGGCCCATAAAAAAATAGAAAATACTAGACGGAACATATCATATAAAACATCAAATCAAAATTAAGGATCCATTTCATTAAACAAAAACATTTCTTTCAATTATGTGTATGTGTGTGGGTGGGTGTGTTTATTTTTGTAAGACAAAAAACATCCACACGCTGAGACTACACATTTTTTTCCAAATTGCATATTTTAATTAAAAAAGCTTGGTGCGTGTGTGTGGCCACACACACTTATATATATATTCCATATTTTATTTTTTTAAGGGAATAATTATTATGAAAGAAATGTGTAATCTCAGAATGTGGATGGCTTTCATATTTTTTAATTTTATGCATTTTCAATTTTAGAACACTAATAGAACAATAAGTGTCAAATCCTAGAAAATTATTGTCAATGACCCTCAAAGATGTTATTTTCTTTGTGTTTATAAAATTATCTATTTAGTATATATAATTCCTATTTATTGATTTTCAATCATAGTTGTAATAATACTATAGTTTTATATGTTCAACTAAACTCCCTTAAGTGAGTCATGGACCACTTCCTTTTCACACATATCCTTCTCCCAATATTGTAGTTTCAAGATCCAAAAAAATGTTAGTGAGAGGAAGGGTCCAACCAATCCTCCTTTGAATTGTTCTACGTACTCTATTCTTTAGCCAAGTGATATTATCCAACTCACTCTTTTTCACGCCAGGTGGAAATCTATAAAAGTTGTGAACATAATCAAGATAACGTGCTAGTCTCACTTGTGTTATTAACTAGTAACCATTTTACAAACTTACAAGGTTAATGCGAAGCCTTCCATTATTCTACCCTCCACCTTACACTCTAGTTTACTTCATACAATATTTTATAAATAGATAATTTTTCTTTAGACATGTTCTAAAATAGATTTACTTGGGTTAAATTTTAATTCGTAGCCTACATTGGTTTAGTAAATCATTATCACTACCTAGAATTAGAATTATTGAGAAACAACCTCATTATAGGAAATTGACATAGTGTTTTCACTCAAGTAACAGATACATACTCAAAAACGTTACTAGGATATCTACAATTTATAGTGTTCAAAATAAGATTTCCAACTTTTAATTTAATTCTAAAAATTATCGAAGTTTTAGGTGAAAATAAAAGAAAATATTTTATAATTCATTTGTTTTAGGTGAAAATAAAATAAAAAATATTTTATAATTCATTTCTATGTTTTTTGGCTAGAGAAACTTCTTATTTAGATGATTTTCATTTATAGGTCCATATTTATCCACCGAGATTTCTTTAGTTTTTCTTAATTCATTTTCTGAACATTTTTATGTTCATTTTCCAACTCATTTAAGTTTCAAAAATTTGATATTCTCCTCTTTTGGTTCACAATTTGTAATTCCCAATCACTTTAAATGACATAGTTGTAGGCTATAAACTCTAGTTTGTCTTCTTTACCTAAAATATTACACTAACAATTCATTTGACAAGTTTTTCTAAACCCATTTAAACTTGTAAATTATTAAGATAAATATTCCAAAACAGAAAAAACATTAACAAGTTTTTTATTTTATTAATTTTCTAAAACATAAATCAATGAACTTGTTATCCACCTCACTTACACATATTCATCACTTACACATATTCATTATTTGACATTATTTGAACTTTTTATCCACCTCATTTACACATATTCATTATTTGACATACTTTTTTGACCCATAACATTAATGGAGCATAATATCGAATATAAGTAATCCAAAAAAACTAGCACACCTAAATCCATACACTCTTTTGGTTATCGTTTCATTACCTTAGCCTAGACTAAAAGGGGGGCATATTTTTCAAAGGTGATTCTAGAACTATATATTGACAAGACCTTGACAAAGGTTTTACTTGATTACATAGACGTTGTTATAGTTTTAAGGTCAAGTAATTAAGCTAAGAGTTGGCATAAACAGAACTGAAATAGACCAAGAAAGGTGTGAACATAAGTTTGAAATAATCTCTAGCTTGGTGATGTGAAATGACTTTGTTTCATATAAAGATTAGGTGTTCTTGTCATAAAAAACCCTATATGAATTTACCTTGTCAATGGTTAGAGTGCTTTCCATTTGACAACATACCTCATGTATGCGTTGAATTGACACAATGATACAAATTACAGTGAAAAAACATAGTGATCCTACAGTTGTCAACATGTGATAGTAATTCTTGCTGCAATCTCATTGTGCATAGGTACCTATTAGAAGAGCGAAAGTTGTTTCGAAACGTTGGAAAAAGTGATTTGGAAAGAGGAGGTAAAAATGATAATTTTTGGCAGTTTTAATTTTAGGACATTTTAGTGGGGCATTGGCTGGTAGACAATGAGATTACATTGAAATGTGGGTTTGTTGCAACACTACAGAATTATCTAGGAAAATTTTTGTACAAAAATTGCAACTAGAGGCAGTTCTGGCCCTCATAGAACTGAAACATGGAGACTCTGTATTTGGTTGTAACTATTCTATATGCATCACATTAATAGGGATATCAATCAACTAATGGATCACTAAGGTAATTACACCATTAGCCTAGACTAAAAGGGAGGCATATTTTTCAAAGGTGATTCTAGAACTATATATTGACAAGACCTTGACAAATGTTTTATTTGATTACATAGTTGTTATAGTTTTAAGGTAAAGTAATTAAGCTAAGAGTTGGCATAAACAAAATTGAAATAAACCAAGAAAGGTGTGAACATAAGTTTGAAATAGTCTCTAACTTGGTGTTGTGAAATGACTTTGTTTCATAGAAAGATTAGGTGTTGTTCTTGTCATAAAAAACCCCTATATGAATTTACCTTGTCAACGGTTAGAGTTCTTTCCATTTGACAACATACCTCATGTATGCGTTGAATTGACACAATGATACAAATTACAGTGAAAAAACATAGTGATCTTACAATTGTCAACATGTGATAGTAATTCTCGCTGCAATCTCATTGTGCATAGGTACAACAACTCAGGCAATCTCAGTCAAGGAATTATTAGACTTATCATTTTTCATTTTGTGTTTTCAAGTTAGATATTGTTTTAAAGTTTTCAAATTTCTAATTTTATTGCAATGTGGCAGACTGATCAGGGCAGTACAAGAACAACCCCGAGACAGGATGATCGTGGAAAGGGGCCAGCGGAAGAACATGTAAAGTGCCAGCATTTCTCTATCTTCAGGTATTTTATTTATTTACATAATTGAAATAATATTAATTTTGTTCAAATATGCAGACACCTAGCCATGGTACACCTAATGATTCCCTCTACGAGGAAGAGCTTTCTTCATCCCCATGTCCATTGATGTTGCTGCGAAAAAAGGCACGAAAAGCAACATTGGAATTTGAGCGTTTGGTAGACGCTTCGCCTCAAACACCTGAAATACCAATGAGGATAACACAACTTATGACCTAGCTAGAAACATATAAGGTAATAATAAAAAACCAAAAGGATTTTTTTTTTTTCTGCATGAGATGAATTGCGATAGTTTTATTTTTAATTTTTGCATTAACTAAACTAACAAAAAAATTCTCTTGTATGTAGTGTTATCTGACACCTGCTGCACCTAGTGTTGGTGGTAGTGGGACACAAGGGCAAGAGATTTCCGAGCCACCCTCTTATACACCTTCTACACCTTTAGGTGGCAGCCGAGAAACACACCCTGCCCAAGAAGACACCCAACTAACCGTTGAACGTGTTGGCAGTGATGAGGCTGATATGGCCAACTATATTATTGCATTTCCTGGAGCTACATGTGTAAGCTCCACGAGGACCATTAATGGAACGTTGTTGGTGAACGATGAAGGTTTCCCTATAGAGCACGTACAACTTCCAAGTAGGTTTAATATTTTAACTATTTCATGTACTCTATCTAAAACATATTTTATCGTGATTTCTATTTTTAAATTAATGATAATATCTTTTTTCTGTGTAGGAAATAATGAGTTCTACATGTTTTTGGAGAGCCATGCATTGTTAATTTTTGGCCCAACCATATGCACAAGGTGGAATTCTCAGAATTCCAACCTGAAAAAGAACTTCTAGATTATCTAGAAGCCCTTTTTGGGGTGGGCACATTTGACAGAATAGCAGTGGCTCGGGTAGTTGGAAAATATTTGAAATATACTAGGGACACCTATAGGAATCAATTGAAATTTAACCCTAGATACGAGCATCCTCTCACAGTTCCAGAGAGTGAGTGGAGAGCACTCATCCATGACGGAAAATAGAAAAGGGCAAAGAAAGAAGGAAAAATGCCAACTGGACCCGCAAGGTAAATTACAACTTTAATTCAATAGCTTTAATTTTCTCTATGTCTAAAATAAAAGTGTGCTACGTCATATCTGACTTCAATCTTTTGATGATAGGTTGCCTGACACCTCGAAGGCAACCAAAACTAGGATCGAAAAAAAGGGCCATCACAAGCTAGTCCAAGGTGGCTACTTGAAATTAGCCGCAAGAATTGTGAGTAGCTAAACATCTTATAATTAATTGTATTTCCTTCCAACGTTTTTGTAATCCCATCAAATAACATTAAAAATACACAATCATATGTAATGTAGGGTGATGAGTTTGGAACGGAAACTACAGAAGAGCATAAAAATATCGCTTTCTGTTCCGGCTATGAAGCCATAGTTGAATATCGTAGAAGCTTGGGACATGTCCCAAGATCCAGAATGCCTGATAAGGTAAAACGTTAACCTTTCAATATGTCTGTTTTCGTCCACAAATTTAATGTCTAACAACTTTGCTTTAATCATGGGAGCAACACTTTCAACGAGCCAAATAACCCAGTTGTAGAGCAGTGTGTTGAGAGCAAAATATTTCCAGAAGAACATGTTCCTAATGTGCAACCTGATCATTGTAGTGGGGACCAGGCCAATAATGCTACTATCAGCGAGGACCATGACGGTAATTAATTTCCACTTATAATTTTTTCTAATTATACTTTGATGGTTGTCCTTATAATTTTTTTTGTTTAAATGACAGAGAATGTTGTACTTGAGGATCTTACCACCAGAGAGGAAGACAGGGTAACAGTCCCAACGGTGACAACTGGTGCACTAGGTAAATAATCTCATTGCAATTTTTTTATTATTAATATTACTGAACTAGTTCAATGATATTTCAAAATTGACAATTAAAATTTAATATTATCTGTTTTTGTAGGTGATGCCCCGTCATTGGATGAGACCAGACATCGTGACTACGCAACTAGGTCAGCAGTGCGGGAAATGCAAGAAACAAGAGTAGAGCACGATGATATTGATGATGTAATTAGGAGCTTTATAAATAGGAAGAAGAAAAATAAAATTCGATAATGTAAAATATTGTATTATTATAAGACAAACGTTACCATACTTGGAACGTTTTTTGCGTTATATAAAAAAATCATTTATCATACTATTTTTATGTCAAGCACTAATTTCAATGTTTCCTTGTGTACATTTTGTTGCATTGTTTTTTTATTAATTATTGAATATTTTTTTCTGCTCATGAAAGTAAAAAATGAAATATAGATTGGGTATTGGGGAATTGAGACTGATGTGGGGGGAGGGGAGGGGCCATAAGAGCTTCCACCTTCACGTGGTTGGCCCTGTTTAGTAGATAATAATTTATTGGAGAAATTTAATCTTGGAGAAAACCTCCCTTGATCCAACGTAGCAACAAAAAAGTAGTTTTTGACTTAGTTGCTGCTCTTTCAGATCATGGGAGGCTTGTTCCAAGTTCAGGCGACTCCAATAAATTATTCTTGAAAAAAAGAGGAGCTTATTCAGGTATGTTTTTACATTTTCAACATATGTTCTAACATTATCATAAGAATGCATTTTAGAGTAAAAAATACTACATCCATTACTTTTATTTATTGTATAGATAATTATGGATTTTGAATGACTTGGCAGTGTAGGTACAAATCCTCTTGCATCATGAGCAATACAACTTCTCAACCAGGGTCATGTCCAGGATATTTTTTCTTGTGCGCTTGACTAGGTTCGTAGTGTCACATTTTGTAAGTTCGTTTATAGTTCATAATTCAATATTAAGCTTGTTCATGATTATTATCTAGTTTTTTGTATGTGTTTTTTCATCTATTTTATTGTAAGCAACTCTGCATGTTTCCTTTTGTTCACTATGATTTCTCCATTTACCACTCCCAGGATGAATATGACTTTATTGTCTAATTTCATCAAATCAAGCTGAAGTTTGTCCAATTGGACTTTCTTTCTCTTTTCATAGAATTCAAGATGGATATGATAGAAGTGCTCCAAAACTTGCTCAGGGGTCTCATATTTATGATTGATTCCCTTTGAGCCAAAAAGATGCATGATACTTGTACTGATTGTAGTAGTCAGTTTGAATTTCCTTAAAAGGCCCTCTTGAAGTGAAATCTTCATATTATCTTCAGACAATGACACCTCTAAATGGACTCTGGTATCAGTATTGTATTCCTTATAGTCCCTTATGAATGGTTCTTTAATCTTATCATTCCTAGTCATCAATGCTTCCAAAAATTCCTTGTAATCTTGAGTCCACTTGCGAACAGGCAACTCTATAATTCTTAATGTTGTCTCATTAATTTCCTCTATGATGCCACTAATTGTGTAAGACACATAATTATCATTTATAGTTGTTCTTTCAATTGTACCCTTGAAACCCTTGTACCAAGGTGCCAAGCCAATGGTGTATTGTCCAATGCTCCGGGATGTTGAAATGTCCCTTAATCCTAGGCCAATCAATATATCATAATAAGGTGATAAAAAATATACATATCGCAGTATAGGCTCAGATCATATTCGGATCCATAAGCTTGTATAGTTTATATGAGGATAGTGTTTCCCTAATCTACATTATCTCATATTGGTATTTTATAAAAAATACATTTCAGTGTTACTCTAGTGTATACTAAAATGTCCATATTCATCATACAGGTTAAGGATAGAGTAATAGAATACAATATTATACCTAATAAATCATCTTGTATTTTAATAGCTAATGTGGACATAGGTGTAATGTAAGCTCAATACTGAGATATGCTTGTTCCTGTTCTAGCTCGATATCATTGAATATGCTCTTTCCAGCTTTGATTAGTGAAAAGAGTTGGATTAGCTTAAGCTGAGTAATGTATTCACCCTTATCTCTCTTCTATGATTCCCATGTATTAGTTACAATGATAGCAGTTATATGGAACTAAAAGCAGATTGGTATATATAAGAGACCGTATTGTACCTATGATGCCCATCTTAAGCTTAGTAACTATCACTATATCACCTTACTTAAGCTAGTAGTAAGCTTTATTGAATCTATAAGCTTATTGATTTCACTATGCTATTAGTAATAATTAATCAAGTCCATTGAATCGGTGACCAAGATTTTCTTGATGTAACTACACATAATGGAATAACACATATTCGTATAAACATGATATCCTTAATACAGGTCTTAGATTACAGTGTCCAGGAAATCCATATTCAAGCTAAGCTCCTTGTTATGACATAATGATCTCTGTTTCCCTATTCATTTCATACCTTATTAACACTGACCGGAATCATAGTAATAAGTACATAGCCTTACTAGCTCTATGCCAACATGTGTATCTTATAGACCTTAAGTATAAACATAGTTTGATTGCTAATGTTTATATAATAGCTGATCTCGTATGATTGGTTAAGCTTAGAATTGATATGAGTGTACCATTACACAAGCCATAATGAAATGCTCCCTCGTGCCTTTGTTCGGTCAGGTGCGTCGTTTCGTTTCGTTTGAGGGCGCCCGCCCAAACCTATTCGGGTTGGGTCGTTTCGATTGAGGGCGTCCACCCAAATGCGTTCGGGCATGGTTCTTAGAGCCACCCAACCAGTAAAATTGAATAGATGTCTTGTTGCTGCATATGCAAATATTGACAGTAAAGAGAGACTTAAGTTCATAAGCATGTGGCGTAGGAACAAAAACTATGTAATCCCTATGTGTGGGGTTAAATAACCCTATGCCTACAATGTTTACTGTTTGCATATCAGATTGTGTGGGGGTGGATAACTCGTAGCCATATCACATAGGCCCCATTCACTTACGAAGGTTCCCCAAACTCTGCCCCCAATTTGGTTGATCTTTCTCAGCCTGAAAATTTTAAATTTTCATTGCAGATTGATTTTCCTCTCGCTCGAATGCAAAAGGAAGATGAATTTCATCTTTTTCCTCCATAATTTCCATATTCGACATCTATTATAGCTATTCATCTATGCTCATCTGGAATCACCATAAGTTGTACTTTTTTTTTGCAATGGATTCTTGATGTTGATCTCGACGAGATTTTTCCTCCTCAAAAAACATATCCTGGTTATAAGCATGGTTGTGGTATGTTGATATTAAGATGAAAACTACAACTTGTAGCCCTTGATCTGCTAGGGGTTACCTTGATATTAACGGTGGTGTATTCATGTTCCTTTTGAATAACCAATAAAGGGTCAAGGAAATTGACCAATATGTTGTCAAGTTTTATCTTATCCATCTCTAGGGCAAGTTGCTTTTCGGCTAACTCCATTGCTTTTGATCTCAATTTTGCCAATTGCTTCCTTCTCTCATATGATACATGAGCCTTTGCCTTTCTCTTCCCTTCTAATTTTGTAATAGTGTCATAGTGATGCCAACCAACTTCTTTGGAAAGCCTTAATGGAAATTTAATGTTGCTCCTTTTGAACCAGAATTAAGATGTTCAGGGCATATTAGATTCTATTAGTGTACCTCAAATTATAGAATCACGAAGATATCTTAATGAGAAACTATTTAATACACGAGACTCACCCATATATTGAGTCAATGCATATGGCTGATAGGGTTATTGTCAGGAATACCAGGGATCCCACATGTTATATATGTGTAGAACAACAACTTCTTCTTCTCTTCATACCTTTAGGCAGAAGGAATATAGCATCAAAGCCGCGTCTTCCATAAAAAATTACCTCCTTCATAAATCAGTAAACAGAAAGGGTCATCAAACAAAAACCTTCAATATATGTATGGCTCAACCATAGCTCCCTATGAATATAGGGAAGGTGATCTTGTATAATCATCAGGCCACTTGTAACCCGTCTCTTTTCTGCTACGGACTCTTAGGTCAATGTGCCAAAATCATCAATCAGCTGGTATGACTTGCCTTTTGCAAGAAGAGTCATCAAGATATGATGCCATGGATTGTCTAGCTCCCCTTGAAGTGTTGCATTATTTGATCAGAATCGTGAATATGAGGCTTTATATGGAGAGCCAGAATTAGGGTCTTCTCTGTTTCTTATTTCAATACATTCTCCATGGGCTGGTGAAAATGCTTGCTTCAAGAAGCCATTTATGAGCTCTCAATAGAAAGAAAGGGTATCATAGATCTGCTTGGTTTCTGATAGGTCCTACTGATGAATACTTCTTCAAATGTGGCAGAGAAATCGAGTTAAGATTACAAAGGGATAGGCTAAAGAATATGAGAACACTTGTTGTAAACTGGGATCATAGACATGGTGAACATTCAATGTTTCTTTTACAGGGCTTCTAGATTATGACTTATGATTTGGGTAACATCTGAGCACACCTTTTCTACCATTTCATAAGTACCAACCTTAACACTATTAAACATCCTTACAGTAGAAACATAAAGTAGAAATTTTAGCTTTACAAATTCACTCTATTAGAATTTCGAATTTTTTACTGAAAAAACATTGTTCATAAGTAAAATGATCTCTTGGAGCCGCATCCACTTTTATTGAGACCTGAATAAAAAGTTGCGTGAATCCCTTCTGCCTTAAAATGCTAATGTGTTATGATTCCCAATGCTTTTGTCTGGAATACTCAGACAATCTTACCATACTTCCAGATTTGAGTCAGAGAGAAATTTCAATGATAGGGAGCTTAGTGATGTTCCATATATTCAGATATTATATCTCCAAAAGATGTCACGGTATTTAAGCAAGGGAGATTATAAAATATTATACCTTAATTTATAATGAAGCCCTTGATGTGACATATGACTGCAAACAAACCTTTGGCCCTAGTCTTCTTGTTTAGGATTGTGCCTTGATATGAGAAATATGACACATCATAAATCAGTGACTATAAGAACCATTGTGATCCTTCAAAATTTTAAAAATCTAGAAGTCAAACTACTGCAACACGGTTTCCAACTCACTGTGTTTAAGGAGACCAAGAATTCACGCTGTCTCAGACATATTTAAAGTTTAAATTGTTGAGAAGTCTCCCCTAATTAAGGGTTAATCAATACCATAACAATTATTCACCTACAGTCTCACCTTAGTGACATCGATAGGGTTGGAGGCATATACATGCTTCAAGGAAGCCTTGAGTAGTCTATTACAGGGAAAATTTGATGGAAGTTTATCTTAATGTTTTGAAACCTGGTGAATATTAATGGTCCCCAATATGTAAATTTAAAAAAAAATTATGATATCTTTGTAAAAATATTTGGTTTCTAATTCTTTTATATTACTATATATAGACTTTTGGCGATTTTTAGGGTAAAATAATTTTGTACTATAAAATTTGGGCAAATCAATTTAAAAGAAAATGGAAATTGGTGAATCATTTTTTTTAAAAAAACATGGAAAATTAGCCCACCTGCGAATATTAGCCCCTAAAATTTTACCTGCTCTATTAAGGCAAGTCTCCAGGTCAATATCAAGAGAGTATTTTCTGAATCTTCCCCTGATCTAAAATGACCTCGACCTGGTATAATGATATTTAAGAGATTTGTTGCAGAAGATTGGGTGGAAATTGAATTTAACCAACCTTCTTATCAACATGCCATTAAATGTAATGGATCTGAGCCAGGTTTGTGACATGGGCCAAAAGTTGTGGCTGCCATCAACCATATTCAAATAAATCAAACCCCTTGATCCTTGAAACAATTAGGTCTTCCTTGATTTATTTGATATTCCCACAGAGATTCAACAACGAAATCCTTATCATTTCATAACATAAGAGATAAACATAACTAGAAACCCCTTTCAACTATTCCTTCCCTTAGATCTTCAAATATTCCTCAAGACCGAGAGAATTATAGAGTTAAGAATCCATTTAATGCTTGAGATAGTGCACCTCATGGTCACTTATAATCTTCAATAAAGATCTAAACTTGAAAGAGATGACAGTTGAGCATATAAAGCTTCAGGGAGAGGAGAGCATGGAGGATTTTCCATGAATTTAGTGATCGCTTTCTCTGCCTTAGGCTTGCCTTTAGCTAGGCTCTGATACCATTTTAATATTTTAGGATAACATGTTCTTTGCAAAGACAGTTACTTCAAAGATCTTTATTATCCTATAATACCATTAGCAATCACATAGCTTATTATCATATACACAACAACTGAAGAAAGAACATAGATGATCGAAGAAAAAGACAAGCCAAGATAAGATAACACATGGATATGGTGAAAGCCAGGGAAAAACCCCAAGACTGAGAAAACCCTTGGTCAATTATTCTTATTATTCATAAACAAATGTTCAACACAGAGAGAGAGAGTACAAGGGCTTTAAAGACAACACTGACTTACCAAATAGAAGATGTGACCTTAGGCTGCAATTCTGAATACTGATAAGGGCTTCTTGAATTAGCCCTTACTTGTTAGGGTTACTTGCAATTCATTAATATGCTACTGAAGGATGTCCTACAAGCATTCCAGAATTATCCAAGCACATCATTTATGCTCAATTAAATACTGAAGATGGTAGCTCCTGGTTAGGGTAATAGTAATACCGCAATAGCCCATACAAATGTATCCAAAACACTCTTAAAAAGTTGTAGCTTCTCTTCATAATAAGTTGACCTTCCTTTAATACAAATCAGTATTTAATCCAGCCCTGAAATAGGATTCTGCATTTCAATGCATACCCTTCATGGCGTATACTTAGAAAGGTAAGGCCTGCAACCAACTTGAGATGGTCTCCAATAGGTGTGGCTTGCTTATAAGATTAAACCAATATGCTTTTACTGATCCTTATGTCTGCAGTTAACCTGAAATGTAACTCAGATCTTCAACAGAAGATGGATCACCCAAATCAGACCACATATGTATCCAGATATGACTCTAAGAAGCTTGACCTTCTTCCCAAGGGACTTGTCCCATCAAATAACCCTCACATTACACCAAAGAAACCCTACATTCTTTGATGGAGACACCATTCTCCTGCGACCATCATATGAGAGAGATAGGATGATTTGAATGAGGAAGAAGGTTCCTCTTTATAAACAAGATGGAGGAAAGGCCGACCTTAAAATTTGGAGGCAAATTTGAAATTTGAATTTTCAATTTTTCCCACATAAACACAATCATAACTTATAGAATTTCTTTTTGAATAAACAAATATTTTCTTGACCAAATTTGATGATCTTTAGATTGATTTTGGTCCTCTCGAAAAGAGGAATTCAATGGAATGATTTTATTCATCAACTAAGCATACATGAGTGGAATTTGGCCCTAGTTGCTAATTTTTACACTATCTCTATATTTCTGACAAAATAGGCATCCTTGTTAACATCTGGATAGCCAAATATTATCTGAATGTCTTATTTGACTCTTGCAAAGATCACTATGTGACAATGTCCATTCTATAAGAAGGAAATTACAGCTAATCTAAATTCATTCCAAATTTCCTACCCACTCGCCAAATCATCATTTGTCTTCTAACAAGCCCCATGCCAATGAGTTGGACCAACAACAAGAAGATTATTTTCAGCTGTTATCTAGTTTTTAAACATCTCAAAAACCTTGCATTACCACATTTCATGCTTATATGTTACAAAGTAAACAACAACCTCTATAAATATAGCTCAATGAACATGATTTTTAACTGTTAGGACATTTTGAAGGACTAGACACCCAAGAACTTGACTTTTAGAAGTGCAAGATGCCTTGACATGTCTGAATACATCCTAGTTCATGATCATGAACATTACATTTACAATTGAGGTGATCGGATATTGATCAACATGGCCCAACCTTATAAAAGAATTCCTTTTATTGGTAAATCAATGTATAGGTTTCCTCTAAAATCATCTCCAATTCTTCCAAATAGGTATAGAAGAATCACGATGTAATATAAGTGAACGTCGAACACTCATCAAGAATCATCTGGCACAATGCCATGAATGCATAACGACCAATAGCTTGAAGGTTTTGAGTACAATTAATATCACATGAAGATAACCATTCTCTTGTACATTAATCCCACATCAATCCTTGATGAAAATGGTATTCTGGCATGCCATCTTCCAATGAAGGTAGAAAGAAAACCCCACCTATCATATTTCCATTAAAGAAGGTCCAAATTGAATGTATAGACATACCGATCTTGATGAAAGTCCAAATAATCCTAATGTAACTGGAAACGAGTTTCCATTCCTACAATGTCCCTGCTTAAGGACCACACAAACCACAAATCTTAAAAATATTAGTTGTGCCTACTACTAACTATAATTCAAGCCACCTTCTCCAAGTTTCTTCGATAACTGATCCTTCCCACTGTCGTAGCTAGCCTACAGTCGCTCGGCATACTGCCCAGATTCGTTTGATGAAAGGGAATTCCTGGAAAACGTGAATGATCATTTCCTCATTGTTTTTGTACAAGGGGCATCAACTAGGCCTAATCAAATACCTTCTTTGAAGCACATCCAAGGTTGAGATCTTTCTTCCGGCACCACATAAAAAGTTTTGCCTCGGCTGGGCACTTAGATTTCCAAAGAATTTTCCTCCACCACTTTAACTCTGCAGGGAATCGAACTGCAATCACTGTGATGTATCCAAGCTTGGGGACATATTCACCAAAAGGAGAGGAACTCTAGAGAAGCTTGTCCTCTCTGCCAGTTAATCAAATTTGACGAGCATTTAGAGCATTTACATATGCATTCCATGATTCATAAAAAGCTGCTCTAATCCCAGCAACCTAGCAGTCATCCATCCATGTCTCCAATTGGTAGTTTTGGTCGGGTTGTCGATGTGTGCAATTTTGAACGTAGTGTTGTGCTTTTGTTCACTATATCAGTTATAAATCTACTAGGAATTAATTTCCAGGTTCTAGGTTCAGAATTTAACACAAACAACAACACCCATATACTGGAAAACAACCCTGCAATGCTAGTATCTGTTAATATTCATTCCTTTCCTTTGTGTTGGTCCAAAACTTAGGTGAAAAGAGATTCTATTGCACAATATTCACAATAAAACCTGATTTCATGTCATCCACACATAACTTGCTGTGCATCAAAATATGGATATCTTCATGTTATAACAACTAGTAATATTGTATTTGAATGTTGGTTCATACTATTGTCTCTGTCAACAGCACTCAGTGTTTACAAACACCTGTTTTACATTATGTATTTCCCAAACAGTACCACTCTAGGAACAAAAACAAGGCAACAGTTAGCCTTAAAGGCATCGTCCTTGTCACATGCAAATTAAGCTTAGGAGCAGTGCCTTCTTTTCTGTATTTAGCACAAAGAATCCTCCTTCTGTGAGAGTAAATCAAATTAATCCCATGAAAATTGACCCTCTCTACAAGAAAATCAGTCACAAAGAAGCTCACTTACAGTTCACTCTTTGCAAAAAATAACAACGACATACAACTGATCATTTGTATTCATAACTTGCCAATGAACTTATCCTTGAGAAGGCCATCAATTAGCATTGTCCACATCCCTTTGTCAGGGTTATGTCCAGTTTTCAATGCATTTTCAAACAACCTTTCCGCTTCTTGCACCTTGCCTTCTTTACAAAGTCCAGGAATCACATAATTGTACAAAGATAGTTATGGTTCATAACCATTTTCAAACATTCTATCCAAAAGCTCCAGACAATAGACGCAGTTTCCCTGTTTACAGTGCCCATTAATAAGAGTTGTATAAATTGCTTCATTGGGACAGAGGCCTCTCTCTAACATATTTTTTATCAGTTGGTCTACCTCAAGGAGTCTGCCTGATTTGCATAATTCTGCAATTAAGGCACTATAAGTATCTACAGTAGGCTGACAATGCTTCTCCATCATTTTTTAAAGAAGCTTAAATGCAAGAACACTCTTTATTTTGAGTGGCATTCCATCCAGGTCATGAATTTCATCCAAGTTATCAGGATCTGAACTACCTACTGTATCCTCATCAGGAATCAAGTGCTCTTTTTGTATCTTGTTTTCCTGAACTATACCATTCATAAGCTCACAATAAGTTCGATAATTAGGTTGGCATCCTTCATTTATCATCTTACTTAATAGATCAAAAGCATGATTCACCTTGCATGATTTGACGTTGCCATCGATCAATGATATGTATGTTACTTGGTTAGGCTGTAAGCCTTTCTCCTTCATTTTATCAATGAACATTTCAGCCTCTTCCAGTTTGCCTTCCTCGCAAAATCAATAGATCAGTGCACTATAAGTGTAGACATTTGGAGAACAGCCCTGCTTTACCATTTTGTATAATAATTTATATGAAATATCAATGGCACCGGCTCTACATAGTCCATCAACAAGCGTGGTATAAGTCACCAGGGAGGGAGCTAACCCTTCCCCCAACATCTTACCAAAGACATTATCTACCTCAAGCACCCTGTTTTCTTTACGGGCTTGAGTTCTGCTTTTTTATTTGGTCTTCTGTCTAAAAATTTGAAGGTCAGTGCTACAATGTGGGTGTTTTGGTTTCTAGGATGATTCCTTCCCATGCTAGAGCAGGGCTATCCTTGGATTTTCCATCAAAGTTAGACTTGGGGCAATATCCATGTTTGTATAATCAGGTAAGATAGCTTATGAATTGAAGTTTATGTGAGCAAGATATTCTTGTCTAAATTTTGCATTTGTAAACAATATCTATACATATATTACAAGATAAGGAGAGAAAGTAGGTTTGCAGAAGGGGCAATTTGATGCCATGATGACTCTCTCCTTTTGTTTTTTTATTTACAATTTATGCTTGAAATTTCTCTAATTTTGAAGATCTTCAACCCATTGATTTTGATGTAGAATTTTATAGTAGTTTTAGGGTAACAGTGACTTTCGAAGATAGGTTAAGTGTTGTCTTGAAAAAATGGGCCTCTTTTTAGACTGACTTTGCAAACTGACTTTTTAAAACATCGGAATATTATGAATGGCAATGTGATAACTGCAACTGTCATCAAATTTTAGCTAGATATCTAAGGGTGATTGTCAAATTCCAAGCCTGTCTTCTGATATGAATTTTAAATTGGCATGGGCTATCAAGTCAATTCATCTTGTAGCCATCCATTTTTTATCTGCATAGCGTGAGCCTTTCTGGACCTTCTTGTATTGTGCATTTAAAATGTCTTATTGCATCCTAGTTCGTGAGTTCTAATCACATTTCAAAATGGTGTTTCAACCTTTCCATATTTCAATGTATCATATGTGGGCTTATTTGTTAGTGAAAATAAGTTATATTTTTATTGACTAAAGATATGTCATAGCTAAGAACCCCTACTTTTTCTACTTTGAGTAACCAAAAAATCATGATTATGCACTGCTAAAGAGGCATACCATTGTCAAATGCCATCCTTGAGAAGGTGAAATGAACATATAAGAAATTTGAATAGATCAGCTTTGAAGGAATATTTATCTATATCTATATATCTATAAATAATATAAATAACATTGGGAAACAACTGTTATGAACATAGATAAAATAATTTTTAGTTGGAGAAATTGAAAATATTGAAATGTGTATGGAATCAAGGGGAATGACAACCATTCAAAATCAATCCTCTGTACTTGGGTAATGTATACGTAAATGGTCAAATATTTTGAAGTGATGAAATTCACGTCAATTCTTGTTAATTGATTTCTGTGTGTATGGTTCCTTTTAAAAAAAAATTTGCATTCACAGTAAACGTAAAGATGACAATTTCGTATTTAAAGGAATGATAACTGGAATGAGCTCTATTTTCTCAACTATGAAAATCGATAGCTATGCTAGAATCATGACTGGATTGATTTAATTAATTCAGAATTATGCGTTGAATGGTTTGTAATTAACCTCATGAATAAATGAAAGAATTGAGAGTTATTAAGGGAAGTGATTTAATTGTTCTTGAAGAATCACTGGTAGAGTAATAGAAGGGAAATATCTGTTAATCGTGATCATATAATGGAACTGGTGTGTATGCCTTCCTTGAAAATTCCGCATCTATTGTGTATTTGAAACATTTCAGAGGTATGGTTAATTTAGAGCATTGTCAATTGTTAGTACAAGAATCTGTGACTTCTTAACAGGAATGCCAAATCCGGTAAATTAAAGAAGTGAAATCATGGGTTTAAATCTCTGAGAAGCAACAGAGGAATTGAATCTCTATTTTCGGAACTTGATTTCTGTAAAGAAACCATGAGAAAAGGTGAAATGAAATGATGGGCGGGTTTGGAAAAAAACAAATGGGTTTCGCGTGGGTGTAAGATGGTAAGTGGTAATTTCTTGTATGAATGCTATATTGCTTAGGTATTGACATGTAGCACTGTGACACCGCCTATTTCGCATAGGTTTGAAACCTTTAACCATCGTGATATTTCATATGCGATATCTGTTGGATTATGTGCATTTCATGTGGAGTATGTGATTGCCATTGGATGAAGGAAGCGGTATATATATGGATTAAAGGTGAGTTAATAAATTTTGTGGTTCCGTATATGATTTATTGATTTGTTTGTAAAGGAAATGGATGAGCATAGGTGTATGTGAAGAGTAATAAATTGGAAAAAATGCTAAGTTATAATGTTATTATATCTTACGTTAAGTTGAGTTAAGTCCGGGAACGGATGCATTGACTGTCAATATAAAGACAAACTGTGGGCCCGAATATATGTGTTACACTTTGGTTGTTAACCAAAGTAGAATTCATAGATCGAATTCTAATGAATTGTGTATTTTAATTATGATTTATAATCATAATTATGTGAAAAAAAAATTCTGGATAACAATTTCCATTAGTTTTAGAGCACATGCATTTTATATGCATTAATATGGAATATGTGGGTTTTACGCAACTAAGTTTGCATCACTATATGATGTAATTATTGATATGTAAATTAATATCTTTCCATATGAATTTTATAACTTTCCCAAAGGTTATTTGACAGTCTGCAATAAATTACACAGATAATGACCCTACTGATTTATTAATCTATTTCTGTAATATTAATCTGTTTCGGTTATAATATGTTAGGATTTTAATCTTTAGGAAAGCCTAGCGAAAGAAAAAATATATGTGGCATTGTCTCCAAATGGTATCCTTTTTCGAAGGTGACGTATTCAACATGATTTTCTGATAGCTGGATAGTGACAAGGTGTATCTTGGGCTTATTGCTTGTTATCTAAAAACTTGTATGCATCTATGTTATAAAAAAATATTTGATTTTTTGCATGTTTCACTACAGAAGAATGATGAGGATGGATATTTTAGGGAGTTCAATAAGAATGGAAAAAGGAAACTAGCCTTCTTTACTTCTAAATAATTTCAGGCTCTCCCTTGCAAAGCTTGTTTGACAAAGAGTGACCTTTCCGTGGGTCTTTTCCTCTCCTTTCCAAAGGCAGAAATAAAGAAGCATATTTTTTAGGACTGTCCTTTTTAGGGTCTTGCTGGGCAGAGGTGCAATCTCAGTTGGAAAAAATTCTTCAGGGGAATTTGCATTGGAGTGCATTCTTGTTGGGAGATTCCTAATGTGTGATTGGGATTTGCTGATTGGTATTTTGCACTGTTTGTGAGTTTCTGCATCATGTGTTCTCTAGGGACTCCACTGAAAATGTGTTAAAAAATGAGGTCAGTTCTTTGAAAGCAAATGAATCCTAGACTTATAGAAGTGTTCAACAATTATAGAAGTGTTCACTAATTATTTGAAAGCAAATGAATTTGTTGATCATATTTTCCAGATCTATATTTTCTTAAATCTATCATTTTTTATTGTAGGAATTATCATTTGTATGCTCTTCTCTTATCATAATATAGATGTGTTGCACCCATTATGCAAACATTAATGTTCATAATGTGTTTTTGGCTTATTGTGAATAGTCATGTTCTTTTTAAGATTTTGTGCTTGTGTGTTAGACTTAAACCCAAACAAAAATAAATCTCCATCTTACTCCCATTGCATGCAAGTGTTGGTTGTACCCATGTGGACAATAGGACGTCCCTTAATTGAATAGAATAAATCATGATTAAATATAGGGCCTACAAGATGTTTTTCAAAGGGAATGGAAGGTGGGAGATCTTAACTAGTGATAGATGGAATATTTTAATGAGATTTTCTTCTTTGCTATGGGAAAGGATTACCTCATTTATTTTTTCATAGTTAAGTTCTAGTCACACCCAAGAATATATAGACTGCATCCATACTAAGAAACTATAATGACCCCCTGAGACAAACACAAATTTTGAGGTAGTTTGTAACAAGAATTTGACACATGCATGGAATTAAAAGAGATAATATAGAGCATGATGTAGGTTCAAAGGTAACATACCCCCCAAGGCATAAATAAGACATGTATACAAACCTACACATGTTTATCCAGGATAAAATGAAAGGCACATACACACATATGCATAGTTTCAGAGGTAGGAATAGAATGTGCCTATAAATTGAAGCGCACAATAAGAATAGTTCTTTTTATTTTCAAAAAATCTCAAGAGTTGGAGTATTTTTCAATCCATACTTTTGGCATGATGAATCCAATGTGTTCAACATATGCACTAGTCATACAATTTTTTTTTTATGGATTGAAGGTCTATGTCAATTATAATACAACAGTGGAAATTTTATTGTGCACTTGTTTTACTAGATATAGTATACCCAAATATTATAGTTGTGATTGTGTGGCAGGTTTGTGAAGAGTTTGCATGTTTAAAATTTGAATGGAATGGTTTGCATACGATTTTTACTAGGTTATATATCTACAGTGTGCAATGCACCAGACCTCCAAAGAACCCAAGGGAAACCAAGTGCAAAAAAGCCAAGGACGACAGGATCATATCAGGGATAGGGTCTTGTTTTCAAAGTAAAGAAAGCAAGGTATCAAAGTTAAGCAAGTCCAGTTATGTAATTCATAGAGGGAGGAAAAACCTTGAAAGAGGATTTCATTTAAATGAACGATTCATTCTTCCTTCTTCTATTATCTATGCAATTATGTCTTCTATCTTGATCATTTTATATTTTTAGGTTGATAAAGATGGTGATTTGAAAGAGCTTGAAGCACTCTTAAAAACATTATTAGGCCAAGATATTAGAGCTACTAACCGAAACGAATTAGGTCCATCACCTTCAAATCCAAATGACAACACAAATGTTATAACCATAGTTACATCATTCGTAAAAAGAATCAACATCCAAAAATAGGAGGTCGAGGGTATATTTAATATTTTTTTAAATATTTTTATCAAAGCGTCGGATGAGGGAGCTAACCCTTCCCCCAACATCTTGCCAAAGACATTATCTACCTCAAGCGCCCTGTTTTCTTTGTAGGCTTGAGTTCTTCTTTTCTATTTGGTCTTCTGTCTAAAACTTTGAAGGTCAGTGCTACAATGTGGGTGTTTTGGTTTCTAGGATGATTCCTTCCCATGCTAGAGCAGGGCTATCCTTGGATTTTCCATCAAAGTTAGACTTGGGGCAATATCCATGTTTGTATAATCGGGTAAGATAGCCTATGAATTGAAGTTTATGTGAGCAAGATATTCTTGTCTAAATTTTCCATTTGTAAACAATATCTATACCTATATTACAAGATAAGAAGAGAAATAAGGCTTGCAGAAGGGGCAATTTGATGCCATGATGGCTCTCTCCTTTTGTTTTTTTATTTACAATTTATGCTTGAAATTGCTCTAATTTTGAAGATCTTCAACCCATTGATTTTGATTTAGACTTTTATAATAGTTTTAGGGTAACAGTGACTTTCGAAGATAGGTTAAGTGTTGTCTTGAAAATATGGGCCTCTTTGCAGACTAACTTTGTAGACTGACTTTTTAAAACGTTGGAATATTATGAATGGAAATGTGATAACTGCAACTGTCATAAAAGTTTAGCTAGATATCTAGGGGTGATTGTCAAATTCCAACCCTGCCTTCTGATATGAATTTTAAATTGGCATCTGCTATCAAGTCAATTCATCTTGCAGCCATCCATTTTTTATCTGCATACCATGAGCCTTTCTGGACCTTCTTGTCTTGTGCGTTTAAAATGTCTTATTGCATCCGAGTTCCTGAGTTCTAATCACATTTCAAAATGGTGTTTCAACCTTTCCACCTTTCAATGTATCATATGTGGGCTTATTTGTTATTGAAAATAAGTTATATTTTTAATTACTAAAGATATGTCATAGTTGAGAACCCCTACTTTATCTACTTTGAGTAACCAGAAAATCATGATTATGCACTGCCAAAGAGTTATACCGTTGTCAAATGCCATCCTTGAGAAGGCAAAATGAACATATAAGAAATTTGAATAGATCATCTTTGAAGGAATATTTATCTATATCTATATATTTATAAATAATATAAAAAACATTGGAAAACAACTGTTAGGAACATAGATGAAATAATTTGTAGTTGGAGAAATTGAAAATACTGAAATTTTTTTAGATTTGTTTGATAAAACTAATAAAATGCACATTCGGAAGCTAAATGTCCCTTTCTCCTTTCATAACATAATAATTCACTTTAAATAGTATTAAACCTTCGAAACCTTTACACCTTCGAAAATATTATAATGCACATTAACCAATGGAAACCTTTCGGAAGTGTATTTCCGAACCTCCAACTATTAATAAAACTCTATTGAAATAATATTCAAATATTCGGAAACAATAATAAAACCCTTTGGAATCAATGTTTTGGACTTCAAACCTTTTGATAAAGATCTGTTGCATAAATTATCGGGTCCATACTTTTGGTTTAAACCTCGTGCAACTCCCGACGCGAACATCGTCGAATCTCCCACAGATCTAATCAGAGGGCTATCGCATAGAATTAGCCCCTATACTTTATCACCTCAAAGCAACGTGAAATTTGTGGTTTTACCAATGTGACATGTCATAATTTGAAATGATCACGTTCAAAATGAAAAAAACCACCCGCACGCCAAAATTTGTGCGACAATAGTAAGTGGTTTCTCGAAAACCGCTTGTCCTTCAAATGTTCATTTAAATCACGTTTGAAGACGGATTTTCACTGTTTTATAGTGTTGAATTTAGTTCCTCTTGAAACCCTCTATTTCCGCTCTGTGACTTAACAAGTATGGATCGATTATCAGTCCGATCTCAAACCAAGAAAACAGAGTTTCTTCGATTCCTTCCGAATCCTTCACATAGAGTTTAATATATTTAGATTCTACACAGAATATATATAAACCAAATGAATTTTTGAAGGGTGAAACCCTCCGGGAACTTGCCAAGAACACCAAACTATTATAGTTGTGATTGTGTGGCAGGTTTGTGAAGAGTTTGCATGTTTAAACTTTGAATGGAATGGGTCAAATATTCATTAGCTGTCATATCTTAAAAATGTGAATGTGTAATCAATCTTAATTTTGTAAATGCAGGACAAGTTCTTCAGAAATGGAAGGAAATTATGGAGTCTTCTGCACCCAAGATGCAATCAATGTATTGGACTTCCAATTGTCTTCAGGTGTAGGCCTCAAAATTCCAACTTTTAGGGAGACTGGGCAGTCAATTTTTGCTCAGGGGGATTCAATTTTTGAAGGGGTTGTAAATGAAAGGTTCTCTTCAAAGGCACCTTTTTAATGTAGGGTACATCAATGGTATATTTAGAAAGGAAATCCTATTTGTGTTTATGTGTTTCCAGAGTCCAATGCCCACTCAGAACAACTTTCTGTAGCTCAAGTTTGGGGATCTTCCAATTTGGTGATGGCTATTAATGGAAACAAGCTATTTGTTTTTTATGGTTATCAGGAGGATGGTATCATGACTTGCGATGATATTAGACTTGGGTATTTCAACTCCAACCCCTAAACCTCAAGCAAGCTCGACAACGTTGATACTATGTTGATGGATCTATTTTAGAACTTCCCCACTGTATCAATGATGTTTTATGTTTATCCTTATGGTTTCTGTTATCATTTTGGATATATATTAGTAGATTATGATAAAATTATAGTTATGTTTTATGTATTCTGGGTTATATTAGTTGCAATATATCTATTATATCCCTCTCGAGGGTATATTTTGGCAATGGTTTCGTCTCCTGGGAGAGAGACCAGAGAATTTAATGAAAAATTGTTGGATTAGTTCTCTACCATTATGCGGATACTATGTTGACTAAATAACTTGTACAATTCCAAATCGAATGACTTTGCTGATAACTAATAATTTTCCTGGGCTCCCTACTTAAAAAAATTTCTACAGAAGGATTATGTTTACTTTAATAGGTTATATAAAACTAAACACTTTATGCACCTTGAAGACTTGATTCTAAGACATGATTTGAGTTTTACTGTTTAACTTTCTAGGTGATTTTCAAAAGAATATATAATTCATAATCAAGTTTTTTAAGTTCTAATTCATGACTCTAAACATCCAACGAAAAGAAGACATGCAATTTAAAATTTAGTTCTAGAAATTTTGGATAATCCGAATAGAATGTTCAACTTTTTGTAGACCTATCTACAATCAATAACAATCAAGCTGGAACAATGGAGAATCAAGCAGATGGATACTAAGGAATGGATGTAGCACCGCCAACTACCTTTAGATCTAAGTGAGTGAATCCGACGATATAATCAGTAGAAGTGGGTTGCAACTGATGGAGTTGATGAGAAATATCTTCTTGAAAACCTACCAATGGATCTCTACCGTGATATTAAACGCCATCTATGTTTAGACCTTGTCTTCCGAGTGAGAACTATTGATCCTTACTAGTTGCTTCTATTGATTAATCTACATAAACTAACTGCAACTTTTC
Source organism: Pinus albicaulis (assembly GCA_034641835.2). Taxonomy (NCBI): domain Eukaryota; kingdom Viridiplantae; phylum Streptophyta; class Pinopsida; order Pinales; family Pinaceae; genus Pinus; species Pinus albicaulis. The sequence goes on from CM076580.1 coordinate 1,359,657,182, forward strand.
CTTATTTCAATTTCTTGTAATTGCCAACAATTGAATTGGAAAAGTTGAGGAACAAAGAAATTTGAAAGAGAGCATTCCATTCGTACTTTCGTGGTCGCTCTTCCGATTGTTTCAATTTTTTAAAAATATTTTTAGCCGTGCGTTGGAAGACCAACGCTTCATAAGCATCAGAAGAATGACGTTCCTTTTTTTAAAAATATTTTTACTGTGTTGTCGGAAAATCGATGTTTCCAAATGTCAGAAGAGTGACGTTCCTTTTTTAAAAATATTTTTACTATGTCATCGGAAAAGCGACGTTTTTAGACGTTGGAAGAGCGACGTCTTTTTTTTTATAAATATTTTTACCATTTCGTCGGAACAACAATGCCTCATAAACGTCAGAAGTGTGACGCCTTACCTTTTCATCGGGTTTGCGACATTTGGCACACAACTTCGGAAATGCAACAGTATCAACATATTTATCGATATTTCGACATTTGGCACCAAACGTCAGAAATGCGATGTTGTTTACATTTGTGTCAATCTTGCGACATTTGGCACATAACGTCGGCATTGCGAAGTTTGCGTGAAAACCTTATAAGCGTAAAAAATGCGACAGTTCGGTATCATTGGAATATCGACAGTTGTAGTGTCTCGGAAGACCAACTCTTACAAAACGTCAGAATAGCGACGATTTGGCGAACGTCGGAAGAGTGACGGAAGTCTCGAAACGTTGAAATAAGTGTTGCTCTTCCAACGCTTTATTGAAGTGTCGGAATTGCGACGTAATGGCTAACCACGTTTTTCCCCGCCTCACACTGTCGCTCTTGCGATGCCTATGTGTTGGAATAGCGACGAATTGGCCGTAAAAAATTGGCGCCAAATGTGCTAGTGAATTCTTATCTCAAAGATATTACTTCCCCTAAAGTACTCACTGAGAAAAGCTCCACCAAATTGTCCTATATCTATTTTCAAAGTTCTAGTTTTGATACATAGGGGATGAGATAGTCCTTTATGGATTCTATAAGAATCCTATGGGTTCTTATGTCTCCATTCATGTATTTGTAATGTGATTGTGTATATTATTTTGAATGTCTAGTTTCTAACCCTTTTATATAGTCAATGACTTCATTCTCAAGGAGATTTAGATTTGTCCTTTTCTTCCAAGCAAGAAAGTTTTAACTCCAACCAATTTGTTGCTTTCTTTACTTATAAACATTGTGATATATTCATATGAATTCATAAATATACTTACTTGAGTACATTATTTTCTTCTTCTACCAACTTCCTTGTTTATGATGATGATCAAGGATGGCTTGATGACAACTTCAACAAAATCATGATTTGATAAAGTCTCCAATAATGTTGACTTGGATTCAATCATGAGATAGCTTTATATTCCTTGAAGATAAATATCACCTATTTTATATTTCTTTTCCCTTTTAAAGGACCTTGATGTAAAAGTTCTTTGAGTAAGGTCTTTGATATTCTTCACATGTCTTAAGGGATTTCCTAACTTCTTGCAAACTGCTCCTTCTTGAATGAACAAAGACATTCTTAGATCTAGAGATCAAGTAGATCCTCCTTTTAGTATTGACGTCTTCTTGAAAATTGATCTTTGATGTCTTCCTGGAAATTTGAACCTTGTGCCTTCTTGCTAAACTACCCTTTCTTATCTTCAACACCTTAGCTCTGATACCATGTTGGTAAATTAAGGCTTTTATTAAAATTTCCCTTTAATGATAATTACTTGTGACTTCTTTATGCTTCTTTCAATTAGATCTTATCTTCGTTATATTATTACGTTCTTAATCAAGTAAATTATCAAATGCCCAAGAGACAAAAATGTTTAGGCTTGCAAGCAAGGGCCAAAACCTCACCCTATTCTAGAGGAGAACCCGAAAGTATTTCTTCTTATAGATCTTGAATTGACGAGTACCATTACCATGACACATGCCCTTGACACTAGTATGCCTCCAAGACCCTTGTCACTTCGCTTCTAGGCTCCTTATGATTAACTTCTTTTCTGCACTGTCTTGCACTAGCCCTAGAGAGTCTCGGTCCCTATCCTTCTATTCTTTCTTCCTTAATATAGCCTTGGTCACCTAGAAAATCCTCCTTGGCTTACCTCTAGTAACCTTGTTGCCCTAGTCTGGGAATTCTTTCTTAGTTGTGATGCATTATCCTCCACGATGTGTATATGCCCTAGTATCTTTCCAAATAAGGCGATCCAAGACTGAGTCTCACACTGATTGCAGCCTCCTTTATGCACTGTATACTTCTAAGATATCCAAGATATATTAACTAGGTAAGAGACCTGAGTTATCTTCTCCTTGCACTCCTTGCAAGGTCCTTATATTTTCCTCTCAAGACGCTTACTGCAATTTAGATGTGTGACCCAAAACAGAGATCCCAAATTGCTATCCCAAGATGGATATCCAAAGGATCTCTCTTCCTTCACTAGATAAACTTTTCTCCTCGTTGTATTGTATTCTCCTCTATGCATCTGATTGCAAACCTTTTCCTTTATGTGATTTCAGACTTCTCTAAATACATATCTCAATAATGAGATTAAATTCCTATATATAGGTATCGTCTCATTACATTAGGCCGACATGATTATCTGTGTATAGGCCGACATGATTAAGGATACTTTTCATGGTATTTGAGCCTACTTTTGGAGCATACTGACAAGGTCTTGGAGCATACAATTACATCAATAATTTTTCCCTTTACAAGTGTAACAACACTTCATATACATGACTCTAAATTATATATTTATGGCAAGATGACAAACCCCTAAATACATCAATAAGAAATCTTTGACTTATAATAAAATATCCTTGCCCATGAAACCCATGAGGCAAGCATTACAAAATAAATTTTATTATATTTGTCTTCTTCATTATGTAAATTCATAATTACAAGTGATTATGACGATCGAACCTAGTTACACTTTTCAACATATCCAACTAGCTATGTATAAATGGATCTTTTAAATCCAAGGATTCATAAGAAAAACATGGAAAATACTCACCTAAAGTATCGAAAACCTGAGAAAGAGGATTGGCTTGGGGTCCAGTGGATGAAAAGCCAAAAAATAGACATGGCCTTGGAATAAAAGTTATAGCCATTGATTTCACATTAGTGTACTGCTCCTCCAGGTAATTCATGATTTCCCGAAACCCAAAAATCTTGCCCATATCTATCTATAAGGCTCTCAACACAAGGTCCTCCAATTCCTATTCCAAGTACCACATAATATTCCTTGGTATTCCCTTCATGAAACATGCAGTTTTGGCACCTTAGGTTGATTTTTCTGAGGTAGGGATATTCTCAGGTATGTATGTGCTGAGTCAATTAGAATATATGATATAATTTCTCTTTTCCCTAGTGATTCCATGACAGAATTTATAGAATAGGTATCCAATGACCTTTGGTCTAGCACTTGCCTCACTCCTTTCATAAATGCATATGAGAAGGAATATTCCATAGAATTGGCAGGGACTGAATAAGATCATAATGATTGCATCTCATCATCATTAAAAACTTCTTATGGCCGTATGCAAGATCTAGAAAACTAAACCATATTTTTATATCAAAATCTTCTTATATTAAACATTTATTGAGTGGAGTGGAGTCCCCTGCAAATAGGAATGATACCATCAAGATTCTTCAGGCCATCTTCCCATGTTTTGTGTCCATATTTTGTTGAATCATTAACATGGAAAGCACCTCCCTTCATGACATCATCAGACTTAGTGGATAGTTGACCCTTTTTGTGAGGCAACCTTTTGAGGGCCTTACCAACTAGGAATTCACTTGAAAAAGGTCCATATGTTTCTCCTAAGCCTGATTTGGAAACTTATGCACTTGCAACATAAATTGATAACTTTTCCCTACCACCATCTGAATTATCACTCACCCTTTGGCTCCCTTTATATGGATTTCTCAAAGACTCCACTGTATCTTATTACTCTACTAGTGCGGTATCAACTGCTTCCAAGTCATCAGATTTTTAATTATTTTCATTTTTATTTTCCATATTCAATTATACCCACATTTCCAATTGTTTTAACATATTAGTGAAATATTGGTTGTAATCTTCAAATTTCTAACTTGAAAGAATTTTTCCTTCAGCCTTCAGTTTTTGCCCCCGAATTTTCATCCTTAATATCACCCATAGCTTGCGAGAGTCATGCTATGATACCACTGTAATGTTCCCAACTGGGAAATGCTTAAAATGGTAGTGATTTTAGTGTGTCTTTTCTATGTAGTATTTTTTCAAACACTCCATGAAATTACTGATGTTGAAATGAGTTTAATTTTTACTGTTCATATGCAATACACTGTGGAGAAAAATGGAAACCATACTTCATACTAAGCACTGTATCATGTATTTTAAATTAGAGAAAACAAGTAAATTATTGTCATACATAATCACAAGATAGATTGGGTAGTACATTATCACCAAAAACCATTATATTGCAGACCTAGAAAATATGTGACAAGCCTTCACTAATCGTCTTCAAATATGATAGGAAAATATAGTGCACTTGAAAGATATAACTTGATATATCTTCCACGGGAATTCCCAAAACACGGCTTGCACAGGATCAACTACAGTAATGAAACAAGTGAACTTTTCAATACTCATCCACAACAGAAAGCACAATTTTTCATTGGTGGAATTTCGATCCCTTAAGAAGAATAATGTGACTAGTAATGCACTGGTCAAGGATTGATAGGAGAATGCCCACGTTTTAATACCTTAGAGACACCATGAATGGAAATAAATACGCTATCCCAGGCACAAAGCATCCATCTTGAAGGGAATATACACAACCAACAATAAATTGTTTTCAATCCTCCTCAACCTAGATAAACTCATTCTTTCTTACCTCTGTTTCTCAGTCCAAAATCTAGAACAATTTGTACTCCAAGGAAGTGATGAACTTAGCTAGCGAGGTGGTGAAATCACAACCCATTCACTTAAGTGCAACCTGATTCCTTGGGGAAGAAACATCAACCTCTTTAATACCATAAAGAGTATGGATCATTGCTTGGAAACTCGACCTAGAGTGCAGAATTGGAGACCTCATATTAAAGGAGTGGTGGTATATGGAATAAATGGAGTAGGAGCCAAAAAGTGGTATAAATTACAACAATTTTTGGAGGATACTGAAGTGAATATCAGGAAATCTAATAGGGAAGGTGAGGGAGGACTCAATCATAATGTTGGGGCTGATTTTGTGCAAAAGGAGAAGGTCACTACCAGTGAATTTGGAGGGGATGATGTTGGAAGAAGGTGATTTTCTTGTACTCTGTGTTTACTATAATGGAAGCTAGTACTTGTTTTTCTTTTTCTTATGTTTTTCTATTACATAGTAACTACTATGTAAAATTTTGAAAAGGTGAGCAAGCATGCGGATAAACTAGTTTATTTCTATATCTCATCCCTAGGAGAAAAAGGTGTTGAGGTAATTTATTGTGAGAAAATGTAGAATCTTTTTTCCATTTTCATCAAGAAACAATTAGATTCTATATATAACCAAGAAAAGGTATAAATTTTGGCAGCAGTAAGATTAGCTCAGAATCCTTTCAATGAAGAGTTTCAATCCCTTACATTAGGAATTGTACACATTGTTTATGCTAATGAAGGTTCAAGAAGGTACTTGAGGGAAATTGGTTTGGAAGTTGTGTTCACTTCCACTAGAGTGAAGTACCTTACATGATAAGGCTATTGAATATGATATTGGTATATACTTTGAAGCAAATGGACATGGAACTAATTTATTTATTTATTTTTCTAAGGAATTCTTACTATAGTTGAAAGAATTCGATGAAAATACTTCTTCCTCATCAACTAGTTTGTTTTATTGTAAATGGGCGCCAGTAATTGAAATATTTCTAGTATTTATTCTAGTAAATAGAGAATGTGATAATATGAGTATTTTTCATTCAATACACTTCTTTGAATTTATCTTCATGACTCATAGCAGAGGAGGTTCGTTCAAAGATTTCTGGCCATCAATAGTTTGGTCAATCAAGTAGTCAGGGATGCATTGTGTGGCTTGTTTTTGGTAGAGTTAATTCTGCACTCTATGGGATGGTCCATTCAAACATGGATTGCACTATCTCTGGTCATCCCAGCAGACAATTGAAGGTTTTTTCTTTTTATTTTATTATTATTATTATTCTGTATATATATATATATATATATATATATATATATTCTTCCACTTTACACATTTAGCTCTAATGTGTCTTGGACTCATTTTTGTCTTTCACATAAGGAACTATCTTTTGTATTCTAAAAGGTTCTTCATACAACTATTATAGTTAGTAGTGTTTTAGAAGTAGAATGTGCTGAATATATTTAAGTGATTGTGTTAATTTATATATGTTTAGATATTTGTATTATTATGTTTTTTTATTTGTGATAACATATGGTCCCCCATTGACTTAGTTTATGTGGAACATCAAAATTTTGTGTCATGTGCCCATTGATTGCACTGTTTCCATTCACTAGAAAAGAAATTGACAAATTTTTGTATACAAAAACATGAGTGCTACATAGTAAGTGAGAGATATTAAACATTTTTTACTTGTTATCCCTTAAAATGACGTTGGAATCTTATAAATCCAAAATTATATAACTGTATCTAATATAAATAATTCTCTTTAGGTGCATATGTAACCTACTAGGGTGAATTTAAATATGAAACCTTATTCGGGAAAATTGGTGCAAAAACTCTTAGCAGGTGGGACACTCTAGACAAGAAGATGGACTCTACAGCTTCAAATACCATTCATAGTAGGATTTAACATGTACTTTGAGGTCCCCTAAAATGTTTTGTTAATGTCTTCAAAGGTGGGTGTGAAGGTGTTTGCACACTACTAAAAACATGTTGTATGTACTATTTCAAAGATGAAATTAGTATATCATGGAACAGAAAATTACATCACATGAATAGCAGGGTTACTGGGAAAATCCTGCCCTAAAATAACCTAAAAAGAAAGCATATGATCTTATGGCCAAGATAAAGGAAATCAACATCAAAACACTAATTTTGGCTCTCATGAGAAAATTCGTTGACTTCTTTAAGCTCCTTAGCTCCCCTACGTTAAAATAAGAGGGGTCATCCTGAAAAGTAACTTTACATGGATGCTTCCATAGACAACAAATATTAATCAATAGTATTAAATGCGATAGGGATTTGTAGCTATCCAAAACCTTTTCAATGTAATCCAAAAGAGGCCTTTTCCACAAAACTAGGGTTTTGAAGGATTGAAATTCAACCATAAACCATGCCTAAAAGATCAACCCAACATCTCCAAAATATATCCTTGACCTATTCCTCATTTCCACACACAAAAAAAGAAACATTTGTCATACAATATATCTTCTTTATGAATTTTACTTTTGGTAGCCAGCACTTGATGGAGCAGAAGCCACCTCTAAATTTTGTGCTTAAAATCCAAATTTGATTTCCAAATGGACTGACATCACCTCAATCCATTTGGAAATATCTGAGACACAATATCTAAAGCTAAATTCCTCCTCAGGATCCTACAACCAAAATCCATTGGGTATAGTATAATAAACTGCAACACAAGATCTTCGATGCTTGTTGGGTAGAGACTAACTAATTGTTGTCACAATATGGTATAATATTTGTATTTTCATACCGAAGAATTGTGATGTTATTTATTTATTTCCATGTTTGAGGTATAGTAGGATATTGATGTTGTGGGAAAGTTGCACAATGCTTAAATCTTCCATTCTTTTATTGAGAGAGTTTGTCTCAATCAAGATCAGTTGGGATATAAGAGTTGTGCTCTGCATGGTTGTTGGTTCCTGTTCCTAGGATTTCCTTGAATCACATCCTCATTATTATCATGTATTTGTATCCATCTGTTAGTCATCAGTAATTTTTGCTATTTGTAGATGACTAAATATTTATCCTAGATTCTAAAAACAACATTCCTAGAATATTGTGAGTTTCAGAAATCTCATTGCCTTCATTATCCTTATAGAAAATTTTTCACCATTCAACTAGCTTGCCATTCCATGGTCAGCCTACTACTCCTAAAATACTTCTTGTGTGCTTTTACCTACCTTTGTTCTTGTAGATGACTAGGGTTTTTTAGGGCATTTTTCTTGGTTTCATGACTTCCATGATCAAATCATCAACAAGGCTTGTATCTTGATGCTCTTACACCTTTCCCTATCCTTAATATACCTTCATAAACACTTCCCATCACTCCTATCCCTCAAACTCATCATTTTTCTACAAAACCTAGCCTATTGCTACAATTTGACACTTTTCAAGACTATGCATGTGTTTTTCCATTTTGGACCCTTTCCCCTCACTCAATCCTTGAAATTCCACTTTCCCCTACTCTGTAACATCTATCCCTATCCCTAAAAATTTCCCCAAGAATTTAGAAAACCCTTAACCCCTTCATTCCCCTCCCTCTACAAGGTAGTCCTAAATCCCCTATTTTGCCTACACCAAACCCTAATTTCCTCTCCCAACTAAGCTAGGGTTTGCTATGGAAAAGAGGCATAGGAGAAAAGGATCCATATGATAGGTCATATCAGAAATAATAAAGTCATACCAACTCATAAACATCATGCCTCCATCATTTTCCAAGAATTCATACCAAGAGTCAAGCCATTTGTCACTCATAGGGCCATTTTTTATTCAAACTATGTTTTTAACCAAACAGAGATGAATTTGAAAAAAGTGAGAGAGGTTTCTTTCCACCCTAGGTCCAAGAAGAAAAAAATCCTTCATATTTTACACAGGAATCATTTTTTGGGAGAAATGTCAAAAATACAAGTGTCAAGGGAGAATTGTTGCACTTCTGGAGTGACATTAGGAAAACCATTTTTTCCATAACTGGAATGTCCAAATTACTTGCTTGATACATAAAATGACAACTATACTAGAATATATTTCCAATGAGCTATCATGAGCTCAATTTGGAGTTGAGGAAGGAATCCAAAAGTTGTCTACACTAGCACTCTGCATTTATGTACCATCATTCATCACTTTTTAACCAGTCTTGGGAGAATCAACTTTTGACAGGTCAAATCAACTCCAATCAAGGAAAAAAGGTACATTTCCAAAGTAGATAGGATATGATTTCCAACGAGCTAATATGGGCCCAATTTGGACACCGGGAAGGCCTCCAAATTCCCTCTGCCAAAAGGCAATGCGCTTTCAAAAACAGGCGTTGCGCCTTCAAAAAATGGCGTTGTGCTTTCAGAAATAGGCACTGCGCCTTCAGAAACTGGTGCTGCGACTTTCGACAGGAGAAGCTTCTAATTCCTCTAAAAACTCAAATCACCTCAAAAGCTTCCAAAATCTTTCTCAGGATCCTCCAAACATATTGAGGGCTAAGTACAAGTTATCCACCCATCCTTCAAGCATTTTTTCATTATTTAAATGAATGGAATCAAACCCTAAGGAGAAAATAAAGTTAGAAGGCTTCAAAGATAAAGGGAAGAGCCACTTCAGAGTTTTAATAATACCTAATAAGTGAGAAATGTTCAAGGACATAGACAAGCCAAAGAAAGTAAGCCTTGTGACTCAAACAAAATCTGCAGAGAAAGGAGGTAAAGAGTATCACTGGACAAATTTTGAATTATAAATTTAGGTACCTGCAAATCAGAAGTGGCCTAAGGAGGTGAAAGGCATTGTTTAAAACCCATGGTAGTGGAAAAAGATTTTTTTGTCTCTAAGGTGTCAAAATTGAACTCATCAAAGCCCTCAGCATTACAGAAGGATGTCAAGTTCACCATATCAGCAACCTACGGAGAAAATAGAGAAAAAATGATTAGAAAGAAAAAGGTAAGAAAGACAGATTGAATGTTATAATGAAAAGAACAGGAAAATTTGAAAATATTACTGTGTACAACCCTTCAAAACATAAAGTTAATATGTGAAACTCAAGGAGAAAAAGGAAAGGGCCATTTAAATGATTTTTAGCCACCTACAACAAAAAAGGGTCAATGGGATATCAGTTAAAAGAAAAGGAGCTCAAAAACATTAGCAAAGTGGATTCTCTAATTTAAATTTATTTTCCTCGGATATAAAGGACCTTTTTTCCCTTCACCCAACTCATTATGAATTTGCAAAAATAGTCAGAACATCCAAGGGAGAAATTTGGGCATATGAGCAAGTCTGCTTGGTGCTGCGTTCAGGCAGGCGCTCTGCGTTCAGTGCATGATGTTGCGTGTTCAGGATATTTTTCAGTGAAAAATTGCACTGCACTGCGCGTTCAGGGACACATGCTGTGTCTTCTTTCAAGTGCTACCCGTTCACCTAGGACAACCCGATAGACCCAGAAAACGTTCAGGCGGTGCGTGTTGGGGAAGCCCGACAGGCCAAGAACGTGGTCAAGCATTGCGCCCAGGGAATTCCACACCCAGAACCACATGCAGGTGCTATGGGTTGGGTAGGAAGACCTAGAGACATGTGTAGGTGCTACGCGTTGGGCACAGAGGACTCGAATATGTGTGATGGTGTTGCGCCTTGGCCAGAAGCTCCTCCACCTATAAATGCTAAAAAACAACAAAAAAGACTCCTCCAAGATGCATCAAAGGACTTTCAAAGGCATTAAAAGCTGGTAGGTGGATGTTTAGCCTTGTCCTCCAATAAATTTGATGATTTGATGTTTGAAGGAAATTTACCAAACCCGAAGGATTAGAAACCCACATCTTCATGCTAAACCCTGTTTAAACCTCCAAGCAAGAATATATCAATCAAGTAGGGTATGAAGTAGGGTAATTGCAGCGAGTTGAAGATTAACCCTTCATCAAATATTAATGGGCTCATTCATACACCTACACCTTCCTCTCCCTCACTTGAAAAGTATGCCTTTCACCCTCATTCCAAATCATTCCTCATACTAAAGTTTCACAAGCAGAGCTAGGGTTGTTTAAAGACTGCAGTAATCAAAATGGCACTGGAAGGAGGGAATATTAGTAATGAAGAAGGCCAAGTACCTAGGAGGAAAAAACACAGAGGTGGGAAGGTTAATAGGTTTTAACCCGAAGACACTATGGCACTTAAAGCCTCTCCTATGATTATCACATGATTCCAAAATGTAGGGTGTTTCCAGATTTTTGAAAAGGTCCAACAAGTGCAAATTCACCCTGAGCTCACTAGGTTGTTCATCCTCAACCTACATAATAAATAAGTGAATCTTCCAGGGGTAAAATTTGAGCTGTCATCAGATGCCATTTATAGTGCCATTGGAATGCCTAATGTTGGTGAAAAATGGTTCAAAAGAGAAAATTTGGACATTAGTTGCTATGAGCCATTCCTTAAACCTAGGTACAAAGAAGGTTGCAAATCTATTTTCCCTTTTTCACACTTGCTGGAGAGGTATGTGCCCTTGATGAGGGTCGTCATGAAATATTTTACCTGTGAGGGAAGGTACTCTAGACTCTACTGCTATCATATCATATTTCTCATGCACTTCACTAGGGTCAAGATGCTTCATTTAACCTACTACCTCCATAGGAGTATTGACAAGATGTCTTATGTTTTACAAAAGAGGAGCTACTCCCAGTAAATGCAAAGTTTTTTCCATCACTCCTTGATCAAGATGATTATGCTACATTCGTTGGAGCAAAAAGGCATATCATGGGAGGTGTTCATTGCTCATGAGGTCTTCACAAACCCACAGCCCCATCATCAGCAAAATTTTCCCTCATCATCTCATCCTCCTCCCCCTACTCCTCCTTCACCTCCCACTGATCATGCGTCATCATCCACACATGTGTCCTCACCTCAAGGAAACCTTCTTTCCTCACCCTCTCCCAATGCCGAGTCATATCAAGAAGGGAGTGACAATAAGCAGTCAAATGAAAATGAGAAAGAGGGTGATGATGAATCAAGCCAGAACAAAGCAGGAAGCATGGAAACTGAAGGTAGTGATGGGGATAATGGTGAAAATGAGACTAGGAGCCATGATAAAATTGAAAATAGTGAGGCTCTTAGTGACAAATAAGATAGTAATGAAACAGAAAACACGGAGAAAGAGGGAGATGATAACAGTGAAGAAAATGAAGAGGCTGATAGTGGAAATGAATATCACAGCAATGATGAGGCAAGCAGCTACAATGAGGAGCAAAATGAAAGTGCAGAAAGCAGTGCAAATGTAGAGGAGAGCAGTAATCATGACGATGATGATAAATATGATGTTGGCACTGATCAAAATATTCATGACAACAATCATAATGGAAATGGAGGAAGTGAAAACCGTGAGCCACACAGTGACAGTGATGCTAGTTCAGAGAGCAAGGCCAAATACAGTAAGATTCATAGTGGTGCAAATAACAATGCAGAAATTAGCGAGGAGGCAAACAATGATGAAAATACTAATGATTGTACACCTAGCAGCCAAGGTAATGAAGAGATGACATCAATGAAAGTCATGACACCTTTAACAGTGAAAACACAAATGAATAAAGGAGTCAAGAAGACATGGAGGTGGATGCCAATAAAGATGAGGCAAATGAGGAAGAAAACAGCCAAGGTAATGATAATGATAGTCAAGATGGCAACCATGATGAAGACACCAAAATGACCACAATCAAACGTTTTGCCTCAACATACCAAATGGGAGAAAGACATGTGTTTGCTACCTGTAAAAGGCAAGAGACCATGCCTTCCACTTCTATCAAGCAGCTAGATAAAGGAAAAAAAAAAGGTGAAGAAAGATAAGAAAGGTAAGCATGGAACTAAACAAAAATCTGAATTCATTGACCTTGACAGTGAAAATGAAGATAAGGAAATGGTCACTAGCATACTGCTCCAGAGCAATGATGCAGAAATTAGGGATCTAGAAAGAAGCCTTGGCATGGAAATGTATAACATTGATTATTATAAGAATGAAAAAAAGCAGTTGAAGAATACAAAAAGGGAGGTTGACCTCCAAAATAAGATGACCAAGCACTATGCATTGCAAAATCAAATTGCAAGGGCCAAGCGCAAAGGAGCCCTTGTTGAAATAAAATCACTCAAGGAGGAAAAAGACCAAGAAAACCTTGGAATTCTTTCTGAAGCTTCTCTACAGTCCCCCAAAACCCCATAAGGGAGATGTCTACCAATTTTGTTAATTTTTTGACAATTCTTGGTTTTTTGCTAAATTTTAGGCTTAAAGGCACAACACCCTTGGCACTATGCCTTCACCTCAGGAATCCTCAGGAGGAAAAATTTACATTTTTGGAATCCTTAGCTCAATTACAACATTCTCACAATTTTTCAAAGCATTTTGAGTAGTTTGGTCCCTCAAAAGGCCCAAAAACATGTCATTTTTCACCTTTTGCCTAGTTTTCAGGACTGGCGTTGCGCCTTGAGAAACCTTGGGAGATTTACCTTTTGAATAGGTTAGTTGAGCCCAATCAGAAAAAAGGGCATTTTTGGAAAGTACACTCAACGAGTTTTTCAACGAGCCATTAGGGAGCAAATTCCGACATTAAGAAGGCCATCAAAACTTGGCTGCAAGTGGACCTAGTTTTCCTGTGCATGCGCTACGCCTTCAGACCTCACTGCTACGCCTTTAATGTGAAAAAAGTGAACAAAAGACACTCGTTTATGGAAAAATAATATTTTAGTGTTTTTGGGGGAAAATAACTTCAAAGTTAGGTGTTAGGATTTATTTTTGCATTTATTTCATGAGATATTTTGTGTCTTGGGCCTTGCATGGTCTCTTAGACATAAATGACATTTATGGGTGTTTTTGACATTTTCAAACCCTAGTTAGGTTTTTTTCCCTCCTTTTCTAGATAAATAGAGCATAAGGGCCTTATTATAAAATGTTGGCATTTGATGACTCTTGGGAGCAATACATAGTTTTTGGAGATTGAAGAGAAATTGGTGTTGTGGAATTTGTGGATGGCTTGTTTTGATTGATGATGGAGAAGGCTTGCTTGCAGGATCCCTGAGCATGGTTAATGGTGATGTGCTTCTATTCAGTTCTTGTTTTCTTATGTATCATTGTGTTACATCCTTCTATATTGCATTAGGACAAAGGTTTTAGACTAATAAATGTTTTTCAAAGGCACCTTAGCTATGTATGTTCTTCACTGCCTCTATGTTTTCCTCTGCTAGGTCAGTTTAGCGAATTCTTAGTTTCTCTCTAGACCCAACCAATCTTGTTTATCTTATGAATGATTCAATATAGTAGATATCAAATATTTTTTATGGTTATCCCTTCTTGTTTTATGTCACTAAAACATTGTTCTTGAGATCTTTCTTTGAAGTATCACTAATTAGGTTTTTCTGAAGAGGCTATGTTTTGATCATACCCTTTGTTCATTCTTGAAAGGTTGCTTTGGAGGCCTCTATGGCTATGATCAATGATGTCTAGGAGTTCCCTCTTCTTTGATCTATGTTATATGTCTATCTTAAATGTTTTCTAACCTTGAAGGTGAAATCACTAGAAGTTAAATAAGTTTCTTGCCTTCTTTAGTTCACTGGATTGTTTGTCTTAAATTCTTATTTGATTGATTTTAATCAAAGAGTTATTGGTTTTCCCCGTCTTATGATTATTTATTTATGCTAAATAGTGTTAAAGGCCCTTCTTGTTAAATTGTTTGACAAAGGATTCTTAACTGTCCTTTTCCCTACTTTGTTCACAAACATCATGTTCATTTCATCTCACAAAAACCTTGAAAATCCATTTGACCATGTTTGAATTTCCCTATGATGCACCCTGATTCATGGTTGAACTTTCCATGACTTTTTATAGACTCCATAGCCCAATGACTTGAAGATTTCCTTACTCCATCTATTCTACTTGATTATTTAGCCAACCAAAACAAAAAAAAAAAAACCCTAAAGCTTAACAACTAGCCTAAAATTAACACTAAAAGAAAACAAGTTCACATCCTTTGCACAAAATAGAGAGAGCCCTCTCTGAGTCCAGGAAGGCTACCTCCTAGGACTCCAAAGAATGGTCTGATGTTACCCCTGTTCATTTTTTCTCACCAATCTAAAAAATTATGGGGACCTAACATAGTGGCAATCACGGTGAGAATTTCTGTGTAAGTAACAAGCTTATACATCCTTAGAGAATTCAGAAGCCCTTGTCAAACACTGTCTACTGATTTATTGCCACATCATTGCCTAACATAATGGTGATCACGGTGGGACCTTCTGAGTTAGTGACAATCTAAGTATTCCTTAGGACATCAGAAAACCCACAAAAATCCTTAGATTGGTATTTAATTGTTGATGGTGGACAACAAGCATATATTTAAAACTATAATCATCATCCACCTGGTGACTCCGCTAGTCTTCAGTAGCCCTGTTCACCTCACTAGTCTTCACAGACTCCCCTAGGAATGCATTAATCAATCCTAGTATTGTTGATGGTGGACATCAAAGTTGAAATCTTCCACCTGGCGACTCCACAAATCTCAATAGACCTAAAGACTCCATTGGTAGAGAACTCTAGATTGGTTGAAGAGATACAATGACCCTTTCTAATTTACAAACATAGATCCAAGGATACAAAGGAGATATGCTCCAATTAACAACGATGACATCCCTAGATTTCCACACAAAATGCCTCAGATAAATTGGTTTTCAAACCTGCCTATGTTTCAAGATGAAAAATTTGATGACCCCTTGTTACATCTCATCAAATTTCATATACATGTATGGAGGTTAAAAGTTGAATGGCATGAGGACTGCCTCATGGAAATGTTCATGGGGACATTAGAAGGTAAGGCAAGATAATGGTATGAAGGTCTGAAACTGTGTAGTTTGTTTTCCTTAAAATATCTCCACAAGATGTTCTATGAGCATTATAAAGAAAATTTTCCATCTCTGTCATTAGCTGAAAATTGTTGTGATCAATCTGAATACTTCATACAATATCTTGTAAACATTGATGAAGATTTACGAAATTGGCATCCTGAAAATATATTAGAGGAGGTTCAGGAATTTCATACTCAAGTTAACTGTCATAAAAACCAAGAGGAGTTAGTTGAGGAAGAAATCAATCAAAATATAGAAGAAACCCCACATGATCTCTCTGAAGGCACAAGTGATGACTTACCATCTCTTCTAGGAGAGGCTCAAGAAAACATTTAGCCGCAAAATTAGCCTTCACAAGAGAAACAGAACAATTGTAGTTATATCCAAAGAAAGAAAGAAATGCCTCCTCTTTTAACTAAAGAGGAAATAAATCAGACTCTAAACATGCAGCCAACCTCTAAACCTTCATATGAGTAGAACATTTCTATTCACTCTCCTACTAATCCCAACTACCATAGATCAGAAAACAGATGTGTAGATCAATCCAAATAAAAACCATATGATAATCCAATATGTTTTATTGGTGAAATTACTTGTTTTGATGGTTTTCCAAAGTTTGATCTGTATGATGATAGTGATGTTATCCGAATAGAAGCTAATCTTGTAGAGAAATCAACAGTTGGTTTTTGGGAGAAAGTTCATTTTCATCCACTTGGAAATAGTAAACTTCAGCTATGACATTGATGAGAAAAGTATAGAAAATTTGGAAGTAAGTGAAGCATCTCTGCCTTTTTGTTCTAATTCATTTCAGTCCATCAAGAATAATTTTCATGTGATTGGAAACCAGTAGTCTTTTAGTTTTGATGTTGAGGTTGGGGAAGATAATGAACTTCTTGAGCAAGTTTCTGATGAGGGGCCTTTTCCTGAGATGGTTGAGGAAATCATTGGTGACATAGAATTTTCCTTAGCAATAGATTTGTAGCCACCAAGTCCCATTGAATTTCAAATTTCAGATGAAGGCTTGGAAGTTGATAATCAAAAAAGAGTTTTTCCGCTGCCTTCCCAAGAGGATTTACTGCCAAAGAGTAATCCTGCCCATCAACATAATGACCTTCACATAGATTTCACCCTACTAAATTAGAATTCATAAGGTTTGTTGGAGGATAATATTGCAATATATGATGAGGCTGCCAACATAGATGATCACGAGGAAGAGGTGGAGTTTCTTGTCCAAAATATTCCCAAGCATAGCCAAGTGAAGGAAGGAGTAGTCTTGAATGAAGTCTATTTCTCAAATCCTCTAAATCAGGTATTATTCCAAGATCCTTTTGCTGCTTGATTAGAGACATTTGAAGAGGGAGTAAAAAATATTAGGAGCAGTTTGATGCAAGGTATAAGAAAAATTTTAGTCACTACTATTCAAAAACAAGTAAGGTGGGAGTGGCCTTTTGATTTTTTCAGCACACTCAAAGAACTGAGCCAAGATCACTTATGGAACCATATACTTGATTGGCTATATTGGAAAAGAGAGTTCACCAAATGAATATATATCATGTATAGGTTAGATTAGGATAGATAGGAATGCAAATAAGCTCATCACTATGAGCATATTTCTAGTCTTTAGTCTTAGAAAGTTGATCCAAAATGAAAAAAACAAAAACAGAGAAAAGAAGAAAAAGAGGGAAGATTTAAAGAAGAGGTACAACCCCATACCGAAAAAAGAGTTTTGTTGAAAGTGAGCAAGGCTAAATTCCACTACTAGTTGAGAAAAGAGTCTTGTTTAGTCATCTAGCCTAATCATGACTGAACATGTTTTAAATTTCTACTGATAGGTTAGTGAAAAAGGACTTGTTAAACCATTTAATCTTGACTTGTCTGTAGGTTAGACTAAGAAAATATTTTTGGTTCCAAATGCTCAAATATGAACCAAAGAAGAGAGAGAGGGATGCATAAAAAATTCCAAATCATATCCCTCATGTTTTCATTTTTACTTTTTGGAAATAATGTTTGTGTGCAGCTTGTCCAAAATTGCACCGCCCATGACAAATCAGCTTGCTTAATCCTGGTTTGGTCATGTTTTGAATTTCATGTCAATAGGATAGAGAATAGATTCTGTCAAACATCTTAATCTTGACAGATAAGTAGACTACGCAAAGAATAAAAAGTTCATCAGCCTAATCTGAACTTTGGAAGTGATAAGGATACAAGTAGATAATTTGTTTGCTTTCAAAAAAAAATGTCAACGGTTTGCCAGTCCAAGTGCACCCACAAGAAGAAAAAATGATAGACAAGGTATGATGGGTAGGTAGAGATGAGGTTGAAGAAACCATGACTTTCAGATTCTTAATATCATAGTTTCAAGAGAACATCAGCAAATGAAGGAAGAGAGATCTTCCCATTGGATAAGGTACTGGTCTTCAAAACTCAAAGATTTGATATCTGAAGTTCTGGACACCTCCTGAAAAGGAGCTGCCCTCCCCAAGTGGAGCCACTATTATTCATCAATATTTTTTACTATTTGTAGATGAATAAAGGGTAAAAATGCGAAGTTGGGTAACAATTTTGTGAGAATTGGGGCGAAAAACTATTTTTCTCAATAATTCGGTCGAAATTTTGTAAAAGTTCGACCGAAATATTCAAGAGTTTAGCCAAATTTTCGAAAGTAGTTTGGCCAAAATCATTCTGTTGTTTACATTGATGGCATCTTGACAGCGTGGGCAAACAAATTTTTGGCCGAAGATGGGAAAACTGGAAACAAAAGTTTAGCCGAACTAATAGTTCGGTCGAACTTTTAAAATTAGTTCGGTCGAACTTTTTCTTATAAATATAATGGTCCACAAACCTTAACGAATTTCTTATGAAAATATGTCTCGCATCTGTCTTTGTCTTGCTTTATTGTGGTGTTGATGTTTTGCTATTGCGGTGTTGATCCGTTAACCTCTGTTGTGGTGTTGCAGTTTCCCTTTTGAGGTATGTGTCTGTTGGGGTGTTGTAGTTGCCATGTTTCCTCAGTTGATTTTTTGTTTGTTTGTTTGATTTTAATTTAATTGTTTTTGTTTTCAGGGAATTCGGTCCAGGCTTCATCCTCGTGCGGCTTCGTCTGCGAATTTCTGTGAATTGATCTCCAGGCTTCATCCTTGTTGCAGGTTCTTCTATGAATTTCTACGAATTTCTAGGTATGAAATCCTGTCATTGAATAAGTTGGGCTATTCATGTGTTATTATTTCTTTTGATTTATTTTCATAAATAAAAAAGCTACGTTTTATATAATGTACCAGTTCAAATTGTCTTCAATTTCAAACCTTACATAGAAACTTTGATATAAACTCAAAAATGGAATCCCTATTATCCTTCCAGAAACTCTTGTTGCCACGTTGAACTGTGGATTTTCTTACATAATATCTTTAAGGAAAATAAGCTAATTCAGTCATAGCCTTGTTGTGTACGCTGGAAACTCCAAACAAAATTTTAATAGAAATGAAACAGCCTTGCTGTGTGCGCAAAAAATCAAAACATAAATATAACAGGATTAAAACAGACAGTCATTTGCAGCCTGTAGAGGCATATCCTCCACATCAGAAAAGAGGAGCTAGATAAAGGAGGATTCTAAAATGCCAATCATTACAATAATTATATATTAAGTCCATGTTAAAATTATACACCAAATCACAATATTATTACTTTATAGTATGTTTTTTTCCTTAAAAGTATTCTATGCAGTTTACTTACTTTCATTCTATAATAACCATCCCTGAAAAAACATCGATATAGGAAGTAGCTATGAACAAATATTAAGGTTGATTAAGGTAACAACAAGACTAGATGATTATGCATTGCAGTGAGTATAAAGATTTGAAGAATAATATTGAATCACACTTTCCGAGAACAAACATTGAGATTTTGGATGGATTGTGGTCAAGGTAAAACTGTGTTCAAAGAATTAAAATTATTACTCTTTGAAATCATCATTTTTTAAGAATTTAGGTTTATGTGACCTATTATATATTTTAGGTAATAATAACATAAAAAATAATATTTTCTAAATTTTTAGAACCAACCACTGTTGTTAATCATCATTATTAGGTGAGAGATCAAATGAAAACAGAGAGTGATTTGCAGCGTGTAGAGGCAGATCCTCCACATCCCTTACAATTTTCAACAAAAAACTTCCCTGGAAGAGAACTTTTCTGGAATTTAAACCTTGAAATGTTGGAGATTTAGCATTTCAATGCATGGAATCATGCATGCATGTATGATTAATTTACCTTCATTGTATATAGGCAAATTAATAGTTGCACAATCTTTAAAAGGAACACATGTTACTAGAGCAAATTAAAGAGGAATTCTAGGCTGAAAATTGCCACATTGAACCGTGGATTTTCTTATATAATATATTTAAGGAAAATAAGCTAATTAAGTCACAACCTTGCTGTGTACGCTGGAAACTACAAAAAAAAAATAACAGAAATGAAATAGCCTTGCTTTGTGCGCAAAAACTCAAAACAAAAATATAATAGGATTAAAACGAAGAGTGATTTGCAGCCTGTAGAGGCATACCCTCCACATCCCTTAAGATTTTCAACAAAAACTTTCCCGGAATAGAGGACACCAATTTTAATTATTGAACAAGGGAAACCAATGTAGAACTCCACCCACTGGATGTCAAGGGAATCCAAAGTATGATATTCCACCCTCGATATAGTTAAGAACCCTAGCTATCCAAACAATAACTATGCTTAATGGAAGACAAGAAGGTTCCAAAGTCAATTGTGGTGTTATGGAGTAAGAGAATTATCCCTGACATAGATCTCAGATGACATAAGAAGAACATATAACATAGAAATAAAATGCAAATATCTTAGGAAACCCAAATTTAAGCCTCTGGAATTTTGGTCAATGATCTTGACAGTAACTGTATATAGAACAAAAATAAAAGGGAGAAGACAAAATAGATAAGGGAAAGCCCAACAGATCTTCTTCTTCTTAATAGATATAAATGTTTAGAGAGAGAGATAATCAAAATGTCTTGACTTTCAAAATGGTAGATAATAATTTTGGTCAAGGATATTGACAGTAATTGTATATAGAACATAGAAATAAAATGCAAGTCTCTTAAGAAACCCGAATTTAAGCCTCTGCAATTTTGGTCAAGGATCTTAACAGTAATTGTATATAGAACATAGAAATAAAATGCATAAGACAAAACAGATAAGGGAAAGCCCAACAAATATTCTTCTTCTTAATAGATATAAATTTTTAGAGAGAGATAATCAAACTTTCATGACTTTCAAACTATACTCCAAAATCTCAACGACAGTTGGCTGAAATATGCTTAGAAAACCAATCGAAACAACCAAGTAATTTGATACAAAACATAGGTTTTAACCTTATATAGTTAATTGTTTCAAAGAGATTCTTAATAACATGAAAATTATTCAACGTAAAACACATGGACATTAACATATAATTGTGATATTTTCCCTTCTTTCCAACTGAGTCCATCCTTCTAGAAAAATCCCTTTTAATGAAGCAGATATATCCATAGTGATCCACTGATATTTTTTCACCAACAACTATTCCATTTTGGACTTATATATCTCAAAACTATGCTCATTTAATTTATGCATCTATATCTTTAAACTACTTGAAACTATTTTATTACACAATAGGAATCATTTTGATATATCTCCCATTTTAATGGGTCTATCACATTTCGAGAAAAACACATTAGCCATAAAAGTTTCCCATTGAAACCAAAAATAATTTGATACAAAACATAGGTTTTAACCTTATATAGTTAAATGTTTCAAATAGATTCTTAATAAAATGAAAAATATTCAATGTAAAACACATGTACATTAACATATAATTATGATATTTTCCCTTCTTTCCAACTTAATTCCATTCTTTAAGAAAAATCCCTTTTAATGAAGCAGATATATCCATAGTGATCCACTGCTATTTGTTCACCAACAACTATTCCATTTTGGAACTACCCCTAAACACTTGTGTGTGGGGAATTTTTCATCTATATGAAACCCTAAAGTGGGGGTCCTTTCCTCCCATTTTATTCCCACCACTACGCTTAGAAAAATATATAGTGCATGGGGGTATTCACATAAAGAATATAACACATACCAAGCATACAATAATTCTCCTTAATGTGACCATCAATGTTGCAATGGTTAGAATTATTTCTACTACCCTTGCATGGATGTGTAGTGGTTATTTTATTCTTATCCTTATATTTCCAGTTCTTATTCCCCTCCTTCAAAGCTTCTTGGTGCTATTTTTTCTTCAAACCTCTGAAGTACCATTTATTTTGGCCTAGATTGTTTCTAGATAATGTGTGTATACACATGGAATACATCATATCCTTAGCTTGGAACGAATCACTTGTTTTTGTAGATGGTTATATAGACCCCACATATACTTAAGGAGTACATTTGGGCTCTTGGGAAATATATCAAATAATATGACCATATTTTTGAACATATTACACTCTTATACACCCTTATGTCTACGTAAGGTAGTGTGAGTGATTCCACGGGTCCTCTACATACTTCATAGGGTATAATTGGGATAGGTAGTGTTAACATCTACAAGTTCTATAGGCAGAGTCTATAAAGGGCCAGGTAGCCTCTGGATCTCATCTTTTATGAAAGGTGACATATCTAGTAAATGCTCCTACAGTCAATCTCTGGAATAGATCTAAATAGAAGTTATTCATTTTAATATCCATAAAACACAACCACTTTAAGGCAAACTGTGTACATGTGTCATTTCTCTCGTAAATTCTTAGGAAAAGTTTTTAAAGCATACATGTCATGTTGTCTTTCTCCCATTAAATTTAAAGCATTTTTTTTGTAAGTGCATAAAATAATTTTGCAAACCATGTAAATGTCATTTCCCTCAAGCTTTAAGGCCTAAAAATTGAACCTAAATTGGTTGAATTCTCATAGAATTTTGAACTTCCATAGGATTTTAGTCTGTCTATTGAGTGTTAAATTCTACAAGTTCTAAAGGAAGAGTCTGTAAAGGGCAAGGTAGCCTCTGGATCTCATATTTTCTCAAAGGTGACATTTCCAGTAAATTCCCCTATAGTCAATCTCTGTAACAGATCTAAATTGAATTTTGTAGGTTTTAACCCTGAAGAGAAATTATCTACACACGAATCTTATAACATAACATAAATAATAGCGAGAGCATAAAACATAAAATAGATAAACACAAAGATTTTCCCCTGGATCCCAAATCGGGACGACCAGCTTGATTTTTCATTATATTCCTTTTAGTGTTACAACACGTATATATACATGTCGAAGCATACATAAACCCCAATCCATTAACCCTGGATTGGAACATAACCGTAGTTCCCTTGACCGGATCTACAAAATACCAGGGGCCGAAAACCATCGTACCCCAAAACCATGTGCAAAACCATGCACAAAACCATGGGCACTGCCTCGGACCTCGACAGGGGGGGCTACCGCCCCCCTTGTGACCCCCCCATTGCACCTAGCGCAAAGGGGGGGCTATCGCCCCCCCTCTTACCCCCCCATGCGTGCTTAGTCGTGGAAATAATATAACACATACCCAAAAAATTTCTTCATTTTAATATCCACAAACCTCAACCACTTTAAGGAAAACTGTGTAGATGTGTCATTTCTCCCATAAATTCTTAGGAAAAGTTTTTAAAGCATACATGTCATGTTGGCTTTCTCCCATTAACTTTAAAGCATGTTTTTTGTAAGTCCATAAAATAATTTTTCAAACCATGTAAATGTCATTTCTCTCAAGCTTTAAGGCCTAAAAATTGAACCTAAAGTGGATGAACTCTCATAGGATTTTGAACTTCCATAGGATTTTAGTCAGTCTGTTGAATGTTAACTTCTACAAGTTCTAAAGATAGAGTATGTAAAGGGCCAGGTAGCCTCTGGATCTCATCTTTTCTCAAAGGTGACATATCCAGTAAATGCCCCTACAATCAATCTCTGTAATAGATCTAAATAGAAGTTCTTCATTTTCATATGCATAAACCTCAACCACTCTAAGGCAAACTATGTACATGTGTCATTTATCCCTTCTCCCATAAAATTTTAGGAAAAATTTAAGGCATGTGTCATTTATATTTCATTTCTCCCACAAACTCATAAAGGTGTGACTTTTGACATAACTATTTGCTTTAGTAAGTGCATAAAATTCATTTCTCCCAAAAACTAGAGGCTTCCTCCCATTAATTATAGATGTGAATTCTATCATAAAATTTTTAAGTCTAACTTTAAGATAAACCATGCACATGTCATTTATCTCATGATCATGAGTCATTTCTCCCATGCATTTGCAACAATGTCAATTTATTATATATTTTTATTGAATTTGTTTTTTTTAGGGATAAAAAAATCATTAAATATGGTTGATAAATGAAAATTATGCATAGATTTTTCTTGCTATCCCAATCAAGGGAAAGTAGTGATTACATATGTGCTTTCCAATATTACGACTAGAAAAGTCGTCAAAGGAAAATGAATATACCGGGAAGAACAAAAAACAACGAGGAATGTTATATTGTATTGATAGAAAGCTTGGGAACAACTATGGAATATGGATCAAATGGAATTGTAGTTTTCACCAATTCTGAACTTGTGTGCAACCAGATGAATGGCGTGTACCAAGTTAATAAGGAGAGACTAAAAGAACTGCATGGAATAGCAAACAATATTGTTATCCAATTTCAATTTTTTAGTATAAGACATTGTACAAAAGTGAATAAGATGTCTGTTGATCTATTGCGTGAGGAAATTTCAATTTAGGATTCATCTATCCAAGACGAATTAATAGATAAATTAGAATTATACGGGGCAATGCCAATGCAAGAATCATCTCTCAAAGGTGAATTAGTTTTGAGACACTCTTCAAAAATTCAAGATTCATCTCTCAAAGATGAATTAGTTTTGAGATGATTTTCTTCAAAAATTCATGATTCATCTCTCAAAGATGAACTAGTGTTGAGACACTCTCCTTCAAAATTTATTGATGGACATTGTAAACATATCTTGGATATGTGTGTGTTTCGTACTTATAAATGTGTATTTTCTAATGACCATGTCCTTTTTTCAATTATATACCAAGTGTGCTCCCACCACACCATGTTTCATTTCTTTCACTTCTTTTTTAATGACAATGTGTTTTTTTCAATTTTATACCAAGTGTTCTCCCACCATATAAAGCGCAATTTGGTGAACTTAACATTTTTATAAAAAAAAATTTGCTTAAATTGAGTTTCACACATGTTCAATTAGTGCTTTGAAAGTTGTATTTTACATAATTTGTGTACACTAAATTACATTAATTTTCTGAAATTTATTTTGAATTTATTTTAAATTAGTCATTTAAAAAAATAATTGTAAATGTCCACCGTAGATATATATATCATGGAGGATGAATGATGAATATCAATAGAATCCCATATCTCTACAAGAAAGGGGGATCAGGGATCGAGGGATGTTCATGGTATTTAAATATAATCTTAAATCTCCCTACATATACATACATGTGTGTACATATGGAATTGATTTTTTATCAACTTTGTGAGTTAAATTAGTTGTTAATAAGTTTCATTTTTTATTTTTTAGGAGCTAAGAAGAGAAGGGTCTGTACTCCATAAATGGAGCATGCCCATGGTTCACCCAGTTGTGTTATGGTTCACGTAATTTAATCAATGAATATGGACGTGTATTTATATGAATGACTGTATTTTTCAATTGATTATAAATTTGTATTTTTTTTTGAATCTTCTCTCTCGTCTTGAGAGGTTGGTGGTGGTTAAAATCCCCTTAGAGGGCCATCAATAAGTGATATCAAGTTGCGTGAAGGTGGTGATATTTATTCCCCCAGAGGCCAATCAACGGATGGTGGTGTTGGTTCTCAGCAGGGTCATTCTGGTTCTCAACAGTTTCAGGGTGGACAAGATGCTAGCCAACCACATCGAGGTTGCCATCAATTTGAATATTTGTTTCATTCAATTTCTACAAATTTGTTTACATGTGTTTTTTCTACTATACAAAATTTTATATATTGATGCAGAGGCTGAAAATGCTCCAAATGTTGGTAAAAAATGACATAGGGCAGAACATTTCATTCAAGAAGAAGGTTGTCTACCCACCACGACTTATCCAACTGACATTTCCGATATACCATGGGAAATAAACATGCAACAATGCACCTTAGAAAGGTGTCGACATCTTCATGAAAAATTGTAGAGAGATATCGTGTCTTTGACTCCACCTGCCGAGAGTCAACAAAGCTTGGAAATAGTTACACATTCTTTAGGTGAACTAGTAGATGTGTACCAAAATCTTGCGCTAACCACAAATACTTTTGTGGATGTCATGAGAAAAATAAAGGAAATAGTGGTGCTTATCGATAAATGGGAGGTTCTTAAAGAAAGATTTACAACAAAAATGGAAAATTCTATGTTTAATTTCAAAGAAGGGTAGAAAAAAAAGATGTTGTAGGTGCAATCTTTCAAGAACCCTGATATAGCTCACTATTTTTATGATAGGCACTTTGCAGCTTATGGAAGACTCCCATGGAACGACGAGGTTCCTCTTTATTTTTCAAAATTATTTTATGCAGAATTATTTTCTCAAATGAAACCCAATTACAATTACGTTCCCTCTAAATTTTTTGGTCCTGGGAAAGGTCGATTGTGTGACCGTAGGGGTGCTAGGCGTGATGCTGAGTTGCCTCGTCCCGAGCCACCATTGGTTAGTCGATCTGTTCGTGTCGAAACTTTGCAGTCAGAGATGGAAATCACCTCTCAAATTAGTTGAGAAGAAAGAGATGCCATCATCGACAATGTTCACAGTGGATTGGATGGAGTCAATGTTTTTCTAAATCGACAAAGAGCGCATGAGAATGTTGCACGCACCAATTTTGTGTATTATACAGATGAAGAGATTGACAACGTGAGTGTTGAATATCTCAAAACATATGCAAAGAATTATCGCAATGGTTGGCATGACCTAATTGTTCATGAGGAAGAGGGCATGGGAACATTATGTGTTAATGGTTAGGGTTCAATTATTTTAACACATACATACAATTTGTAACAAATACATATATACATACATTTATTTGTATACATTAATATAGCAAAAATGTATCGTTATATGTTAACACCATTCTAGTTGTCACGCTTGATGAATGACGAAAATGTTAATATCACATTTGAAGCCTCTGGTTGAAACAATCAAGATGGGCCTCACCATCAAGATATGTTGGAAAATGTTAGTGTTTTTTAAACTTGATATTTTTAAAATAAATAATTGTGCACACATGTACATTTTCATGTATATATATTAAAAAAAATTAACAGATTTTGATTCTGTCTAATGTTTTTGGGATGGCGGTACCATCTTCTTCCTTGGGAGATGTACCTTATACTTCCTTAGGAGATGTTCCAGATTCACAACAAGTATGGACAAATTTTCACTTTTAAAATTTATGTTTTTAAGTTATATATTCCACCTCAAAATGTTCCATTAAAAAATGAGACATATCTATATCTTGAGTTATTTTAAATTTTTTGAATTTTAGGTTTTTGGAGATTTTCTTTTGGAGCCTCTCTGAGGATATGTACCAAATCCACCTGCAGAAGTATTCATTTTTTCACTTAAATATATATGTTTTTAATTTTTAATTTATAAATTGAAGTTTAAAAGTTTTATTATAAATTGAGATCTTGATCTTGAGTTATTTTATACTTAAATTAATTTTATTAATTTTAGGTTTCTACAGAGGATTTATTTTCTCCACGAACTCTAGCGATGGAGATAGGAACATCCACACCATTTCAACCATTTGAACAAGTTTTCTAATTTTTTTTTTTAATATTATTGAAAATAAGCTTATATATATGCATTTTCATTTGAAAATTTTTAATATATATATATATATATTGTACAATTTATTGTTGGAGATGTTCCCATGGGGGAAGTTGTAGTAGACGAGCAACAAATGGAGAGAGAACCTCATGAGGTATTGCATGATTTTTTTTTTTTTTTATATTTTGTTTTTTACGTGAAGTTCTGTATATTATCACTCAATTTTACAAACATCAAATTTTAATGTTTTTACGTGCATTGTGTACAGGTTCCCCATGCTTCGTAGGATAGCTCGCAGATTGAGACATTGCTGGGAAAGACACTACACCTATCTATATTTGAAGAATGATTTCTAGATTTGATTGAGATTTCTAGTCTTAAATTTACTTTTTTATATATTATTTAGATGCAGTCATATATAAATTGATACTTGATACTTGTGAGATCTACAAATTTGGGACACATTTTATGTGAACTACATTTGGTAAATGTGAATGTGATATATAATGTTTTTAAAACTTAATTTTTGTATGGTTGAACTACATTTGGCATGTGAAGTAATGTTGTGTTATAATTTGTTTTGTTTTTAAAGCTTAAGTTTTGGATGGTTGAAGTACATTTGGCATGTGAAGCAATGTTGTGATCTATGATTTTTTGTTCAATTAAAACTTAAGTTTTGGATGGTTGATCTACATTTGGCATGTGATATAATGTTAAATGTTTTTATTGGATAGTTAAACTACAATTGACATGGCATGTGAAGTAAGTTGTGACATAATCAAAAAGTTTTTAAAGTTCAAGTTTTGGATGGTTGAAGTACATTTGGCATGTGAAGTAATGTTGTGATCTATAATTTTTTGTTAAATTAAAACTTAAGTTTTGGATGGTTGATCTACATTTGGCATGCGATGTAATATTAAATGTTTTTATTGGATAGTTGAACGACAATTGGCAGGGCATGTGAAGTAATGTTGTGATATAGTCAAAAAAAATTTAAAACTCAAGTTTTGGATGGTTGAACTACACATGTTTGAATATATATGTTAAAACGATTGAAGTACAATATATATATATATATATATATATATATATATATATATATATATATAACCAATCATAAGATTCTAGGTCTTGTTGAATGTGTTGAAAACAATCATAAAATTTAAAAAATGCAATCTATAATGTATATATATCCAATATTTTTCATCAATGCACATAGAAAAGCTATTTGAATGGTTAATTGCTTTCTAGAACATATATATCCAGTACTTCAGAAAATTTCATTAATGTCAATAGAATTAAGCTACTTTTCATCAATGCCTATAGAATTTAGCTACTTTCAATTAATTGCATTCTAGAACATATATATTCAGTACGTGAAACATTTTTCATCAATGCACATGGGAAAACTACTTGAAAAATTAATTTCATTCTAGAACATATATATATCCAATACGTGCAACATTTTTCATCAATGCACATAGAAAAGCTACTTTCAGTTAATTGCCTAGAACATATCCGACCATTGGACAAACAAATTTTGTACCAGATTTTCTATCAGGAATAGAGATGTGGGTCAAATCCCACCAAAAGTTAGAGAAGTGCTCTGAGTCTCTTATCTGAAAAGAATCTTCGTACAAAACTATACTGTGGATGATTTATTTACATTGTGGATACTTTTTACCAGAAAATCCCACGATAAAAGCTGGTCACATTCAGCCTGTGTATATATGCATTACGTGCAACATTTTTCATCAATGCACATAGAAAAACAACTTTCAGTTAATTGCATTCTAGAACATATATATTCGGTAAGTGAAATTTTTTTGATCAATGTAGATAGTAAAACTACTTGAATAGTTAATTTCATTCTAGAACATATATATATATATATATATATATATATATATATATATATATATATATATATATATATCCAATACATGCAACATTTTTCATCAATGCATGTATAGAAAAGCTACTTTCAGTTGATACTAGTGTGCATGTACCAAAACAATTTGTACATGTGAAAACACTTGCACAGGTAACATAACAAGGCATTTCAATTTTTAGTTGAGTTCTGGAAGTTCTAAAACATAATCCAAAGAGAAGAAATTTTTGGGTAGTTCAATAAAAAAAATTCCAATGGAATGCCATCTTCAATGATCCATTCATGATCGGATTTTGACATCTTCCATTTCTTAATTTTTCGTTTTTTTTCTTTGATTGAACCTCTATCAACCTTATGCGTGCTTCACACACCAAGAGACTATATTGATAACTTATGACATCAGGTTCATAGTCTTCAAAGTAAACAAAATCCCCACTTTGATTATTTTTTATGAAAAAATAACCTTTCAGTATAATAGATCCTCTTTCATATGGAAACTCGTCATCATTATAGTTTTCTAATAATTTCATTTCTCGTTCAGTGCAATGCATAAAATAATATTTCACATTTTCATCATTGTCAGTAGGGGCAATTATAGCAAAAACATCTTCTGCACAATAAAACAAACTTAACAAACTTATGTATTTAAATTTATTTTTAGATATTTATCATTTGAAAGCAATTCAAATGTTACGTTCTCTAACAATATCAGAAAATTGATCACCATCTAATGATATTATAGTCTCATATTATTGCATTTTTTCAAACATTGCAACGGAAATTTTTCCCTTTGTATTTAGCTCTGTATGTTTCCAATATTTTACATACATTTTTTTTCACAAACGTCATTGGATTTTGTGTTGTCTATGCAAATATGAAAAAAAAAAAGAATATTTTATTTTATCCAATGCAAACACATTTCTAGACAACTTTGTTTTAATTGAATGCAATTTTCGAGTCCCTTTTATTTTTTCAACGTCATTTCCAATTGATCTATCTACATCTTCGATCCCAATATGCCAAAAAAAAATTTATATGGAAAATGCAAAGAAGGATGTAAATATGATATCAAAATACAATCAAAGATAATAAGTTTGTGATAAATGTACACTCTTTAAAATTAGATATCCAATAAAAATTAAATTGAATGTACCTTTGCACTTCCCTTGATCGGTTAGTCTCATGGCTTAGAGCAACGATGCACCATTGAACAACTTCTTTAGCATCCACAAGTCCGCTTGCAGAGGGGTTAATTTGATATCTTCAAAGTGCTCATTTTATGCATGCCCGTACACCGTTATGTTCTCCTTTTCCATGGCCAGTCTTAAATCAAACAATGTTTAATGCAGGTTTTCTTATGAAGAAAACACAACCAAAAGAATGATCGTGCATATTTGAATTGACCTGCGTATCCATCTGACCATATCCAATGTTCATTGAATGTTATTCCACGATTTTTCAAGGAGTCATAAATCTTTTCAAAATAGTGTTGTACAAAATATGTATCATGTGTATGATCATCACTGATATAAAAGTGATATTCTTTAATAACATGTCGATTTTCACTGGTGCTTTCTATATGATTGACATTTTGTTCAACATGTCTATATAAAATATGGATGAGCATGGAAATTTGGTCAGAATGATAGTATTCACTCTGAATTTCTTTTTGTGGAACAAATGTGTAGTTTTCTACAAAATCTATCACTGAAACAATGGTCCCTAGAGGAAAAAATTCACGGGATTTTTTGAATTGCAAGTCTTGCCATCGAAATCTATGGGAATGCTTGGTGTATTTATAAATTTCTGCCTCAAACTTTCTCAAAAATTCTATCACAAAAATTTCATCTTCTCGTAATTAAATTCTTTTAGCACTATTTTCACCTTGAATTGATGTATGGATATATTCATATCTATTCCATTTCACTTTCATGTTGGCCAATGATTGATCATTTATATCAATACAATATTTGTTTTGAAATTTAGTCAAATTTCCACAATCATCGCATTTTTTACCTCTTACACATTTCTTTTTGTAAAATAGTTCATCGCTTTGTCTTTCACATTGAATTTGAGATATAAAATCACAGATAGTGGAAGGAGGAGGTGAATCCTTCCAAAATTTTATACCAAAATTAAGGAATGTGTCATAATATAACTCAAATTCCACATGATAACGACAACAACAAGTGTCACGTACGGTGATAGGTTTTACATACCATGGTTTTTGTTGAACAAAAGCACTGATTGAGACACGAATTTCATGATTCTCTTCTTTGAAATTTTTGAACAACTCTATCTTACTGTTTTCTAAGAAATGTTTATCATGTTCTTTATACTGATTTTGTGCTATTCTTCTTCGCATCACATGCTTTGCAGTTGGTGAAACAGGCGAATTTTTCTTCCAATATTCATATATTATTCTTTTAACATTTTCTCCAAGTCTATATTTGTATGTTTGCCTACAAATAGCTCTACAACAACCAAGTTCATCATTTACATCTATTTGCAACCGAAATTTCTGATGATTGTGCAAAGTTTTTTGTGAGGTTCCTAATGCTCGTGCCATAGATTTTACCAAGTGATTCTCTTTAGTACTTGATGAAACCACTGTCATATGTATTTCTCTACGTACAACTGAAACATTTTTCTATCTAGATCTTCTAATTGAATTTATAGCACTATTTATATTTTGTATCAAATTTTCCTTCATTTTTTTTTAATCTTTGGTTGATTTTCGAATACCCAATTAATTCGTAGATTCTTTTCATTTCCTTAATGATAGGAGACCTTTCAACATTTGGGCTTGAACTATCACATTTTCCGTTATGAAGTATGTATTAAAAATGTGGTTAACATGATATCGTATAATATGGTTAGCTCTTTTATCTCCATATGTGTGAGTTTCAACATTTTCTAACATCTCATCATCGACATTGATTTCATTTGTACATATTCGAATGAATAGTACATAATAAATTTACATATTCAATAAATAAATAAATTAATAAATATGTATAATTTCAATAATATGTGCATGTGTTCAACATATATATATATATATACCTTTTGATTCAATTTCTTCACTTGAATTTCTTTCAACATTTTCACCATCTTCAATTATTTGTTCAATATATCTTTCACTTTCTCTTTCAAAATTTTGTATCTCATCATCAATGTTTTGGGGAATATCTATCTCTCTTTACATTGCAAAATATTTTTCAAATTAGTTCACCATATAAAAATCAAGCTTCAAATTTTACACTAGGAAAATTTTAAATATATCAAATTCATAATAGTTACATTTACATACTTGCTTCAACTTCTAGTTGAGGTTGATTTTCCCCTTAAGTATTAGAGAGTGCTCCTATCTTTCTTTTGCGAGATTGTCTCCTCTCTTCTCTACTTTCCTCAGGGTCTCTTTTTTGATCATATTTTATCGTACAATTTCTTTGATTTCCCATGATAATAGAGTATGAAGTTCAAAAAATTAGACAAAAACTGAATTAAACAAAAACCTCATTTTAAAAATTTTGCAAAAAATACTTCAAAAAAGCCTCTAAAAAAATATCACTTTAAAAAATACTTCCAAAAAATGTCCAAAAAATGTCCTTTGAATATTAAGCCTAAAAAGAGACCTTTCTAAATTAAGCCTAAAAAGAGTCTTTTGAAAATTAAGTCTAAATCCATACCTTCAAAAACAATGAAAATTAAGCCTAAATCCATACCTTCAAAATAAATGAAGCCCAAAAAACATCCAAAAAATGTATCACATACCTCCAAGAAATGTCCTGTGAATGTAATGTCCTTTAAATGTACCTCCAAGAAAACTCCTTAAACCCAAAACAATCCTTTGCAAAAATGTTCTTTGCATGTACCTCCAAGAAAAGTCCTTAAACCCAAAACAATTCTTTGCAAAATCAAACGACGTCCTTTGTAAAATCAGGCCAAATGTGCGAAAATATGCGAAAATAATGAATGCTTTCACAACAATTTATATTGCCACGAAATTTTTTTTTGGAGGGGCTTCGTGGTATTTTCCGGACGACGGAAAGTTGAGTAAAAGTTCGGCCAAAATTTTATGTCGTTAAACTTGACGGTCTGTCCACGCAAAAAATAATTCGGCCAAACGTTTTTTAATAGTTTGGCCGAACTAAGACGTCAAAAATTACGCAAATCCAAGCTCTGAATACATATATTCAACTTTGGACTGATTAAACACCATGAAACATTCTGAATTAATTTTCGGAACCAAGACAAGCATTTTCAGAATTCAATCTACTTTCAGGAAATATAAATTTTATGGAATTTCATAAATATTTACTAATTTTAATTAATTTTGTAATAAAATGGGTGCAAAAAATTTCTGAAGGTCATTATGATTTAGTGAAATAAAAATTTTGTATCTTCCAAAATACACTCTAAAAAAAATTGAAAAAATTATGGTGTATTACATTGGTCCGCCATCTGTAATGGGTAGTTTTTATATTTTTAGTTTATAATTTATATGTTAAGAAATTTCTTGCATCGCGAAATATTTTCAAAATATGCATTTTTTTCACATTGGACCAGTTCAAACAATTATAGTAATTATGATATGCATCTGTTGGCTTTGTAAATATGAAGAAACCGAAGTAGACTCTATCTAGATTGTTGTAACACATTTTGTTTCTCAAAAACACAAAGTTTCAAGGAATACAATAGTGTGTATTAACATGACTTCTTATGAATCCTTTGATTGTTAAAAAACACACAATGAAAGAAACACTAACTTGACATATCAAATGTATAATAAAAAATTCCAAAAAATAAGTAATAGAAAACTAATAAAATTTCTGACGACTTTTATTTGTATTGCAAAATGAAATTCTAAACAGAAAAATTGTTTTGGCTTGCAGAAAGTTGAAAAATAGAAAAAAATGAAAATTTTTTCTCAAAAAAGGGCAAAAAGTGTAACCCAACTTCACATTTTCACCCATTATCCTAGATTTCTAAACACAAAATTCGTAGAATATTGTGAGTTTCATAAATCTCATTGCCTTCATTATCCTTATAGAAAATTTTTCACCATTCCACCGGCTTGCCATTCCATGGTCACCCTGCTGCTCCTAAAAGAATTTTTATGTGCTTTTACCTACCTTTGTTCTTGTAGATGACTAGGGTTTTTTAGAGAATTTTTCTTGGTTTCATGACTTCCATGATTAAATCATCAACAAGGTGTGTATCCTGATGCTCTTACACATTTTCCTATCCTTAATATACCTTCATAAACACTTCCCATCACTCCTATCCCTCAAAATCATCATTTTTCTACAAAACCTAGCTTATTGCTACAATTTGACACTTTTCGAGACTAGGCTTGTGTTTTTCCATTTTGGACCCTTTCCCCTCACTCAATCCTTGAAATTCCACTTTCCCCTAATCTCTAACATATATCCCTATCCCCCAAAATTTCCCCAGGAATTTAGACAACCCTTAACCCCTGCATTCCCCTCCCTCTACAAGGTAGTCCTAAATCCCCTGTTTTGCCTACACCAAACCCTTATTTCCTCTTCCAACTAAGCTAGGGTTTTCTATGGAAAATAGGCATAGGAGAAAAGGATCCATATGATAGGTTATATCAGCAAGAAAAAATTCATACCAACTCATAAACATCATGCCTCCATCATTTTCCAAGAATTCATTCCAAGGGTCGAGCCATTTGTCACTCATAGGGCCAGTTTTGCTTCAAACTATGTTTTTAGAAAATAGAGATGAATTTGAAAAAATTCAGAGAGTGTTTTGTCCATAATAGGTCTATGAAGAAAAAACTCCTTCATATTTCACACAAGTATCATGGTTTGGGAGCAATGTCAAAACTACATGTGTCACAGGAGAATTGCTGCACTTCTTGAGTGACCTTGGGAAAAATCAAATTTTCTCATAGCTGAAGTGTCCAAATTACTTTCTTGATATGTAAAATGACTAACAGACTGGAAGATATTTCCAATGAGCTATCATGAGCTCAATTTGGAGTTGAGGAAGGCATCCAAAAGTTGTCTGCACCAGCACTCTGCATTTCTGCAGCATCATTCAACACTTTTTAACTAGTCTTGGGAGAATCAACTTTTGATAGGTCATATCAACTTCAATCAGGGAAAAAAAGGTACATTTGGAATTAATACATGATAATATTTCCAAAGAGCTATCATGGGCCCAATTTGGACACCAGAAAGGCCTCCAAATTCCCTCTGCAAAAATACACTGTGCTTTCAGAAACAAGCATTGCACCTTCAGAAACTGACGATGTGCCTTTGGAAAGTAAAAGCTTCTAAGCCCTATAACATATAAAATCACCTCAAAATGTTCCAAAATCTTGCTGAGGATCCTCCAAACATATTTAGGGTTAAGTACAAGCTATCCACCCATCCTTCAAGCATTTTGTCACTCTTTTCACCTATTAAGATTATCAGTGGAAGGAAGGTCAAGCTCTAATTTCATTCAGTTACACTCCATGGTCAAAGGTAGAAAAACATGGTATGAGCTCTAAGGTAAGAACAAAGAAGTTTTGGAAGTGCTGCCACAGTGTAAGTTTCTGAAGTTGTCAAAAATAAAGTTAGCAGGCTTCAAAGATAAAGGGAAGAGCCAATTCAGAGTTTTCATAATACCCACTAAGTGAGAAATGTTTAAGGACATAGACAAGTCAAAGAAAGTAAGCCTTGTGACCCAAACAAAATTTGGAGAGAAAGGAGGTAAAGAGTATCAGTGGACAAATTTTGAATTATAAATTTAGGCACCTGTAAATCAAAAGTGGCCTAAGGAGGTGAAAGGCATTGTTTAAAACCCATGGCAGTGGAAAAAGAGTTTTTAGTCTTTAAGGTGTCAAAATCAAACTCATCAAATCCCCTAGCATTACAGAAGGATGTCAAGTTCACCATATCAGCAACCTACAGAGCAAACATAGAAAAAATGATTAGAAAGAAAAAGGTAAGAAAGGCAGATTGAATGTTATGATGAAAAGCATAGGAAAATTTGAAAATATTACTATGTGCAGACCTTCAAAACATAAAATGAATATTTAAAACTCAAGGAGAAAAAGGAAAGGGCCATTTAAATTTTTTTTAGCCACCTACAGCAAAAAGGGTCAAGGGGATATCCGTTAAAAGAAAAAGGAGCTCAAAAACATTAGCAAAGTGGGTTCTCTAATTTAAATTTATTTTCCTCAGCTATAAAGGACATTTTTTCCCTTCACCCAACTCATTATGCATTTGAAAAAATATTCAGAACATCCAAGGGAGAAATTTGGGCATTTTAGTAAAAATTGAGCAAGTCTGCCCAGCGCTGCACGTTCATGCAGGCTCTACAAATTCAAGAGATTTTTCAGTGTAAAATTGCTTTGTGCTGAACGTTCAGGGACATGTGCCGCGCGTTCATGCAGGCGCTACCAGTTCGTCCAGGACAGCCCAACAGACCTAGAAAATGTTCAGGCGATGTGCGTTGGGAAAGCCCGACAGGCCGAGAATGCGTTTACACGCTGTGCCCAGGGAGCTCGACACCCAGAAACGCATGCAGGTGCTACGCGTTGGGTAGGCAGACCCAGAAACGCATGCAAGCTCTACGCGTTGGGCAGAGAGGACCCGACTCTAGGTGCAGGCGTTGTGCCTTTGCCTGAATCTTCTCCTCCACCTTTAAATGCCAAAAAACAACAAAAAAGACTCCTCCAAGATGCATCAAAGGACTTTCAAAGGCATTAAAAGTTGGTAGGTGGATGTCTAGCCTTGCCCTCCAGTAAATTTGATGATTTTATGATTAAAGGAAATTGACCAAACCCTAAGGATTAGAAACCCTACATCTTTAAACCTCCAAGAAAGAAACCCTAAGGATTAGAAACCATGTTTAAACCTCCAAGAAAGAATATATCAGTAAAGTAGGGTATGAAGTAGGGTAATTGCAGTGAGTTGAAGATTAACCCTTCATCAAAGCTTAAGGGTCTCATTCATACACCTACACCTTCCTCTCACTCACTTGCAAAGGCTGCCTTTCACCCTCATTCCAAATCAATCCTCATACCAAATTTTCACAAGCACAGCCAGGGTTGTTTAAGGACCGTAGTAATCAAAATGTCACGGGAAGGAAGGAATGTTAGTAATGAAGAAGGCCAAGTGCCTAGAAGGCAGAAACACAGAGGTGGGAAGGTTAATAGGTTTGAACCCCAAGATACTATGGAGCTTAAAGCCTCTCCTATGATTATCACATGCTTCCAAAATGTAGGGTGTTTCCAGTTTTGTAAAAAGGTCCAACAGGTGCAAAGTCACCCTAATATCACTAGGTTTTTCATCCTCAACCTACACAATAAACAAGTGAATCTTACAGGGGTGAATTTTGAGCTATCATCATATGCCATTTATAGTGCCACTGGAATGCCTAATGTTGGTGAAAAATGGTTCAAAAGAGAAAATTTGGACATTAGTTTCTATGAGCCATTCCTTAAACCCAGGTATAAATAAGGTTGAAAATATATTTTCCCTTTTTCACACTTGCTGGAGAGGTATACACCCTTGATGAGGGTCGTCATGAAATATTTTACCTGTGAGGGAAGGTACTCTAGACTCTACTCCTATCATATCAGATTACTCATGCACTTCACTAGGGTCAATATGCTTCATTTACCCTACTACCTCTATAGGAGTATTGACAAGATATCTTCTGTTGTACAAAAGAGGAACTACTCCCAGCAAATGCAAAGTTTGTTCCATCACTTCTTTATCAAGATGGTTGTACTACATCAGTTGGAATAAAAGGGCATACCATGGGAGGTGTTCAGTGCTCATGAGGTCTTCAAAAATCCATAGCCCCATCATAAGCAAAATTTTCCCTCATCATCTCATCCTCCTCCCCCTACACCTCCTTCACGTCCCATAGATCATGCTTCATCATCCACACATGTGTCCTCACCTCAAGGAAAACTTCTTTCCTCACCCTCTCCCAATGCCTCAGATCAAGAAGGGAGTGAAAATAAGAATTCAAATGAAAATGAGCAAGAGGGTGATGATGAATCAAGCAAAAAAAGAGCAGGAAACATGGAAACTGAAGGTAGTGATGGGGATAATTGTGAAAATGAGACTAGGAGCCATGATAACAGTGAAAATAGTGAGGCTCTTAGTGACAAGGAAGACAGTAATGAAACAAAAAACATGGAGACAGAGGGAGATGATAAAAGTGAAGAAAATGAAGAGGCTGATAGTAGAAATTAAGATCACAACAATGATGAGGCAAGAAACTACAATGAGGAGAAAAATGAAAGTGCAGAAAGCAGTGCAAATGTAGAGGAGAGCAACAATCATGATGATGATGATAAAGATGACGTTGGCATTAATCAAAATAGTCATGGCAGTCATAATGGCAATGGAGGCAGTGAAAATAGTGAGCCTCACAGTGACAGTGATGCTAGTTCAGAGAGAAAGGCCAAAGACAGTAAGATTCATAGTGGTGAAAAGAACAATGCAGAAATCAGTGAGGACGCACAAAGTGATGAAAATACTGATGATGGTACACCTAGCAGCCAAGGTAATGAAGAAGATGACATCAATGAAAGTCGTGACACCTTTAATAGTGAAAAAACAAATCAATAAAGGAGTCAAGAAGACATGGAGGTGGATGCCAATAAAGATGAGGTAAATAAGGAAGAAAGCAGCCAAGGTAATAATAATGACAGTCAAGATGACAACCATGATGAAGACACCAAAATGACCACAATCAAACCTTTTGCCTCAACATACCAAAGGGGAGAAAGACATGTGTTTTCTGCCTCTAAAAGGCAAGATTCCATGCCTTCCACTTCTACCAAGAAGCTAGATAAAGGAAAATAAAAGGTGAATAGAGATAAGAAAGGTAATCATGGATCTAAACAAAAATCTGAATTCATTGACCTTGACAGTGAAAACGAAGATAAGGAAAAGGTCACTAGCATACTGCTCCAGAGAAAAGATGAAAAAATTAGGGATCTAGAAAGAAGCCTTGGCATGACAATGTATAACATTGAGTATTATAAGAATTAAAACAGGTAGCTGAAGAAGACAAAAAGGGACCTTGACCTCCAAAAGAAGATGACCAAGCACTATGCATTGCAAAATCAAATTGCAAGGGCCAAGCTCAAAGGAGCCCTTGCCGAAATAAAATCACTCAAGGAGGCAAAAGACCAAGCAAACCTTGGAATTCTTGCTGAAGCTTCTCTATAGGCCTCCCAAACCCCATAAGGGAGATGTCTACCAATTTTGGGAACTTTTTGACAATTTTTGTTTTTTTGCTAAATTTTAGGCCTAAAGGCACAACACCCTTGGCGCTACGCTTTCAACTCAGGAATATTTAGGAGGGAAAATTTACATTTTTGGAATCCTCAGCTCAAGTACAGCATGCTCACCAAATTTTAGAGCATTTGGAGCAGTTTTGGTCCCTCAAAAGGCCCAAAAACATGTCACTTTTCACCTTTCTGCCTAGTTTTCAGGATTGGCACCGCGCCTTGAGAAGCCTTGGGAGATTTACTTTTTGAGTAGGTTAATGGAGCCAAATCATAAATCGAAGGGAATTTTTGGAAATTAGACTCGATAAGCTTTCCAATGACCCATCACGTAGCAAATTTTGACATCGGGAAGGCCATCAAAACTTGGTTGCAAGTGGACCCAGTTTTCCTGTACATGCGCTATGCCTTCAGACCTCACTGCTGCGCCTTTAATGTGAAAAAGTCAACAAAAAGCACACATTTATGGAAAAATCATATTTTAGTGTTTTTTGGGGAAAATGACTCCAAAGTTAGGTGCTAGGAGTTATTTTTGCATTTATTTCATGAGATATTTTGTGTCTTGGGCCTTGCATGGTCTCTTAAACATAAATGACATTTATGGTTGTTTTTGACATTTTCAAACCCTAGTTAGGGTTTTTTCCCTCCTTTGCTAGATAAATAGAACATAAGGGCCTTATTGTAAAAGGTCGGAATTTGATGACTCTTGGGAGAAATACATATTTTTTTGGAGATTGAAGAGAAATTGGTGTTGTGGAAATTGTGGATGGCTTTTTTGATTGATGATGGAGAATGCTTGCTTGTAGGATCCCTGAGCATGGTTAATGGTGACGTGATTCTACTCAGTTCTTGTTTTCTTATGTATGATTGTGTTACATCCTTCTATATTACAGTAGGACAAAGTTCTTAGACTAATAAATGTTTTTCGAAGGCACCTTAGCTCTGTTTGTTCTTCACTTCCTCTATGTTTTCATCTGCTAGGTCAGTTTAGAGAATTCTTAGTTGCTCTCTAGACCCACCCAAGCTTGTTTATCTTATGAATGATTCAATACAGTAGATATCAAAGATGTTTTATGGTTAGCTCTGCTTGTTTGATGTCACTAAAACATTTTTCTTGAGATCTTTCTTTGAAGTATCACTAATTAGGTTTTTCCGAAGAGGTTATGTTTCGATCATACCCTTTGTCCACTCTTGAAAGGTTTCTTTGGAGGTCTTTATGGCTATGATCAATGATGTCTAGGAGTTCCCTCTTCTTTTATCTATGTTATATGTCTATCTTAAATGTTTTCTAATCTTGAAGGTGAAATCACTAGAAGTTAAATAAGTTTCTTGCCT
The DNA here is from genome assembly GCA_034641835.2 of Pinus albicaulis. Lineage (NCBI taxonomy): Eukaryota > Viridiplantae > Streptophyta > Pinopsida > Pinales > Pinaceae > Pinus > Pinus albicaulis. The sequence goes on from CM076580.1 coordinate 1,359,698,339, forward strand.
TCTATAGTTCACTGGATTGTTTGTCTTAAATGCTTATTTTCTTGATTTTAATCAAAGAGTTATTGGTTTGCCCTATCTTATGATTATTTCTTTATGATAAATAGTGTTGAAGGCCCTTCTTGTTAAATTATTTGACAAAGGATTCTTAACTACCCTTTGCTCTCCTTTGTTCAAAAACTTGATGTTCATCTCATCTCACACAAACCTTGAAAATCCATTTGACCATGTTAGATTTTCCCTGTGATCCACCCTGATTCATTGTTGAACTTTCCATGACTTTAAATATACTCCTGTAATGTTCCGGCCAATTTTTAGCCTCAAGCTAAAAGGAACATTATAGTTAGCAGTAGATGAATAAAATGGGTAGGGAGGCCCACTAACCTATTTAGAAGAGAAAATAACATTCCTCATGTGAAAAGAGGAAGAATAAATTAGTTGGATTGAGCACCTACAGGTGTGAACATGATTGGATCATGTTGATTCAGTCATATTTGACCAAGTCCACATGCACTGTCTAGATACATTGTATCTACATGAGGGACTACGTAGTTTGAATGGAGGACAACTTTCATGGGCTAGGTGGCACATATGGATGGGACCCATTGTGGAGAGGAGCACTTGCTATATATGGAGAGGAGGATAGCCATTGTATACATGCTTGTATTCTTATTTTCTTTGTTCTGTTGAGACTTTGCTTCCTCTTGTTGTTTAGAAGGGTTGCAGTGCTGTTTAGCACAAGGGTGTTCCCAAGCGGGAATCCCTACCTCATACTCAGGGAAGGAGAGGTTATTTGGGCTACATTTCCTCATTCTAAAATTTTTTCCAAGCTATCTCCTTCAGCTACAGTGCAGTTTCTTTTTAGATTTGGGTTGTGTTGTAGGGTGCAGCAAAGGAGGATCTTTTAGAGTCATTTCCGGGATTGTTTTTTAGTGCAGAGTTTGTCTATCCATTGGAGGATCAGTAAGAAGGACTCCCAGGCATATTTTAATATCTTTGGAATTAGGCCAACCATCCACCATCCCTCACAGTCCAGTTTCAGTCCAGATCTGTGTTATTTTCAGAGGTAGTTGCTGGGAGGGTTCATTGAGCTCATCGGGAGGGTCTATTTCTGAGTAGAGGGATCAACCTTCTAATTAGAAATACCAATGGAGGAGGATGTCAGTATTTCATATCTTTCACAGCTTCATTTTATATCAGATCTAGTTTGCAGTGGCACATTAACCCCAGGGTTATTTGTCACATTGTATGTTTTTCGGCATTTCTAGCATTCCTCTCCGGGTTGGCTAGAAATCTTTTATTGGAGCCCATATCTTCATTATTGGGCATTTATTTTGTTTCCTTTAGCCATATTTCATGTATGTACATCTGCATCAGCAACTACACTAATATAGATTGCGCAGTCACTGCTCTCCGACATTCTATATAGTTGCAGCATCTCATGTATGTATTTCTTTGATCATTGGAGACTTTTTCTTATGGCTTGAGTGGCATGTACCTCATGATATTTTGTACATTGTTGCTGATCCATTATTAGAATGATGGCTGAATATTGTTCTCTCTCATGAAATGATCATATTTGTTGTGTTTACAATATTGCGTTCATATATTTTTGTAGCTCGAACTTTGCAATATCTTAAGATATTCTCAATGTTGTAGATTTTCCCTATTTTGGGATATTACAGTGGTATCAAAGTTTTAATCTTGGCTCAGCCTGTGGGTCTCAGACCATTACAATTTCAGGGGAGATGGACAGAAAGGAATATAGGATTATAAATCTTCTTCCAAAACCTATGCAAAACTTTCAAGGAGAGATGAAGAAAATAAGAATGGAGATGGGATCTCCAAAGGAGTTTGGATATAGAGCTGAATTTAGATTTGCACATGGTGGGTGTGAGAATGTAGCTACACACCATGATGCACAGCACAGTCAAGTGCCCAGATCTATCTTGAGATGGATGAAAGGAGGTAGAATGCCTAAGAGGAGAACTGTTAGTGATTTGTTGCAGGAGTATGAATCTCAAACTGAGAGGTTTAGAGATCATACCAATTTCCAAGAGTTTTGCAAGATCCAGGTGGGGGAGAGCAAGCAGCACGATGCAGATATATTTCTTATATCTATTTTTTAAGGCTACCTACATGTTTAGCTGGAGCTTGGGTGAAGGAGCTAGAATCCCATTTTCAGCAACACCACATTTCTGAAGATGAAGCCATCAGAATTACAGCACTGCATTTTAGAGGTAAGGCCCATGCATGGTGGATTTTTGAATCTTTTTCTTTGAAAAATGCAAACACTTCCTCTTATGCAATATTCATTGAAACACTGATGGGAATATTTGATGGGAAGATTTCTGAAACACATGAGGAGAAGAAAAACAAACTCAAACAAACACAAACCTTGCATGTGGTGGATGAAACTATAAACTCCATTCCACTTCAGAAACCCATGGAGGAGGTTGATATCTTGCATCATACCTTGCTAGAGGTAAGACCTTTATCTCATATTATTGAGTAAGGAGGCATGTAGATCCCTTTTTAATAACATGATCCAATCATTGGGAGGTTGCCCATTCATGTTCCAGAGGTTGAGGGCAACAACGGTGTCACATCTAGAGATTATCTAGTGCCTCATGCAGAGGAAGGAGGAGCACTTGCTCCAACAAGAGCAGTTCTTGTATCATTGCAAGTGATTCCCTAGGATCTCATGTGTGGAGATTAAGGCACAACCTATGATCAGCATGTGACTTTGTTGAGAGATTGTAAAACCATGCAGATGGAAGGAGGAGATAGGGAGGATGACCAGCATCATTTGATGAGGAGCATACACACCTATCCATTTCAGAAGGTTGATGCACAGAATATGGAGGCTAGATTGCGTAGTGAGAGCAGCGACAGGTCTGTCCATCCATATATTCAGTCTACTGTTGACATTGATGTCTCATTACATGGAGGCATTCCACCTAGGAGGCCACCAGATCTAGAGTTGGTGGGATACACCTTGTCATTTGGTTCACCACTCTCAGATTCAGGAGGGGTGAAGATTTTGGAAGATGACTTTGGCATGGGGGATGTCAAAGTAGCAGGAAATAGCATGAGGAGAGCTTCATATGCTATATCACCAGCACTGTCTCTTAGGAAGACTGATCCATATTGGAGATCTCAACTCTTGGTAGAGTACTCCAAGGATCTTCGTACTTGCATGATTCTTGATGACCCAGATGGAGATGATAGATACATGGTGGATGATGTGGTCATCTATTCCTATTGCAAGATCTTCTTGACTAAAGCTTCTAGTCTCAAGGAGAAGCTTTTACATGCAGCACATGAGGACTTATTTTCTATGCACTTTGATGCATATCTTTCTTTGATAGAGGAGTTCACTTGGGAGGGCATCCAACATGATATATTGCAACATATGGAGAGATGCATAGCCCGGATGGTGATGGAGAGGATGTCACCGCCACTTCCCTACTCATTGGAGGTGAGGGAGGAATTCCAGTAGAGCCATTTCAGCTCAAGGTCTTAAGTACATGGTGGAGGAGGTATAATTTCACATTATGCTTTGCACTTCTTTACTTTATATGAACAGCATGTTGTACCAAGAAGGATCATCCCTTCTTGCATTTTGTATGATGTACTTGTAGCTACTTGTAGCATTGATTTTGGCTACCTTAATGGTGGTTTATGGGGGAGGCCACATGATTTTTGGTGTGCACCTTCGACACCTCATTGTACTTTCATGTTTCTATCTTATGAAATGATTGTGGAAGCAAAAACGTGGTTGGGAGAGCACTTTTTATCTTTATTTTTGATGTAGGCAGAGTATGCACTGTGCTGGTTCCATGTGTGGAACTATGATTCACTCTCCAGTTGTCATTTGACAGCTTGTTTTCATTGTATTTTGCTTCCATATATTGCTGATATGTTTATATCCATGGGAAGCTTTGTTTGGAGAGTGGGATATAAGATGAAGATGCCCATTGGGAGTGTGATCCTCCCTACTATTTGTGTTGTATGTTTCCGAAGGAGCAATGGGAAAACCATGATTACCACATCACATCTCTTTTCTTCACATGGGGTGAGCCATTTGAAGAACTTGAGTGCTTGGAGGAGGCACTTCATGGCTGAATTATTTGATGGGGTAGCTTGGGCCATTCTTGGAGGCCATGTAATTTCAGCCCAAGGATATAAACAAGCCCATACTTACCATAAATGGAGAGAGAAACAATTTGAATGGAAGAATCTAATCTCTCCATGCAGCCCCACTACATTGCATAAATCGGGGGTTGAAAATTTCTTTGATGAGCTACCTAGAATGGCTCATTTCATTTGGATGATTGCATGGGTGAGGGAGTCACTCATTGGGAATAAGACTTCCCATGTTTTTCATCACTCCTACCTTGAGGAGGCCATTGGACAACAAGGAGATTTCCACTTACATCTTCCATTTTCTCATGATGTACACTTTTGTTTTACACACTTGGAGGGATTCATGAAGGACATATTTATTGCATATTATGATGTGCTATGGTGGAATCTATTGATGAGGAGGCCACAAGAAGAGGAAGGGAGGAATTTTTCTCTACCTTTGCAGTTTCTTGAGGACACGCAACATTTTGAAGGGGGGGGGGGACTGTAATGTTCCCAGTTTTTAGCCTCAAGCTAAAAGGACCATTATAGTTAGCAGTAGATGAATAAAATGGGTAGGGAGGCCCACTAACCTCTTTAGACGAGAAAATAACATTCCTCATGTGAAAAGGGGAAGAATAAAGCAGTTGGATTGAGCACCTACAGGTGTGAATAGGATTGGATCATGTTGATTCAGTCATATTTGACTAAGTCCACATGCACTCTCTAGATACATTATATCTCCATGAGGGACTGTGTAGTTTGAATGGAGGACAACTTGCATGAGCTAGGTGGCACATATGGATGGGACCCATTGTGGAGAGGAGCACTTGCAATATATGGAGAGTAGGATAGCCATTGTATACATTCTTGGATTATTATTTGCTTTGGTTTGTTGAGACTTTGCTTCCTCTTGCTGTTTAGCAGGGTTGCAATGCTGTTTAGCACAAGGGTGTTCCCGAGCGGGAATGCCTACCTCGTCCTCAGGGAAGGAGAGGTTCTTTGGGCTACATTTCCTCATTCTAAAATTTTTGCCAAACTACCTCCTTCAGGTACATCGCAGTTTCTATTTAGAGATGGGTTGTGTTGCAGGGTGCAGCAAAGCAGGATCTTTTAGAGTCATTTCCGAGCTTGTTTTTCAGTGGAGAGTTTGTCTATCCATTGGAGGATCAATAAGAAGGAATCCTGAGCATATTTTCATATCTTTGGCATCAGGCCAACCATCTACCATCCTTCACAGTGCAGTTTCAGTCCAGATCTGCGTTATTTTCAGAGGCATTTGCTGGGAGGGTTCATTGAGCTCATCGGGAGGGTCTATTTCTGAGTAGAGGGATCAACCTTCTAATTAGAAATACTGTTGGAGGAGGACATCAGTATTTCAGATCTATCATAGCCTCATTTTATATCAGATCCAGTTTGCAATGGCACATTAACCCCAGGGTTATTTGTCACAATGTATGTTTTTCGACATTTCTAGCAATCCTCTCTGGGTTGGCTAGAAATCTTGTATTGGAGCCCATATCTTCATTATTGGGCATTTATTTTTTTTCCTTCAGCCATATTTCATGTATGTACATCTACAGTAGCAACTACACTAATATATACTGTGCAGTCACTGCTCTCCGACATTCTATATAGTTGCAGCATGTCATGTATCTATTGCTTTGATCATTGGAGACTTGTTCTCATGGCTTGAGTGGCATTTCCCTCATGATATTTTTTACATTGTTGCTGATCCATTAAGAGAATGATGGCTGAATATTGTTCTCTCTCATGACATGATCATATTTACTGTGTTTACAATACTGTGTTCATGTATTGCTATAGCTCCAACTTTGGAATATCTTAAGATATTCTCATTGTTGTAGATTTTTCCTATTTTGGGATATTACAACTCCATAGCCCAATTACTTGAAGATTTCCTTACTCCATCTATTCTACTTGATCATCTACCCAACCAAAACAAACACACAAACCCTAAAGCTTAACAACTAGCCTAAAATTAAACACTAAAAGAAAAAAAGTTCACATCCTTTGCACAAAATAGAGAGAGCCCTCTTTAGACTTTGAGTCCAGGAAGGGTAGGTCCTATGACTCCAAAGACTGGTCTGATGTTACCCCTGTTCAGTTGTTCTCACCAATCTAACAAACTACGGGGACCTAACAATGTCCACCTTCGTACTCCTCATTGGGTTTCCCTTTGTTTCCCCATTGAGCCACCTTCTCTTTGGGATTTTCTGGTGCTCGTCTAAGGCTTTATTTAAGCCCACGATAGACTCCTAAGATGTGCGTCTCTTCTCATTATACATTTGCCTCATTTCTATATAGCTAGATGCATAATAGAACATGAATTAAAATGGCCAAGACCTCAAAATTTCCTACAAACTAACAGGCTAATTATTCATGTAGGGATGTCCCTTAAAATGGTATTTCAAATTTGACGTGAATTTTTTTTATACAAAATATGCAATCTAGCTTGTGTAGACTGATTCATTTTGTTAGCTGATCTCAAAGATAATCATTTTAATCCTTTTCTTTGCTTTACCAAGTTGCAAAAAGTCTCCCTGCTTCTGTTTCCCATATAATTTTTTAATTCTTGGTGTGGCCAAAGAGGAACTAGACAAAGTTATCATACTGTTGGATATATGAACAGTGAAAACACACTCAACATAAACCATTCTATAGTTGCGGCAATATATTAACAACTTGTGTTAAATCTAGTTACTTTTCTTTTTATGACTATATTAAATTGTTTGTAGATTATTGTGTATTATTAGCTTTTTGTGTAGGTCATGCTACAGGAGTGTGACATTAACTCTAGTGAGTTATTTTTTATTAAGTTAAAAAAAGTGCCTGCATAATTACAAATTTTACAAAGATTATGTCATTATGTGTCGAACTTTTAAAAAAAATCAATTCCTATATCTGCAATTTCAAGGACTACCATAACTCCTCACATAATTTTTAAAGGGTGCTAGCTCAATGGAAGAGCCCCTGCTTATTGCCTTATAAGAAGGAGGTTGGTGGTTTGATTCCACTGTGCTCTAACATGAATTAATCAATGATATTGTGGTTTATCTTTTATTAAATATTTTTTATATTCATTTAATTCAATGATGAGATATTTTTTCGAGATTCATTGTTTTATATTGCCTCTAAACAAACAAAATTGATATTTTATTTTTTAATGTCTCTAGAAAGACAATAGCTCGGATTAAAGACATATTATATCTATAAAAACAATATGTCTTTAATCCCAACTATTGTCTCTAGATAGACAAAAATGAAATTATTTCCTAAGAGACAATAATGCCTGTGTTACATATTGTCTTTATAGAGACAACTTGTTAAGACAAATATTTGAGACACCTACTTAAAGACAATATTTAAGACGATACACAAATTTTTGTTGTCTCAAGTAAAGACAATTTACTCAAAAATTGTCTTAAATATTGCCATAAAACCCATCCCAACCATTGTCCCTAGAGAGACAAAAAAGAAAATGTCTCCTAAAAGACAGTAATGCTTGTGTTACATATTGTTTTTATAAAGACAATTTTGTAAGACAATAATTTGAGACATTGGCTTAAAGACAATACAATATTTTTTTTTGTCTCAAGTTAAGACAATTTACTCAAAATTCGTCTTAAATATTGTCTTAAAAGCCCCTCAATCAAAATATTATATAACAATATCACAAGATTCTTAACCATGGATATTCATCCCCATTTTACCATGAATATTATTAACTTGTAAATAAGATTTGTTACCATATAACGATGTTATCAATGCCACATTCCCAGAAAACATAACTTATTTCACAATCAAAATATTTTATTTTAATTTAATTTTATAATATTTTTTAATTAAATCTAAAAGAAAAAAGATTAAAAGTATTTTGAGCTATATTTAAACCCTCTATCCTCACTACTAGAAAATATATATAAATAGAAATTAAATCAAAATTAATAAAATAAAAAATAAAAAATCTATATAATACAAATAATATTATTAGGGAAACTGTGGCACAATTAATCTTAACTAAGGATCCAAGCTATGAAAGAAAACAAATGACTAATAATACACAACAAGAAAAGCTCCCTTTTAGCACCATAATTTAGCATCACTTAAGTTATATGGTGTTAATGTGGTGTAAATGTTTATGTATTATATTAAAAATGAAGTATATCACCATAAGTTAGCACCACTTAAGTTATGTGGTGTTAATGTGGTGTAAATGTTTATGTATTATATTAAAAATGAATTATATCACCATAAGTTAGCACCACTTACGTTATGTGGTGTTAATGTGGTGTAAATGTTTATGTATCATATTAAAAATGAAGTATATAATCACCATATTTGATGGACAAGTTAACACCATTCTTACTATGTGGTGTTAAAGTGAAATATTTTTTTATTGATCTTATTGGAAGTCGAGTATATGACCATATATTTAAAGAAGTGGTGTATGCTATATTGTCAAGTTCTATAAAGTAGGGTAGTTAACTTTGTGTTTGCCATGTTGGCGTGTACAAGTGGATTTATTAATGTGAATTGTCACCATAACTATAAAAAAATTACAAATATTTATATTATGAATATATAAATTAGAACTAAACTCACAAATATTTTTTTTATAATATTTATTTGTTGGTCATGTTTACATGTAAAACTAAAATTCAAAGTAATTGTTTTCTAAATATTTTATTTCAATTATTTACTTTTTATATTATTCTCATTTTGCACCATAAATACAGCAAATTCAAAATAATTGTTTTCTAAATATTTTATTTCAATTATTTACTTTTTATGTTATTCTCATTTTGCACCATAAATACAACAAATTCAAAGTAATTGTTTTCTAAATATTTTATTTCAATTATCTACTTTTTATATTATTCTCATGAGAAAATAAATACACAAAGCCATATTACATAGTTATTTATTTTATGAATAAGCCAATTAAGATAAATATTTTTATATTATTGTAATTTCAAAATAAAATAAGAGTGAATTCAATGGAGTTGGGTTACTCTTTTTTGGAAGAAATTCTGTTCCAAAGGTTGAAAATGTATCTTTGTGAGGGTATTTTTTAAGCCCTCCATCAAAGATTTTAAAAGGCCCATCTAGGACTAAATAAAACCCTGAATTAAACTACATATCTCCATCATCAATACGAAATTGATTTTTTCGAACTCTTTTCCTCAACTGGAACTTGATCTTATCGAACTCGCTCTTGTAGTCTGGGAAGTCCTCGGCTAGTTTCACCAGGCTCATAGAGATTTGCTCCAAGGCTTTGCCAAGGATGCTCTTCATAGATGAATAAAGATATAGTGTCTGCTTCAATTATGTTAGTTTGCCCCTTGTTTGTCCCAAATCTCGTATTAAACCTCTCCATTCCTTAGTATCCATCTTTGTCTCTGCATGTCTATTTATGTCAGCTTCGCATTTTTCAATGAGCTTTTGAATTTCCTCTAATGTGTTCTCGTGGTATGCTTTCACTGCCTCTTGGATCACATCGATTGCAAGCCTCCTTCCTCTCGGCTTTCTTGGGGGTGAGCTGGGTTGGGCTTCTACAGCCTTCCCTTTATCTTTCTAGCCATGGCTTCAAGTTGCGGGGCTTTTGGAATGGTCGCGAGCTACAGGACTCTTGGATCATGTCATCCCACAATATTTGACTAGGTTTCTGGGTAGGTGACCTGTCCACACAATCAAACAAAGGCATAATTCCATATAATGAAAACGATAAAAGGTCCATGCATCCCAGTTATTAGAAGAAAGGTGATCCGGGGGCCTCTTCCCAAGACTTCTCCCCTGCCCGTCTGTCTGCGAACCCATTGCCCTCATACCCTGCTTAATTTTTTCCACCCTCTATCCCTGATGGTCGCATGCACCCCATAAATTATCCCCATAACCAAAAGAGCTCATGCCTTCCTTCAATCTCCTAACCTCCCTTTTGGTGTCCTCTCTCTCGTCATACCTCCCACCCTTGAAATTGACAAAGGAGGCTTCGCTGCCCATTACTCGAGCCTGGGTGGAATTCCCTCTCCCATTCCTCATGCGCACTGAGCCCAAGTAGCTCAAGGTGGTATAAACCAGCAAAGCCTTTGAACTAAACACAACCCATGACTGCTCCTTAACTCTATACCCTAGTAGTATTGCCCGACCCCTCAGCATTCCATCTTGTTGGCATCCCTTACCTGATAGACTCACACTCGGGTGCAAGTTGAGGCCATGCCCAATTCCTACTTTGACACAAAGGCAGAGACCCAAAAGGACCCCAACCTTCCCCAAACTAGAGTCGTAATGGTTTCGCTCTCCCCTACCCACTAGAAGACTATACCAGTCTAGCTTAATCACCTTATGCTCCCATAGAGACTAGCCCAAATCATAAAACATAAACATTCCATGAACAAGGGAGAGGAAACCAAGAACATACCTGAGTTTCATCGTGGTGGAAGTGCAATGGAAGTTTTTTATCATGCTGTCACCCTTGCACCAAAGTCTTTTGTCATAGAAAAACCCCCACACCTTCCTCCACCCTGTTTTAAGCTCCATGCGCGGGCCTTTGTCCCGCTACCTCACCTCGTGTTGCATGTGACAGTACAGCTTGCCACCCTTGCCACTCATGTGGAAGGTGGTTGGCTTCAACCCCAGGGACACTACCATTAACACTGATGGGAGGGCTGATCTTCTTTGTTACAACCAGATCGGGGAGTTGAGTCCGAGAACTATGCGTGAACTCTACCCTTCGACCTGCCCTGCTCTTTGATGCTCTGCAACTGGATCCATCTTTATTCCTCGAGATTAGGAGGCATTCTTAATTCAATAGGGTCATTCAGGTGAGCGCAACCACAATTTTATAGGAGGTCAGCTACTCTGTTTCCTTCCCTCCTTACATGGGTGATAATGATATAATCAAATTTCTTGTTTGTATCCTCCAATCCCTGCACATGTGAAGAAGTATGCCATCTTTGGCTTAGTTTTCCCCACTTCGTTCCTTGATTAAGTTTTTAGAGAGTGTTCGTAGCCAACTGAGGGTATCCTTCGATTACTAGCTTTCTGTATCCTAGCCTGATGGGCAAGAGGATACCTTGGTGCACTCCTATGAATTATGCTTAATTTTTGCTACAAAAGCCACAGGATTCATCATATATGAATCTTGTTGTGCCATGATGATCTTGAAAAATCCCTCCAACCCCTGCTTGCCCTGAATTTCCTTTCGAGGCTCCATCAAAGATGAGTTTGATGAATCCTTTTAGAGGAGGTTTGAAGATCCTGATGGTGTCCCCTATGTTAGGGATAGGTTTTCGAGAAGCTAGGGAGACCATGCTAGGTGCTAGGTGGAGGCCTTGGAGAATTCTTTCTTCCTGAGGAGCCATTTTCCAATCATCTGGCATACATTTCTCTGAGAGGATGCACTAGTAGAAAATGATGAAATTAGTGACTAGGTGACTAAAAAAGTTAGTCACCACAATTATTTCAAGTGAATTACTACTAAATTTGATAAATTTTAAGTGACCGAACTAGAAATGACTAATCTAAATGACTAATTTACTCTAGGGTTAAAATATACAACTAGATGATTTTATTGTACCAGCTAGCGTGCGCTCTGATAGGTTGAGAGCGAGTTGACCTACCTGCGACCTCCCAGCTGCCATGGCATTAGGAGGGGGACCCGAGGCTCCCCTTCCTCCTCCTCTAGAAATCCTTGCATTCAAGAAACTGATAGCAGCTAGCAACAAGCGCCCTCTAACTGGATCTCAGCAAATGTTCATGAAGAAGTTGGATAGTATCCCTTGGGTGGCCCTTCAAATCGAAGAAACTTGTCTATCTGCATTGAACTTGGCTAAAAGAGGGCTCATTGGATAGTTTACTGGCCTTTGGCCCTCTCCCAAAGCTATGGAGACTGGGTGCAGAGGAACTGGATTCCTTTAGTCTCGGAAGGCATCAAAAGCCACTTCGTAGGCAAAGGATACTTTGTTTTTGTTTTTGAGAATGTGGAAGAGAGAGCCTCATCTTCAAGAATGGACCATATTTTATGGGTCCTAAGGGACTATACTTAAATAAATGGACCCCTAACTTAGATCACACTCAATATGTGCCTTCAATTGTTCTATTGTGGGTAAGCCTCCAACATCTCCCACTGCATTGCTAGAACCAGAAGTCTCTCAAAACCATTGGAAATACCCTCAGAAAGTGTATTGATCAAACAGTGAGAAAGGATCAATACTCATGCGCATACATATTTCTCAAGGTGGATTTGGAAGTTGGGCTACCAAAATCTATGAAACTAACGGTTGCTGACTGGACCCATATCCAGGAGCTAGATTATGAGCAACTTCCATTTAAATGCTAGCACTGTCACGGCTATGGCCATTTTGCAAGGCACACTAGTACATTTGGTCAAATTTCCAACAATTTAGTTCTGACACTTTTGACGTATTGTCGGAAATTTCTCCAATTTTTATCAATTTTTCAAATCCTGCCAACAACCTTCAATCTAGTGACGTTTTTGGTGTATCGTCGGAACAAAGACGTTTAGGACAATCGTCGGAATACCTATGTTACTTGAAAAACCGTCGGAATACTAACGTTACAGGACAAACCGTCGATATTGCGACGTTTAGGAGACCGCCGTCGGTCTTGCCACATTTAAGAAAACCATCGAAATACCGACATTTAAAGGCCTATGATAAAGTTTATATTACAAATCTCAAGCTAAATAATTTGATTTGTACTTTTTGTTTGGGGTAGTATTTAATTTACTACATATCGGAAAACACATGACATTCAATGATGAACTTAAGTAAAAAAAACAATTATAGACATTGTGACTATGCATTTAATACCTAGAATGAATTTAAATTAATGCATCACTCAAAAAATTTTTGTTTTATCTTGAAATTTTGTTTTACCATAAATAGGGGTTGTTTGATCTCATAGTTCACCATTATATGGTGGGATACATTAAGGGTTGACATGAAATGTTGTAGGCTGAGCTCTTAGTGCTGAGGAATATTGTGGATGTTAAAAAGTAAAATATTTGGTTTAGTTTTTTTTTTTAAATATCTTCAATAATTTTTTTTTTTTTTTTTTTTAGAAATGTCGTATCAAATTTGGTAAGTTGTGACCGCACGGGTGCCTTTTGCACATTCGTGCAATCCATTTTCCATTTTCTCCCTTGTGCCTTCATTCGATTGGGCGCACTGTATCAAGGCACCCAAACATTATCGGGTCGGGTCGTTTCATTTGAGGGCGCCCACTAAGACGCATTCGGGTCAGGTCGGGTCGTTTCATTTGAGGTCGCCTGCCCAAATGCGTTCAGGTTGGGTCGGGTCGTTTCATTTGAGGGCGGCTGCCCAAATGCGTTGGGGTCAGGTTGAGTTGTTTCGTTTAAGGGCACCCGCCCAAATGCGTTCGGGTTAGGTCAGGTCGTTTCGTTTGACGGTGACTGCCCAAAAGCGTTCAGGTCGGGTCATATTGTTTTGTTTGAGGGTGCCCACCCAAAGCATTCAGGTCAGGTCATTTTTTTTTAGGGCGACCGTATCAAATTTGCTAAGTTGTGACCACATGGGTGACTTGTGCACGTTCGTGCGACCCGTTTGTCGTTTTCTCCCTTGTGCCTTCGTTCAGGCAGGCGTGCCATATGAGGGTGCCTACAAAAATGCGTTTGGGTCAGGTCGAGTCGTTTCATTTGAGGGCAGCCGTATCAAATTTGCTAAGTTGTGACTGCACGAGTGCCTTTTACACGTTTGTGCGACATGTTTACTGTTTTCTCCCTTATGCCTTTGTTCAGTCGTGTGCACCGTGTCGCGCCATGTGAGGGTGCCCGCACAAACGCATACGGGTCGGGTCATTTCTTTTGAGGGCAGCCATATCAAATTTGTTAAGTTGTGAGGCAGCCATATCAAATTTGTTAATTTTCCGTTTCCTCCCTTTTTCGGGTAGGGTCGAGTCAGGTCGAGTCGTTTCGGGTGAGGGCGCCTACCCAAACGTGTTTGGGCTGGGTCATTTCAATTGAGGGTGCATGTATCAAATTTGCTAAGTTTTGACCACATGGGTGCCCTGTGCACGTTTGTGTGGCCCATTTTCTGGTTGCTCCCTTGTGCCTTCGTTCAATCGGGCGTGCCGAGTGAGGGCGCCCACCCAAACGCGTTCGAGTCAGGTCGGGTCATTTCGTTTGAGGGCGGTCGTATCAAATTTGCTAAGTTGTGACCGTAGGGGTGCCTTTTTCACGTTCGTGTAGCCAGTTTGTCATTTTCTCCCTTGTGCCTTTGTTCAGTCGTGCACACCATGTCACGCCATGTGAGCGTGCCCGCTCTAATGCATTCAGGTTAGGCTATTTCGTTTGAGGGCGACTGTATAAAATTTGCTAATTTTAGACTACACAGGTGCCTTGTGCATGTTTGTACGACCTATTTTATGTTTTCTCCCTTGTGCCTTCGTTTGCTTGGGTGCGTTGCGTTGTTTTGTTTGAGGGTGCCCGCCCAAACCTGTTCGGGTCAGGTTGTTTCAGTTGAGGGTGCCTGCCCAAACGCATTCGGGTCAGGTCATTTCAGTTGAGGGCACCCACCTAAATGCATTCAGGTCGAGTTGTTTCAGTTGAGGGCATGCGTATCAAATTTGCTAAGTTGTGACCGCATGGGTGCCCTGTGCACATTTGTGCAGCCCGTTTGTTGGTTTCTCCCTTGTGCCTTCATTTGGTCATGCACGCCATGTCGTGTTGTGTGAGGGTGCCTGCCCAAACGTGTTTGGGTCGAGTTGTTTCGTTTGACGGTGGCCATATCAAATTTTCTAAGTTGTGACTGCACGGGTGCCTTGTGCATGTTCGTGCGGCCCATTTGTTATTTTCTCCCTCGTGCCTTTGTTCGGTCAGGCTTGCCATGTTGTTTCGTTTGAGGACACTTTCCCAAACCTGTTTGGGTCGGGTCTTTTTGATTGAGGGCACTCACCTAAAAGCGTTCGCGTTGGGTTGTTTCGGCTAAGGGCGCCCACCCAAACGCATTTGGGTTGGGTCATTTTGATTGAGGGTGCACGTATCAAATTTTATAATTTGTGACCGCACGGGGTCCTTCTGCAGGACTCATGCAAAACAGTGTTCACGTGGGCAAGTTCAAGTCGAGTCGGGTTCTACATTGCGTCCATGTTTAGGACATGCGGAATAATGTTTGAAGGCACGAAAGTCGTTCATCAGGGTTGGTAGAGGTCGAATGCGACCCGAACGCGTTCAAACATTTTTACAACATAATATCAGAGCTAAGGTGCAAGAAAGAGACTGAAGATCACATCCTAGTTGGCATTACGACAAGGGTTATAAACAAGGGTTTGAAGTTTGTTGGGAATCTCACTACATTCATCAAGGGTTTCATTTTGAAGATCATTTCCAAGCTAGAAGTAATGGATGGAATTTTATTTTTCGCTTTGTCTGGGACTTTCAAGAATGAGAATGTATGGGTTATTGATAATGGTGTTTTTAGACATATGATGGGAGAATGCATCCAGCTTCAGACTTTGTCAGAAGGAACCTCCATCTCCTAGCTCAATCTGAAATTGCATGTCATTCTCGTTCAGGTAGCTGAAATACTTCTTGTTCATGGTCATGTGGAAGGATTCCCACACCACCTAGCTCATCTTGAACCTAAGTGAACTTTGAAAGATATGTGATGATGTGCTCCTCTTTTCTCATCTGCTTAATTCTTAGCTTCTCTTTGAGAGCAAGCTTTGTGACATCAATGGAAGCCTGAAAAAAATTGAAGATGGATTTAAATTTAAACATCTCGTACACTATCTTCTTCTCATTGAGATGAGGAATAATATGATATTTGACCCCCTATAGAATGATCCTTCTTGCCTTGGTGTCATTCTTAGTATGCTGGGCCAACCATTGGGGACCTTGAGGTGGCACTATTGCCTACTTGACATACTCTACTACCCCATTATCTTCCAAAACTACTGTGATTTGCTTCTTCCATGCACATAAATTTGAGGCTCCTTCTAAACTATGATTTGACCTTAGCCCTAGGACTGACAAATTTCAATCCAAGGAACTACTCTGCTCTGCTCTTCAAACTATCACCCTGAAAAAAATCTTGTCCTCATGTTGTCCTAGCTGGACTGACCTTGCAAACACATAGACCCTTTCTCATACTTTCTTGCACATAGATAGTCCCTACTTCCTTGTGCACAAGTTTCCTAGTTCATAGTGTAGAGGATTCCCTATTCTTTAGGTCTTGACTCCTATTTCCTAGCGCAATTTTGCCATGAGAAAAGCTCTATTCAATGCTACATATTGGCTCCTCTAGGAAACACACTCACAACAAAGATCTCTCACACAATTTTGTGCTCTCTCTCACAATCTCGTGAGGTGTGTCTTGTCACAATCCTTTGTGCACAAAAAAACTATGAATCTTTGTGAGTTTGTCCTCCTTTATTGATTCGATCCATGCTAAAATTGGCAAGTTACAAATTTATAACATGTGTTTTGATTTAGTAGTTAATAGAGTCTAAGGATTGAAGCTCCCAACTCATCCTCTTCTAAATTTATAACTTCCTTTTGAACTTGTAGTCAAAATGAAGAATGTCCATGTAACTGATCCTCCAACACTACGGATGAATTCACCATCTCCACGAACTCATCCATGGGCAAAGGAAGGCAAATCATGGTATTTTTGGCTAAGGCACGCACCAGAGAAGACCCTCTCTCACTACACTTTTCAACAATCCCATTCTCCATCTTGATTACATACAATGTCATTGGGTTCATGGTCTTCATATCACGCTTGACTAATTGTGGGTTTTTCTCCTAACAACTATCGATTAAGACAATTCATTGCATCCTAGGGTTGACAGGATCACAACTATGCCATCTCCATGAGATCAAGTTTAACGATCACTTTTTTTAGGGAGGTTCTGTTGTTTTTTTTGGGACTCAAGAGGTTCTCTTGTGCCTTTCTCTCATTGGTATGACTAGAGAGGCCTAGATTTATCTGTTCAAGAGTCGATTGTCTCTATACAAGAGACTTTGGATGGCCACTCTAGACTCAGTACCACTAAGAGAATTGCTTGTTTATTCCAGCCTATTTGGGTTCTTGGTGGTGTGAATCCTAGGTGGACTCCTTTTCCTTGGATTTAGATGGCATAGATTCGCGAGACAATGACTTTTTCCCACATGGTTAGTAGGCACATCACCTCTGTGATTTTAAAGCTTGATTTGCCTAGTTCAAACTATGGTCTCCTCAAGTTGGCTTGAGTAAGAAAAATCTCCATTGCGAAATTCTTCTCATCAACCTCTATAAAGAAGAGAGGAATTACCATGCTCTATAAAGAAAGGAAGCCTTTCTTGGTTCCATCCCTTTGCCTGTTCCTAGTTTTCTGCGTTGTTACTTGTGCGTGGCTCAAAATTTCAACTAGTATCCCACAACAGAAATTCAGTGAACACTAGCATAGCTAGGATCCCTTGCAACAAAGATGGTAAATGTGATGTAGTTATTTGTAATGCAATGGTGATGATTATGATTATGTCTAATACTAGCTGAGAAACATTAGGCATGGGATGAGTGGGGCATGTTAGGTGATGGGATAAAAGTGAGTCCAAGATATATATATATATATATATATATATATATATATATATATATATATATTAAACTTGGCCTTTAATATGCTTAAGTCCATTTTGATTATGCATCTGGTTCCCAATGTAATCTTGGGGTGATTCAAATGGTCATTAACACCTAGGGTCTAGGCCTTGGTTCCCCATGAGACCTTGCTTTGAAGGGGCATGTTAAAAGTAACCTATGAGAGTATATATGCTTTCATTGTCCTTGGGATTTGGAGATCATGATATCAATAGCAGAGTTATGTTGTTGGTTAGAGCTTGTTAGGTGTGCAGGGTTATGCTATTTGTTTGATCTTTCATACTAGAGAGTTAGGGAAATGCTGCTAGCATTGGTTAATTGTTTTTGAGATATGATAATATAGATAATTTAATCTTAATAAATGTTCACAAATAGCTAGAAAAGTAGGTGAATGAGATTAAAATATTTATATTTTATTGAATTTATTAAAATATTAATTATCAATATTTATATTTTATTTGTTTGAATTATATTATATAAAATTAAATTTTAAATATATTGTAATTTTATATTTAATTAATAATTAAAATAAAAAATATTAATATTTTAATTACTTAAAAAAAATTGTTTCAAGATTTGTAAAAGTTTGACATAAGATTTTGTAAAATTTTGATGGCATGTTTTGATTTCATTAAAACAAATAGAAACCCAAAGTGTTCGATTTCATTACCGAAGTGTTCAAAGTCGAGACGAAGACGAGATTGAAGCCCCTGTTCGACTGCGAGGAAGACGAAGACGAGGTTGAAGCCCCTGTTCAACTGCGAGGAAGACGATGATGAGGTTGAAGCCCCTGTTCGAAGCCGATGTTCGCCTATCAGGAAGACGAAGAAGTGGTTTAGGTACTCGCACATGGGTGCCCCTGTTCGATTTCATTAAAACAAATAAAATCCCAAAGTGTAAGAAAGCCCCTGTTTGAATCCCCTGTTCGAAGCCCTTGTTCAACTGTCAGGAAGACGAAGACGAGGTTGAGGTACTTGCACATGGGTTGCATTGCCTAGAGAAACTTCCAGATCGATTTGGAGCAAGACTAGTTGTTCTTACCCAAACTGGATGTGGTTATTTGGCGCCAAATTTTTTGCTCTCGGGGCTGGGAAATTTTTTTATATAATTAGAGATTTTATCATGGAATCTGCTTATATTGTATTGTGGGAGCTAGTAAAGACCTTGTGGTATACTTTGGCTCAGGATATCTAGCGGGTATATTCTCTTTTGCATTTTCTTTCCCTATCATCAATTTCAGTTGCTACTAGTGATTATTTATTTTTCCTCTTGTGCCCTCAAGTCCTATATCTATTTCTCTAAGACAATTTTATGTACAGATCCTCAAACAAAAGCCTGGCTAGAAGAAAATAAACATCTAGTATTTGGATTTCCAACATTGGTACGATTCAGTTGGGCAACTTGCAACAATTATACCAAAAAGGGTGCTACTGTGATCTGGTAAGTCACATGCCAAGATTTTTTAATGCATAAACTTAAGTTCGAAGTACAATTCAGGACAAAGGAGAATAGTTAGGACTCATTGAAATGCCATAGTTGGCTATGCTTAGTTTCACTTAAAGATTTATAAGTTTTTCTATAAATTGATAATTTGATAAATCATGGATGCGAGTCCCTGTTGTAGCTTCTTAGATTACATTCTGTTTGTTTATATTTAAAATTTGACTTTCGTGTTTCTAGTGTTCAAGATCCAAGGCTGCTAAACATCGAAATCTTCAAGGCCAAAAGTAGGCTTGACAATGTTATCAAATTAGGCTTGACAATGTATAGGACTTGCAATGAAGAGCTAATCCCTGTCAATGTCAAACACTTTCGGTCAAATGTTCTTCTGTCACTAATTTTTTCTTCGTAATTACCATACTGATAGTAAACTTCTTGCAACTGCTTCAAAACATTATTATAGCAATCGTTTCATTAATAGGATTCTATTAGTCCTTTTAATAAAGCGCTCGATGTAATCTCAGAGAGGTGTAGATATAGCTCAACAAACCCTTCAAATTTTCAGAAATGGAAAGCTTAAGATGATGATGAACCTTAATTATGTTGAAAAAAAATGCTTAAATGAGCCTTAGATTGATGCTGCCAGAAGTCTGAAATCAAGTCCCGAAGTGCCATTGTAGAGACCATAGGTCCAAGGCTGCTAAACATCCAAATATTCAAAGAAAAAATTAGGCTTGAAAATGTTATAAAATTAGGCTTGATAATGTTATAAAATTAGTCTTGACAATGTACAAGACTTGCAATGAAGAACCATTGTCAATGTCAAACCTTTTCGGTCTAATGTTCTTCTGTCACCAATTTTTTCTTTAGAATCACCATACGAATAGTAAAATTATTCCAACTGCTTCAAAACATGATTATAGTAATCATTTCCTTAATAGGATTCTATTATTCCTTTGAATAAGCCCTTGATGCAATCTCAGACAGGTGTAGATATAGCTCAACAAACCCTTCAAAATTGCACAAATGGAAATCTTCTGATGATGATGAACCTTAATTATGTTGAAAAAAAAATACTTAAATGAGCCTTAGATTGATGCTTCCAGAAGTATGAATTCAAGTCCCAAAGTGCCACTACAGAGACCACAGGTCCAAGGTTGCTAAACATCCATATCTTCAAGGCCAAAATTAGGCTTGATAATGTTTTAAAATTAGGCCTGACAATGTACAAGACTTGCAATGAAGAGATAAACTCTATCAATGTCAAACCTTTTCGTTCAAATTTTCTTCTGTCACCAATTTTTGCTTCAGAATTACCATACCAATAGTGAACTTCTTGCAACTGCTTCAAAACATGATTATAGCAATCATTTCCTTAGTAGGATTCTATCAGTCCTTTGAAAGCCCTTGATGCAATCTCAAAGAGGTGTAGATATAGCTCAACAAACCCTTCAAATTTTCATAGATAGAAAGCTTCAAATGATGATGAACCTTAATTATGTTGAAAAAAAATTGCTTAAATGAGCCTTATATTGATGCTGCCAGAAGTCCGAAATGAAGTCCCAAAGTGCCACTATAGAGACCACAGATCCAAGGTTGCTAAAAATCCAAATCTTCAAGGCCAAAATTAGTCTTGACAATGTTATAAAATAAGGCTTCACAATGTTATAAAATTAGGCTTGATAATGTACAGGACTTGCAATGAAGAGCTAAACTTTATCAATGTAAAATCTTTTCGGTCAAATGTTCTTCTGTCACCAATTTTTTCTTCAGAATTACCATACCAATAGTGAACTTCTTGCAAATGCTTCAAAAAATGATTATAGCAATCATTTCCTTAATAGGATTCTATTAGTCCTTTGAAAGCCCTTGATGCAATCTCAAAGAGGTGTAGATATAGCTCAACAAACCTTTCAAATTTGCAGAAATAGAAAGCTTCAGATGATGATGAACCTTAATTCTGTAGAAAAAACATTATTTAAATGAGCCTTATATTGGTGCTGCTAGAAGTCTAAAATGAAATCCCAAAGTGCCACTACAGAGACCACAGATCCAAGGCTGCTAAAAATCCAAATCTTCAAGGTCAAAATTAGCCTTGACAATGTCATAAAATAAGGCTTCACAATGTTATAAAAATAGGCTTGATAATGTACAGGAATTGCAATGAAGAGCTAAAATTTGTCAATGTAAAACCTTTTCGGTCAAATGTTCTTCTGTCACCAATTTTTTGCTTCAAAATTACCATACGAATAGTAAACTTCTTGCAACTACTTCAGAACATGATTATAGCAAAAGTTTCCATAATAGGATTCTATTAGTCCTTTTAATAATTCCTTGATGCAATCTCAGAGAGGTGTAGATATAGCTCAACAAACCCTTCAAATTTGCACAAATGGAAAGCTTCAGATGATGATGAACCTTAATTATGTTGAAAAAACAATGCTTAAATGAGCCTTCGATTGATGTTTCCAGAAGTCTGAAATCAAGTCCAAAAGTGCCACTACAGAGACCACAAATCCAAGGCTGCTAAACATCCAAATCATCAAGGCCAAAATTAGGCTTGACAATGTTATAAAATTAGGCTTGAAAATGTTATAAATTTGGCTTGACAATGTACAAGACTTGCAATGAAGAGCTAAACTCTGTCAATGTCAAACCTTTTCCGTCAAATGTTCTTATGTCACCAATTTTTGCTTCAGAATTACCATATCAATAGTAAACTTCTTGCAACTACTTCAAAACATGATTATAGCAATCATTTCCATA
This sequence comes from Pinus albicaulis, assembly GCA_034641835.2. Taxonomy (NCBI): domain Eukaryota; kingdom Viridiplantae; phylum Streptophyta; class Pinopsida; order Pinales; family Pinaceae; genus Pinus; species Pinus albicaulis. Next base: position 1,359,720,313 of record CM076580.1, read on the forward strand.
ATAGGATTTTATTAGTCCTTTGAATAAGCCCTTGATGCAATCTTAGAGAGGTGTAGATATAGCTCAACAAACCCTTCAAATTTGCAAAAATGGAAAGCTTCAGATGGTGATGAACCTTAATTTTGTTGAAAAAACAATGCCTAAATGAGCCTTAGATTGATGCTACCAGAAGTCTAAAATCAAGTCCCAAAGTGCCATTGCAGAGACAAGAAATCCAAGACTACTAAACATCCAAATCTTGAAGACCAAAATTAGGCTTGAAAATGTACAATATTTGCAATGAAGAGCTAAACTCTGTCAATGTCAAACCTTTTTAGTCAAATGTTCTTTTGTCACCAAGTTTTGCTTCAGAATCACCATACCAATAGTATACTTCTTGCAACTACTTCAAAACATGATTACGGCAATCATTTCCTTAATTGGATTCTATTAGTACTTTGAATAATCCCTTATTTAAATCTCAGAGAGGTGTAGATATAGCTCAACAAACCCTTCAAATTTTCACAAATGGAAAGCTTCAGATGATGATGAACCTTAATTCTGTTGAAAAAACAATCCTTAAATGAGCCTTAGATTGATGTTGCCAGAAGTTTGAAATCAAGTCCCAAAATGCCACTGTAGAGACCAGAGATCCAAGGCTGCTAAAAATCCAAATCTTCAAGGCCAAAATTAGGCTTGACAAATGTTATAAAAATAGTCTTGACAATATTATAAAATTAGGCTTGATAATGTACAGGACTTGCAATGAAGAGCTCAACTCTGTCAATGTCAAACCTTTTCGGTCAAATGTTCTTCTATCACCAATTTTTGCTCCAGAATTAACATACCAATAGTAAACTTCTTGCAAATTCTTCAAAACATGATTATAGCAATCATTTCTTTAATAGGATTCTATTAGTCCTTTGAATAAGCCCTTGATGCAATCTCAGAGAGGTGTACATATAGCTCAACAAACCTTTCAAATTTGCACAAATGGAAAGCTTAAGATGATGATGAAACTTATTTCTATTGAAAATACAATGCTTAAATGAGCCTTAGATTGATGTTTCCAGAAGTCTAAAATTAAGTCCCAAAGTGCCACTACAGAGACCACAGATCGATGTTTGCTAAACATCCAAATCTTCAAGGCCAAAATTAGGCTTGAAAATGTTATAAAATAGTGGTTGAGATTGGCTGTAGATCTCGTATGAAATACTCCATAGAAGTCTTCTATTCAATAAAAAGAGATCCACAAGATTGATCGAAATTTGTTCCCTAAATGTGCCACGGAAAACTGCCTTCGAGTACCGAAAGGTCAACCTGACTTCTTGTAGTGATTTTTGAAACAAGGGAGGTTTGGTCTTTAGATAATTGCTTCCTTAATGATGCTATTAAAGGTCTTTAAACTGAAAAATTGATTCTCCTTGAAACTGTACAAGGATCGATAAGCTTCAGGCTATGACTTTATATATGAATGCTGATACTGTTGAAGGAACATGATTGTGAACAGAATCAATATGGCCCAAAGTGATCAAGAGTATTGATGTTTTGGATGGAGGATATTGCAGCTACTGCACTTCAACATTATTCTCGACAACATATATAGGAGAATCTTACTGTTCTGAGTATAATGAAAAACTCAATGAAAATATACAATGGGAATATACCATACGAATAGAGAAAAGAAGCCATATCTAAACTGTTGGATGAACTTCTATATATTGATGTACTGTACCATCATCCCTTTTATACAGATCTGTATATGCAGTCACATCTTTGGGACATGTACGTTTCCCTAAGGAACTAGGTTTTTATCATCAGTCATTCGAGTACAATCATTCCATTTTTGTTTCCCTCTTTTGAATTCACTTTAGATTACTGTTAAAAGTTGTGTTTCATTGGGATACATTCATGATTTCTAGAGTGCTTCTCTTGCATCCCCTGCTTTTTTTTTCTCCTTAATCGATAGACCTCATTATACTTGTAAGTTTTTGATGTGGGGCATGCATGAAAATACAAACGAAAAAGAAACTAGAGACCCAAAGAACTGATAATGGGGGAAAAAATCGTTCCAAATAATTTGACTAGTTCTGCAAAATGCATTGCATGGTAGAAAACTACTCCAGTCAATATATTGGCATTGCTAAAAGGTTAAACCAGGTTCTCTTAGAGAGAGCGAGGAACATGATGGTTTATACAAGTATCAACCAAGGAATTTTGGTAGAGCCAATTGCCACATCCAACTATCTATTGAATATGTTCTCCTCTTCCGTTTTAGGGGGAATAAATGTGAAAAAGGTATGGAGTGGGAGCCTGCCGCACCACCAAGGGTGTTTTCATGTGAGGCATACATGTACATTCCAAGGAAGAATAGAAAGAAATTGGATCCAAAGTCTATCAAGTGTGTCTTTCTTTGTTATATACTGGGACTAAAAGGTTGTAGGCTATGGATTCCCTATGAACATAAGATTGCGTATTGTGTGATGTCATCTTCAACAAAGGAAATTCTGAAAATTCTTGAGATAGTATGCAAGAAAGTGCAGCAGAAAAGGTAAGATTTGAGGGAATTCCTGAGATGAGAAGACCTCTACAAGGGTTGGAGGAAGAAAATTAGCTAGAGATTGTTCCACACCAGGAGAAAATTTTGCGTGAATTGGTAGCACTAGAAAGTTCAGTACATCATGATGAAAATTGGCATAAGAATGATCAATCAGATCAAGATCTAAGGGGGGGTCTCTGACAAAGGAGGCTAGAAAAGTATTTTTTTTTGTTACTTTCATCTAGCTTTAGGACACAAATGGGTATTTAAAAAAAAAACTATGATTGATGTGAGTGTTGAGAGATACAAATTCAATTGATAGGTAAAGGATACTCCCAAGTTGAAGGAGTAGATTACCAAGAAACTTTCTCTGCAGTGGCTAAGATAGCCTCGATTAGGATGCTAGTATCGTGGATATCAGCCTAGGATTTGAGATAGAACAAATGGATGTATAAATAATATATAGCATGGAAATCTCAAAGGAGAAATCTATATGGAGCAATCAACATGCTCTGTTATAGAAGGAAAAGAAAACATGGTGGCAAGTTAAAGAAGTGCTTATATGGATTTAAGTAATTTTCAAGCGATTGGTATAAAAAATTTGATTGGCCAAGGATGATCATTGAATCAACATTAAGAGTAAAGGTAACGATAATATTTTTCTTGTGCTATATAGTAGATGCCTTTCTTCTTTTAGTGATAGCAAAGATCTTGTCAATGTCACTAAGGGATAACTGAAGAAGGAGAAGATTACCAGGAAGATATTTCCAGTGGTTAAGATAGCCTCGATTAGGATGTTCGTAGCATGGATAGCACCATGGGATTCAAGATAGAACAAATGGATGTATAAATAATATTCTTGCATGGAAATATCAAAGGAGAAATTTATATGGAGCAATCGACATGTTCTGTTACAGAGGGAAAGGAAAACATGGTGTGCAAGTTAAAGAAGTTCTTATATTGAAATAGGTAGTTTCCAAGGGAATGGTATAAAAAATATGACAAATATTTGATTGACCAAGGCTAATCATTGAATCAACATCAAAAATAAAGGTGACAATCATATTTTTCTTTTGCTATACGTAGATGAAATTTGTCTTTTAGTGATAGCAAAGAGCTTGTTAACATCACCAAGGGATAACTGAATAAGAATTTGATATGACAGACTTGTGAGTTATTCATTATATGCTTGGCATCAAAGTGAAAAGGGACTATCAGAGTAGAAAAAGTTGGTGGGGCCAAAAGAAGTATATTCATGGGATACTTCAAGAGTTTGAGATGATGCACTGTAAGTTTATGGGGACTCCTTATTCAGTGGGAGTCAAGTTTTGAAAAGACATGTTTCCCAAGACAACGAAAGACAAGGAAGAGATGGAAAGGAAACTATTTTTTAGTGCTGGAGGATCACTTATGTATGTTATGGTATGCACTAGATTGGATGTTGTTGCACAAGTGGTGGGAGTGGTAATAGGCTCATGGCTAATCTTGGGAAGCAACATAGGATTGTTGTAAATACCTATGTGGCACCATGGATTTGGGCCTATACTGTAAGGGAAGAAGTGTCTTGAAATAAAAGTCCTAGTTTTGCATGGATATGCGAATGTAGACTAGCCAGGAGATGTAGCTGAAAGAAAATCTATTGGTGCCTATCTCTTTACTTTGTCTGGAGCAACAATTAGCTAGATGAGCAAAAAATAGCACATTGTTTTTTCTAGTACCAAGGCACAATATATATCCACCATTGAGGTTTCCAAGAAGTGATTTGGTTGAGGAGGTTATGTGAAGATATTGGACTCAAGCAAGGAGAAGCAATTTAAAAGTTCTCTATTTTGTGAGAGAAATGGCAGATGTTAGCATAGTTATCTTGAGGAAATGCGGGATAGAGGAAAATTTTGCAGATGTATTGACAAAACCAGTCAATGGAGATAAATTTACTTGGTGTAGCGATTCCATTCGAGCACTACCATGGAAAAGATAATTGCTGAATGGGAAAATGTCTTCTACAGTGTAGTGGTTTTGGTACATGGTTTCGACATAGTTTTGGCACATGGTTTTGGGTTCATGAATTTGTAGCCCATGGTTTATGCCATGCGACCTCTCTCTATATTTTATTATTTTCATCTTATGGTTGTAGTGTGAGCGTGCATGAGAGATATGTGAGATCCCAATGAGTAAAATATTTGGTGAAGGTATCTCAGAGTTTACAGAATGATTGACATAAGTATGTACTACATTCTATCATTGATGTATAATCTGACATAAATGATAACATTTATTGCAGTCATCTATATGACCTGACAAATCTGTAGTGTCCATTGGTAAATGCTTTCTTTATTTTTTGTCTTTTATGCTGATATTTTTATATGTTATGATTTTTATTTCAGTGCTATTCATTAATTCACCGTTGGGATGTTTTCTTCTGTTTCTGTAATATTTTCTGCTTTAGCTCTCAAAGTTAACACAATTTGGGTGAAATATTTTGTAATTAAAGTATGCTTCTTTGTTCAAAAGAGAATGATAAGTTTGTATCCCAGGTGAAATGATAAGTGGCAGGCTGAAGTTGAACATATCCATTCTTTGTAAATTCCAAAGATGTATTTTGTTTATGGGATGGATCAATAACTTATTATTACGTTGGACTTGTACCAGTCACCTATAAGCGGAGTGATATCACCATTAGGAGGAGGGAATGGAACAGGGATGAGGGGCCTACTAGGAACAGTTAGTCCTCCAAATCCCCCTGCCGCTTTCTGCATATACAACGATGGAAAGTAGTAGTAGCTTGCTATCTGATCCTTCACCTATAACTTTTATGTAAAGTTCTTTCCTAGTGGAATAGGGCAGTTTGCTCCAAAAAATCCATCTTCCCATGATTTACTCTGTTGTTGGACACCACTCCTGTAGCAGAACATGTGTAAGGACCTCCATGCATTAAAAACACCCCATGAATTTCAATCAACCAATACACAGAGAGAACATGAAGAACTTACCAAGATATTAAGAAAGCCTGATCCAAGTTGTTAAACACATTCACAACAATGTTATCATTGGTAACACTGTCAATATGGGGTCCCGATAATTGACCATTGATTAGAAAATTCCACTTCTGGGAATTCTGGGAATTTCTATAGTGGAAAATGCCACTTGTAGAAATAACAGGAGTGATGAAATGAGTAGATGAAACCATGCAATAGTCTTGAGGTGGCTGGTCTGCAGTGACCAAAACAGAGTACGTTTGGCCAATGTGAATGTTAAGAGAATCATAGGGATTTTGAACGGTGTGAGATCCTTCCACCCCCACAAGCTTCAATTTGTGACCTTGAATCCTGAAGTTCAAAGATGATGGCAATCCCACATTTGAAGTGTGGAGCTGGTATGTTTTTCCTGCACATAAACAAATAGGTCATTTTAGATATATCAGAAAATAAGTAAACGAATTGATAATAAATATATGAAAACTGGATCTTGTGAAACTTTCATTCCCTAGCAACACCTATACTAGATCTAGTAGACTAGCTTGTTATAGAGATTAGCAATCTGATACCTTGATCCACTGTAATTGATGCTTGGTATGGTAGCCCATGCCCATTAATGAGAACAACATCATGATTACCAAGAGATATGCCCACATCAAGTGTTCTTCTAAGGATCTTCCCAAAGGTACAAAATGGTCAGACATTGATGCAGTGCAAGAGAACATTTTAGTGGCAGGCTGAAGTTGAACATATCCATTCTTTGTAAATTCCACAGATGTATTTTGTTTCTGGGATGGATCAATAACTTAGTGTTATGTTAGACTTGTACCAGTCACCTATAAGCAGAGTGATATCACCATCAGGAGGAGGGAATGGAACAGGGATGAGGGGCCTACTAGCAACAATTAGTCCTCCAAATCCCCCTGCCGTTTTCTGCATATACGACGATGGAAAGTAGTAGTAGCTTCCTATCTGATCCATCACCTATAACTTTTATGTAAAGTTCTTTCCTAGTGGAATAGGGCAGTGTGCTCCAAAAACTCCATCTTCCCATGATTTCCTCCATTGTTGGACACCACTCCTGTATCAGAACGTGTGTAAGGACCTCCATGCATTAAAAAAACCCCATGAATTTCAATCAACCAATACATAGAGAGAATAGGAAGAACTTACCATGATATTAAGAAAGCCTAATCCAAGTTGTTAAACACATTCACAACAATGCTATCATTCGTAACACTGTCAATCTGGGGTCCCGGGAATTGACAATTGATTATAAGTCCCTGCAACAACACATAATTCATCTCACACAAATCCTGGCGAATCATAGGTGAGCTATATATGTTGTCATTGAAAGAGGTCAGAGATTCTTGAAATTATGCTCGTTGAGGGATACCGAGAGGCCATATTGTACCCCATCACTAAAGTCCAAGAGGGAATACCGTACTTTTGTGAGATAACCATGTTCGCAATTTAAGGGTAGGTTCATTTCTGTTTGGGACATACTGTTAAACCGATCCATAAGAAAAACTCCAACAGATGAATAAATTCATAGCCCTCGAAGAAAATTTCGGAGGCACCATCCTCAACCCTCATTGTTTTTGGATAGAACAATCCATAACTCTCAGAACATTTTTGGAAATTTAGAGTTCAACATTTTGGTATATTGGGCTACATATTATAAGGAATCTCACCAATGCACAATTTGCATGAGAGGAAACTTTGAATTTTCTGATTTGATATTGAGTTGGTTTGACTCAAGAGTTCAATTGTGACAGACCAAGCACTCCAACTCTGGAACTTCTCTAGGAGAAGAAGAGGTCATTTTACAAGCATTGTTCAAACTCCATGATATAAATGCTTTACCTACCCGAGCTAGTTCTACTTTGATAGTTCCCTGGGGTGCTGAATTCAACTTAGCTCCCCATATTCAGCCAAACAATTAGGGTTCTCTCCATAATTTCTTTCCTTCAACCTTGTATGGTAAGAAAGTGGGGCAACCTTGGATGGAAAAAATTTGGGGCTGCCTTGCTCCCACACTTCCCCAATATCAACAGCCAGGCCCCCTTAGCCCCAATTAGCCCCCAAACGACATCATCAACCATTTTACAATGGTCAACACCCCTGCCTCGGCCATCAAGACTAGCAGGCCCTAACATCCTCTCTCTCTCTCTATCAACACCAATATCTCTAGTCTCTAGCCTCCCTACTGTATTAGTGCTCTTAAATTCTATATTCTAGATAGACTACTAGGATATACCTTAGCTAGACATTTAGCTATGCTTCTTTCTTTTTCTACCTTTTGTGGTTTTCAATATTGTTATAGGACTTGTTTTAGTACTTTGACATTGCATTCACTCTTTGTTGTCTCATGCAAGGCTACAAAGCCAAAGAACTGCCACAATGACTGCTCCTTATGTATGCAAATATGTCCAATAGAATAACATAAACTCGACACCCTCATATGCTAGTTTAAATAATGTATTTAGGCTTCATATGCAGTGTATAACACACTCAAACCAATCCTCTAAACAGGGGATCCTTGCTGCTGAGAATATGCTACAGGACCAGAAATCAACCTCTAATGAGGACAACATCCTTATTCTATGAATAGGTGCCCTTCATGTTAGCAGTATGCCATAGAAATAGTCTGGAAATAAGATACATGGACAACCTAGAACTGATAGCATCTCCCTTCAGCGACAAGATGAGAACAACGATAACACTTCATTTTTCGACTATCAATCTAATTAGTCTGGCATGATTTATATACATATTTCCTTCCATAGCAATGATCTTTCAGGCATACTAGTGACAGACAGTTGAGTTAAACTGCAGTACAAGGATCCATTCCAGGTTCACCAATTACATAAGATCTTAATCTCAAATCCTTGCAAACATCAACAGGAAATTCTTTTAGCTTTGTTGAAATCTTTAGTCTGAAACAAAAATGATGATCAATGTACATGCTTCAAATCAAATTTTGCTAATGCAAGAAAACATGCATTAATTTCAATCTAAATTCCCTATACAGTCTTCGTGGCTGCCAATGCTGCCAAGGTATTGATCTACATTAATGTATGGTTTAGTTATGTTGTTCAATTTGTTGTTCATGTCATTGTAGTTTTTTTCTCTCTAATCCTTTTATAAGGTCTTAATAATGAATTTATTCATCTGGGAATAAGGAAAATTGATTAGGTTCTCCCTTTTTCTTTATTAGTAGTTTTATTTCTGCACTTGTTCTTCTTCCTTTGATGAACTAAGTTTCAGATTTGGAAACATATTACATCCATGAAACAAAACTTTTATAATTTGATTAAAACAAGAAATGTTTTTGGGAAAGTGAGTCAAATTCTTGCTTTCATAATCAACATTAAGTAATAGGTGGTTTGGAGGAGCAGCATGAGTGTCAGAAGCTTTTGTGGTGGTCTTACAGGTTTCAGTGGTGTGCTTGATGTACATTAGCTATTGATATTAACTTCATATTGGGCATTGCGTGTTTTTGAGCTTGTAATTATGAATGGCTAGATGTTTTCTGTGATGTAGATTTATAGGTTATATGAGTAGTGAACAATGTGAGAGCTGGTTGGGAACAAAAAGGGTAGAGCTGTATTGGAGTGAAAGGATTTGAATTCTGGGGGCATAGAGACTTGTAAGTGATGCCCAGCAAGGAGAAATAAATTCAATCTAAATTCCAGCCACGAAAACTGTACAGGGCATTTAGATACAGTCTTCGTGGCTGCCATTTGCTGATACATCTCCTCATGGCAGCACTGGATTTAATTTCATTATGAAATTTCACTCTTAAAATCAACAACATATACATGCAGGATCTAATAAAAAACACCTTTTGTTCTTAGAACAAAAAATGGTGTCATTTTAAGTACTCAAGATAGTTCTCCTTTGTCTGTAAATATGCATGCTAAGTTCAGTGATAAACCAAGCAAAGGACATCACCCTACAGCTGCACCCTACTGTAATGATACATGTAGGAAATCAGGACCCCAAAATAGTACATCAGGAGTGTGCCCTCATGTGTTGGTGAAAATGCACAAAAGTTATTTTCAGATTTGTCCCTTATCTCTCTTTGCATGCTGGGTTAAAACACAACATGATCACACTGTGTCTTCAATAGAAGTGCTCCTTATGTATGCAAATATGTCCAATAGAATAACATAAACTCAACACCCTCATCTGCTAGTTTAAATAATGTATTTAGGCTTCATATGGTAGTGTATAGCATACTCAAACCAATCCTCCAAACATGGGATCCTTGCTACTGAGAATACGCTACAGGACCATAAATCAACCTCTAATGAGGAAAACATCCTCATTCTATGAATAGGTGCCCTGCATGTTAGCAGTATGCCATAGAAATAACATTTAATCTCATGCAAATGAAAATCCAAAAGGCTAGAGTCTGGAAATAAGATATATGGACAACCTAGAACTGATAGCATCTCCCTTCAGCTACAAGATGAGAACAACCATAACACTTCATTTGTTGACTATCAATTTGATTAGTTTGGCATGATTTCTATACATATTGCCTTCCATAGCAATGATCTTCCAGGCATACTAGTGACAGACGGTTGAGTTAAACTGCAGTACAAGGATCCATTCAAGATTCACCAATTGCATAAGATCTTAATCTCAGATCCTTGCAAACATCAACAGGAAATGCTTCTAGATTTGTTGAACGCTTTAGTCTGAAACAAAAATGATGATCTTTGTACATGCTTCAAATCAAATTCTGCTAATGCAAGAGAACATACATTAATTTCAATCTAAATTCCATGTACAATCTTCGTGGCTGCCAATGTTGCCAAGGTATTGATCTACATTGATGTATGGTTTAGTTATTTTGTTCAATTTGTTGTTCGTGTCATTGTAGATTTTTCTCTCCGATTCTTTTATAAGGTCTTAATAATGAATTTATTCATCTGGGAACAAGGAAAATTGATTAGGTTCTCCCTTTTCCTTTATTAGTAGTTTTATTTCTACACTTGTTCTTCTTCCTTTGATGAACTAAGTTGCAGATTTGGAAACATATTACGGCCATGAAACAACACTTTTATAATTTGATTAATGAGAGGCATATGTCCAAGTTGTCATGGAGGGAATTCAAATCCCACCATGGTGTCAAGAAAATGGTATAGAAGAGGGTAATGAGCATGCTGAAGCTGAGAGTTATGTGGGGAAGCTAGAGGCAAGTGTCATAGATAGACAAAATAGAAAAGAAAAGAAAAGAAGATGATCCAATCCTGCAAACTAAGCTACCTAATTGCACAATCTTTTTGCAATTTTTGCAAAAGAGTCGAAAGGCTCAACAAGTGCTCCAAATAACATGGGAGAAGATGGGCTATCCACTATAAAAGTCCTTTCACTCATGCATGTTCAAAAGTGGAGCAACGATAAATGGCTGACGTAAAAAATTTGTAAAGAAGAGATTGCTGCTACATTCAATCAAGCCGAAAGAGTGATGCAGACTGTTTGATTGTATAATTGATTAAAAAAATCAATAAAACGTCATCAACAAGTGCTCAAACATTACCATGATTATTGGTCAAAATGAACTAAAATCCTACCATGCTATCTGCTATCCCTTAAATTGCCTTTGCATTTTGAGAGTTTTCTTTTCACAACAGCTAGTAGAAAAGTATTTCTGGATGTGACTAGCAGGGAGGGTACTACCTTGGAAATTAGTTCTTATGACTATCTAGTGTAGAACATAGTGATCAAACACTATACAAGGGCATTGGTGATTGTGTTAAGGTAGCAAATATACCTACTCTGCTGGAGGTCACGGACTTGACATGAGATGGAATATATATAAATATATAGAGAGAGAGGGGATCATGTTAAAAGGGCTAGTGGGCAGTTGGAAGGAGTACATAATGATCCACGGTTTTACATAAGGAGTACATAATGTTCATTTCTGTTTTGGAAAGACACATGAGATGGATAAGATTGTATGCATGGGAACAACATACATATTTCTCATGGCATTGATACAGTGACTTGTCTTTTACCAAAAACTGCCACAGTGACTTGTCTTTTACCAAAAACAAGATAAATGTAATGGCATTGATACACAACGAAGTTGCAAATGTCCAATACACCAAGTTGGATATCATGGGCATTAAACCATTTCTTGTGTTCAACATCCCTTTTAAGTTTTTAGCCTATTGTTTTGAATACACTTTCAGAAAATTTGCGGAAATTACAAAGTGGAAGTTCAGAAGAGATAGCCATAGGGGTATAATCTATCTTTCGAATAGCATAACATATGATTATTAATAATATATTATATCGCAATGTTCAGGAGTAATATCAATGTTCTCGAAGAAGACACTAACACCAATGGACAACAAAATCAATCTCCTCCATCAGATGAACAAACTATATCATCTATTGATGCATCTTTTCAACCTCTCTTAAAACATCCAAATCAATATGTTAAAGGAGAGGCAACTAATTGTATGCCATTCACAATCACATTAAATGAAAAAGGGCAAGTGTTAAATGATGAAGGTGGGAGAACATGGAGAGACATACTTCACCGTGAAGCATTGAGATTATTTCGTCTTACAATTACTAAAGATTTTCATCGTCAAGGTAAAACACATATACTATGTTTTTTCATAAATTGCATACTTAATTTATGTAGTATAAACTATATACTTAACATTTCATGTTTCATATTAAAAAAAATGATATATTGTACTCAGTGTTACATTCCCTAAATTTCATTACTATGATACTAGAAACCTTAAGATTTTTTATATGGATTATTTACTTTCTACGTGTATTTCATAGATAAATCTAAGAAGGATGAGTTATTATCTCTTATGCATAAAGTATCGGCAATTGTACCTCCAAAACAAATTCTTCATAGTGTTGCTGAATATATTAAAAATACCAGGAATGCTTTGAGAGGAGACTTGGTAAGAAAAAAAAATGTAGTCAAGCCGCACTTCATAGGAGAAGGAGAGTGGAAGAGGTTATTGGATGAGATTGCTATCAAGAAAAAAAAGGAAAAATGGAACTTTGGTTGGAAAAGACAAATATGCACATACTGTACGAGCCTCTAGGTTGTCCACACACCATTGTTTGGGGAAAGGTGGCATATTATCTGCAGAGGAAAAATTTGTAAGCTTAATACACTACGGAAAATTTATTTTTTATATAATCAAATTTCTAACTATTTCATTGTTATTTAAAATATAGTTGCAGGTCTTCAATACTAAAATGTCTGAAGATGACAAAGATTTTTATTCATGCTATGGTGCATCTACTCTCATTCATCAAAAGATTAAAGATGGATTTCATCCTATTATAGATTATGAGGTATTTTTTGACCTATAATTTTTTTGTTTTAGGTAAATTTTTATAATACGAAAGAAGTATATGCAAATGAAAGTTTCAATTAATACAATTTATAGTTGTGTTGATCTTATCTTATATGTCTCTTAGGTAACTGATCAACATGATGAAAGAGAAGATGAAGTTGAACTTTGAATCATGCTTCAACCTTCCCATAACTTTGGTTAGTTCACTTCAGTTATTTTTTAAATCAATAGGATTCTTTAGTTATGAAAAAATTTTGTGGTTTATTTCAATTCAATTGAAGTTATTATTTGTGTTTTTCTCTGCTTATTTCATTTATGTATTTTTATTCACAAACTTATGTTTATAATTTTTTTTTTATGATTTTTCCATGGAGGCAGCCACAAAATTTCTTTTAAGGATGAGCAATACAGATGATTTCAAACGAATTATCAGTTTCGTTTTTTTTTTGATATCTCATAATAAACAAATTTCAAGACCTAAGACATTTCATTATATTAATAAATGAAAAATGATTTTTTGATAATCAATGTTGGAACATATGTAAAAATTTTATTTTCATTAATTAAATTATCTCTTTTTATATACTCATCATTTTGGTTGTTGTATAATATACTTAAAATTTTAACATATGTAGATATTGTTATTACTTTGTAATTATTCATTTAATGTGAAAGATATCCATTTAATATATTTTTTCATAACTAGAAAGATATGTAATAGATTAGAAAAACAAAAGTTTTTGAAATATCATGCCATCTTCAAGTTTTCACTCAAACAAAATTATGTGAGGCTTGGAATTGAAATGACACTGCTTATATTATGTAAATTTATTATGCCCATCAACTTGGAATCATGTGAATGTTTCAATGGAGAGACTTTTCCATTACTTGTAATTGATACTTGCCATAATGTAGCCAAGCACAAAAAAAACTACCATAGTCTTATTGTACACAATGAATTAAAATTTTTGGATGTAACTATGAGATACTTCAATTGTGTTAATACATTTGATATTAATTAAATATATTTATGGTAATTGGATTTAAGCATAAGAAAATGGTCAAAATGTTCTCTTTGGTAATAAATCAAACTCTTCCCAGGATACTCACCACAACCTTTCTAAATAAAGGAGGCTATTTTTTTTTGCACCATTTCATATTTATACAATTTATTATTATTATAATAATTTTTATATTTTTATGATAATTTTTTAATTTTTGTAAAATTGGTTTTGGTGCTTTGCATCACAACATCTTGATCCACATCAGATTGGTTTTGGTGGTTTGCACCATACACCATGGAATGCCACATATGCATTTAACACCAAATTTAATATTTTTTATTAACTCCACTTTTGCACCAGACAACATAGCACCACTTGCGTATCTCCACATTATCACCACTTTTGCACCATTATTTGAAAAATAAAGATTTCTCAAATCCTTTACAAATTGTGACGCTAATGTGTGGCTAAATGACCCTTCTTCTTGTAGTGATGGGGCTGTGTAATTATATTCATGGGGCGGTCTGCTTGGAAAATCTTTAAAGAAAACTCCACTGATATTGTAATATGCCGCCTGAAGCAGAGCTGTCTTTGGATGAACGAACGACTGGTTATTGATGGATGCAGAAAATCTGCCTCCAAAGTACCCTTTACAAATGCTGTTAGCAGGACAGTCCTGGAGATTCAGAGTAACTGCCAGAAACAGAATATGATCGATTTTTTGGGGGACGTTTGAGGGATACTCTCGGGAATTGAGACTTCGCAAGGCTGTAGCAAATTTGGTTGCATAGTCTGTGTCTCTCATGGGGGAAGATCTGGTTTTTATATACTATCTTATTTTCTGATTTATATTTAGTTTATTACAGACAATATGACTAAGCATTAGTTTTCATATATTGAATATTTGTGTATTTTTTTTTTCTTGAAAAAAGAAGAAAAAGAGAATTTATTAGGAAAGTAACACATTTTATTCCATAACTAACTCCCATCCTCAACCCCTACATGTACCATAATAGAAATTAAACTTCACAAAAACTATTTAATATAATAAAATATAACTGTGTACTAGTTTTCATATATGGAATATCATTGTCTTTTTATTAAAAAAAAAGAAAAAAAAAGAAAAAAAAAAAAATAACAGAGATGTTATTCTATAGCTAACTCCTATAGTCAACCCCTACCATATAACATGATATAAATTAAACTTCACAAAAATTAACTTATATACATCTCTCATATATATATTAGAGACGCAGCACTAAATACTTCGACTTCCATGTTTTATATATATATAGATCCCCAAATTAAAAACCCGAAACACAATGATATAACAATACAGTACAGATCTGTATGTTACATGGAAGTCGAAGTATTTAGTGCTGCGTCTTGGAGCGGCGCATTGCGCATCTGTTAATAGCAGGAGCATTAATGACAAAACGAAGGCGGCCCAACCACAAAGAAACATCGTTTTATGAATTTCTCGAGAACTACGATGCTCGTTTCTTCTTTTTTCCAATTTACTGTACTGCGATTGAGAACTGAACCGTGAACCCTTCAGTCCATTAACACGAAGCATATATAGTATTTGGTGAGGATATGACGGATGGCCAACGTACAAAAAGGTTGGTGAACTCCTTCCTGTACCGACCTTCTCTGGATTGAAAATGGCTAATTGTCGTTGTCATATGATGCCATTCCTGAATTTTTTTCTCTGTGAAAACAACTTTTGTTGAAATGCATTATTGATAAATAGGAAGAGATTAGATTGAAACATATTCCATTAATGAGGATCCATTTCATTCTCATCATTTGCTTATCACTAATCCTGAATTAAAGTCAACACCGCATTAATAGCAGAATTCGACTTTTGCTTCTGTTTGTATTGAATATTGAGTATGATTGAGAAAGTGCAGCTCTTACTATCACTGGTCGGAGTTTGGAGTCAAATTAATTTTGCTTAATCTATCTAGGGAATGGAATGGCTTAGAATCCGGGAAAGATTTTATTAGAATTTTGTTTACAGTTGTTAAACTTTAGTATTTTGAGTGCTCTAAGGGTTTTTGATAGTGCTGAATCCATTTCCATTATCAAAAATGGATTCCAAACACTCCAACTACTTGATTTTTTGAATTTTAGTTGACTGGATTCTGGCAAAAAACTGTCGTCTGAGCTATTCCATTGCCTGGGTAGACAACTCCAATAAAATTTGTTTTTATCAGAAATGTCTTTAGTGTTATTTTTTAATCTTGATTTCTGTTATTTAAACTGGTTTTTTAATTATATATATATAGATTCAGCGCCCTAAAAAAACCTTAAAACACTTTGTGCAAGATTACTTATCAAACTTCTATTTTCAATAAATTCCTACCAAAATTTTAAAAAATTAAACCAAAAAAAACTACCATACAAACTTAAAAAAAAAAATCACACTATAGACTACTCGGTTTCTATCCCGCATCGCCTCGTCAACGCCAACCACCAAGTTTTCAGCACCGTCCAAACGTGATGACAACATGTTTATAGAAGCTATATAAGCTTTGAAGTTATTTGGTTGTTTGCAGCTTGGACTTGTTTGGGGCATGCCTTCGTGGGTGAGTCTCCTTCCACAAATGTGCCCACTTAAAGTCATCACACCATGCTCAGCTAGATCGGAAAAAGCTAAGCCGTTCCAATGTCTCTACCAATCTCACTTTCTTCATTAATTTTGAATGTAGTCTCGCTTTTATATTAATTATTTTCAAGATTCCCGTATATTATATTTTATAATATATATATATATATGTATATATGAGTAAAGCTATATAAATTTAATTGTAATTATAAACATTATTATATATTTATGTTATGATATTTTTTATTTATTAAAATTAGAAAAAAAAATATAATAATTAAATTATTATTTTATTTGAAATTATTATTAAAAAGTATTTATCTACTTTAACTCGAGATTTGTTAAGGTTAAAGCAGATCAAAATCATCTTCACTATAAAAGAGGTTTGAATCTCAAGAGATTTGATCCTTTGGATGTTGATTTAATTTAGATTTATGGTCATTTAATTTCCTATATTTCACATAAATACTATGGGTCAGTATCATGGGTTCTCAAAAACCAACCCATAAACCTCAAAAACCAACAGTTAAGCTTCTTGCTCAAAACATTCATTTTTTCAAACAAAATACATAGGTCTAAGAAGTTCTTAACAACATTATGTAATGACTATCGACGCCATAACACCAACAACTTGACCAAGTCAAGTTTACCTTATTAGTTTAGTTCAAAATTAATTTAGATTTCAGGTAAAGTTATTTTTAACCAAATAAAAAAGTTTAAGGTAGGGTTATTTTTATTTTTATTATCATATATAATTATTATTTGTATTATTTTATTGAGTAAAATATTTACATAATATAACAAGATAGGATGACATCTCTTGCATTTTGGGCTTGAGAGCACATCTCGCACTCACAATTATTATTATTATAAAAATAATTAATATATAAGTTAACTAGAAATTGTACCAGGTGTTGCAAACGAAATGCCTTAAGGCAGTAGGGTAGGAAAGAGTAGCATTAAACTACTACTCTTCCATTATGACAGTGAAAGCATTTTGAAACCTAGTTAAAGAAGGGGGTCTCAGGAATTGCATCATTGACATGACAAGTGTATCCACAATATTAGGTTCTCTCTTTTTGGTTATTTATTGTAGTTTCCAAAGAATGCACTGTAGAAATAATCATTGACATCGCAAGAGTATCTACAATATTAGGTTCTCTCTTTTTGGTTATTTATTATAGTTTCCAAAGAATGCACTGTAGAGATAAAAAATATCTCTATCCTTAGCAACCCTGATTTTTTCTTTTGTTGAAACATCCATATGTATTTTCAGTGGAAACACTTGTGTTTGAAGTATTTTCCTACTTGAATGGTTGGAATTTATCCACACCCTATTTGTATATGCCAACTTTATCTGGGATTCAATATTTCTTGCAATTGATATAACTCTCAAACATCTTCAACACCAACTTTATTTGGGATTCAATATTTCTTGCAATTGATATAATTCTCAAACAACTTCATCACTAAGAGGAATTTGGTAGCAAATGTGGAAATGGAAAACATGTCTTGCTATGTGGTGTTGGATATTGGGATAAATTTCTTGATATTGTATGGAAGACTGTAAATTTGCATTTAGATTATACTACATTGATCTTTCTTTCTTCTTTGCAGTCTCAAATACAATTTGCATTTAGATTATACTACATTAATCCTTCTTTCTTCTTTGTAGCCTCAAATGAAAATATCCTCGAGAGTGTAGTAAAAATTGGGCACATGTATTCTAGGAAGCACTTCATGAAAGGGTGCCTCATGGGGTTGATATTTACGATTCTTTTCCACTACATCAAATGGACCAATGTAACGTTAAGCATAAATAATAGTCTATGCCTTCTACACAACCAAAAAAGATTAATCTTGGCCAATCTTTAAGCTAAAATTTTAAGAATGATTGACATGAGACAAGAAGAAATTATAATATTGTTTATTATTTCATTCTATGCTTCTATAAATCCCAGAAAATGCATTGAAATTATGCTTTTATCATGCATAATGATGAAGTGATTTCTAATATAAGCAAAGAGTGAAAGGCCCGTTTTACAAGATTTCCTATAGAGAACTATCTGGTTCATGTCTAATATTAATTGGATTGAAGTATAATAGTGTAACACTTTGCAACTTTCGAGAGCATCAGTATCATGGATACTTCTCTAGGAATGACCATACACTAAACCCAGTTGACTCTAACATATTAGAAATAATGAAATATCTAATGAAAGTTGACGTATGAATGTTCTTAAATCGGTTGAAATTTCAGGAGAATTAACATAAAGACTAATCATAAACATGTATTTCACATTTACCAAATAAATCTCACTTGCAAAATTTCAGGTGTGCAAAGTAGGAAGGAGTATCTTTTTTACTATATCCCCAACCGTAAAAAACTTATGTTCATTTTTCTACTATGTGTTCATTTTCTGCACCTCCAGGTTTGAGCTATTTGAATCTTAAATGCGATGTTGAAATAAATGTAAAATATTATACAAACACTGAACCTAAATTACATTTTTGTTCGACGACGAAGTTTCAAATTTCAGATGCCACATCATACAAAGTTTTCAGTGTCTAAATAAATGTGTGTTGGCTTTATATTTTTTGGAAAATGATCCCTTGAAGCTTTTTGGGTACACAAAGTGTTTGAAAATGGTGATTTTGATATATGAATTAAAGATTATATGAGATCCAAAATACAATATTATTGTTGGGCCATTCCAAACAATTATTTTCTTATCTCTATTGTCAATATGATCCAATCATGCAAATTCTTTTAATCGTCTAACACACAAATGGACTATGCACAATAAAAAAAAATGGTGGCATGGAGGCTCCATTGTCAATATGATCCAACTATGCAAATTCTTTTAATTGTCTAACACACAAATCAATGATGCACATTCAAACATGGTGGCATGGAGGGAGTTCCTTTGTTACTTAGTAAATATATATAAATTTAAAATAAAAATAAAAAATTTAACCATGAAAATTTACTCAATAAAATCTATAGGTATTAATCCATATAAACATCAAAATACTTAAGTTAGGATACATTTCACATTACTAAAATTAGAAAAATCATAAAAACTAATATTATTGTTATTAAAAGAATTAATAAATAAGTTAAACTTGTATAAATTTAGGAAAACATGGAACATAATTCGTAATCATGGAGATTTTTCTCCATTTTACTACAAATAAGCTTTGCTACAATACACTAGGCCAATACCATATCTTACCAATATCACATATTCAAAAAACCATAAATCACTTCATATAGCACTTGTTTGTATAACCATTTTTTTAATTAATCAATTTAATTAAAAGAGAAAAAGAACCTAATTTAATTTGTGTATATTATAAATGATATTCTAGAACATTTTTGGAGTTTAAATTAATATTATCCATTTAATAATGTAATAATTATTAATAATTAAATTAAAAAATTAAAAAATCTTATTTTAAAATAAATCTATCTATCAATTTAAGTATTTTTCTAAAACCAATTTAATATATATAAATTTATTCACAAAACATTTTTATCATTTAACATTTATATCATTTTATAAATAGAAATATTTAAATATATAAATAAAAAAAGGTTATTTAAATTTAAAAGGCATAGAATGATTTAAATATATAAATAAAAATAGGTTATTTAAATTTAAAAGGTACATTTTATTATTTTGAAATATTTAATTAATTATACATAATTAATATATATATGTGAATATTTCAAATTAAAAAGGAAAAATAATAATATTTTTTAAATAATAGCTTATATAATTTTAAGAATTTGTATATGTATTATTTTTTAACTGGAAAATAAACGTTCAAATAATATTAAATCCAAATTTAATTGATATATAAATTATTTAAAATATTTTTATAATAAGAATTTTTAAAATTATAATTAAATTTAAATTTTATTAGCAAATAAAAATTATTAATTAAAAGATTGTAGAGAAAATTTATGAAATATAAAGGAAATTTAATTTTATTTGATTTATGGTGTGAATAGGTGTTCTATAATAGTATGGGGAGATGTTTTTTTATAATTTTATATTTAAAAATAATAAAATAATACTTATATTAATAATCCCAAATCCATGCAATCTACTTTTTGTATTAAAGGTGCTAGATAAAAATACTAATGATATTGAGAGATTAGAAATTGAAATATTGAGTTTGTAAATCCAAAGACTATGGATGAGGTGATACGAAAATCATGTATGTGCTATCAACAATCCAAGGTGAAAGGAGAAGCTGGTAGGAATTGACTGCCAAAAAAGGGACAAAAAAGTATTTCAAATTTTAAAGGTAGTATATCTGGAAATTATAAGAATGCTGCCAGAAATACAATAAATAGACAACAAGAAAGGAACTAGTAGAAAACCAAGTGGCCAAAAGAAGAGTGACCCATTGAAGCATCTAGTAGACCCGATCATCTGTAGATCGAGAAACCACCATTACAGTGCTGGGGATGTGGTGAGACACATTATTATAAGAATTTTCCTCACCATGGGAGAAATGAAATTGCAACTAATCTGCAAGAGGCATCCACGATGGGGGACGTGGCACAAAATATACCAAGAATTAACGCAACACTTGAGGATCGGCAAGAATATTATCAACCGACCATGATAGAACTAGAAGGTAAGCTATATTCCCAAACTGTTTCAATTTTGGTTGATCCTGGTGCTAGTTTAAGTTATGTAAATCCCCAGATAGTAGAAACAAGTGACTTTCACATCCATAAATTTAAAAATCTTTGGCTGGTACAATTGCCCATTGGGGCCAAGAGAGGAGTTAATGCTAAAGTTTCCAATTGGCCCCTAGAAGTTAGAGACCAACACATAAATGTTGAATTGAACATACTACCTTTAGGCTCCTATGACATATTACTAGGAATAGATTGGTTGGAAGTGCATTGGTCACTGGTAGATTGCAAAGATAAAATCATTTATTATAAGGAAAAAGATGGAACTTGCCAAGAATTGCAAGGGATTAAGAAACCACTTCAGTTGCATCCTATTACTGCATCTCAGTTGGGAAAATGAATTAGAAAAGGCTGTCAGATTTACGTTATTCAAGTGGGATTCACCAATTCTAAGGATAAGACCCCTGTGATGGAGAATATACCGGTGGTACAAGAATTTATGGATGTGTTTTAGGAAAATATATTGGGACTACCTCCAAAGCGAGACATCGATTTCACCATCAAATAAATGCCAGGGGCAACACCGATATCACGTGCACCGTATCAAATGAGGATACCTAAATTGACTGAGTTGAAAATGCACCTACATGAATTGCTTGACAAAGGATATATTCATCCTAGTGTGTCTCCTTGGGAGGCACCAGTGCTGTTCATAAAAAAGAAAGATGGTACGATGCGAATGTGTATGGATTATAGACATTTTAACAAATTAATTGTTAAGAACAAATACCCACTACCATGGATAAATGATCTGTTTGATCAGGTAAAAGGGAAAAATGTATTCTCGAAAATTGATCTAAGATCTAGGTATCATCAAATATGAATAAAAGATGAAGATATATATAAAATAGCTTTCTGTACCTAATATGGGAATTATGAATTTGTGGTTTTACCGCTTGGGTTAACCAACGCACCAATGACATTCATGAGTTTAATGTGTGGCATTTTTCATCTATTCTTGGATAAATTTGTTCTAATCTTTATTGACCATATACTAATGTACTAAAAAACCATGGAGGAACATAAGGAACACTTGCAAATGGTATTAAAGATGTTGAGAGAACATCAAATCTATGCCAAATTTAGTAAGTGTGATTTTTCCAAAGAAAAAATCCAATATTTAAGCAATGCTATTTATGTTGAGTGTATAACAATAGACCCTGAAAAAATAAGGACCATTATGGAATGGAAAGTACCCAAAAATGTAGCAGACATACGTTATTTCATGGGGTTGGATGGCTATTACCGACATTTTATCGAGGGGTTCTCTAAGATTGCTTTTCCCATAACCTCATTACAGCAGAAAGGATGAGTGTTTAAATGGACTAGCGAATGCCAAACCAGCTTCAAACGATTAAAACAATTACTGACTACAGCTCCTGTATTAAATGTTGTTGATCGAAAAAAGGAGTTTCAAATTTTCATTGATGCTTGCAAGGAAGGAGTGGGAGAATTATTGTCACAAGACGAAAAAGTTGTGGCTTACGAATCTAGGAAGCTGAAAGATCATGAAAAACAACATTCCACATATGATCTAGAGTTGGTTGTAGTAGTGTACACACTCAAGGTATGGAGGCACTACCTATTGGGAAAAATATTCGTATTAAAAACATATCACAGTAGTTTGACTAGTTATTTTAAACAAGTTGACTTAAATGATCATCAAGCCAGGTGGAATGCATTCCTAAGCGAATTCATTTTCGAAATTCAACATGTTAAAGGAAAAGAAAATCGTGTTGCCGAGGCCTTAAGTACAAAATTGCATTACATGTATGAACTCTACTTTAACCAGGTGGAATTTAAGTTCTAGTAACAAGTGAAAGAGGTTGCGGAAAAGGATCGTGAATATTAATTTCTATGGAAGCAAACGCAAGAAGCAGAAAATCAAGGAAAGAAAACAGATTTAAGATCAACGAGAACAACTATTGAATTTTCAAGGAAAAATATACATTCCTAATCGAATAAGTTTAAAAGAGTTGATCTTAGATGAATATCATCGAAGCTCTTATTTTGGACACCCTGGTTACCAAAAAATGTTAACAACAGTCATAAAATATTACTTTTGGCCAAGAATGCATAAATAATATCACCGAATAGTTGACTAAATGTTTGGAATGTCAACAGGTCAAGGTGGAACATCAACACCCAGCAGGTTTGTTGCACCCTATTACCGTCCCAGAATGGAAGTGGGAATTTATATCATTAGATGTTATTACAGTCTTACCAAAAAAAAATCGACACAATGAATCGATAATGGTGGTAATTGATCGACTGAGCAAGACAACTCAATTTATTCCAATACAGTCAAATTTTAAAACCGTACAGATTGCTGACATCTTCATGAGGGAAGTGTTTAGATTACAATGGAATTCTGAAAGCAATTATCTCAAACAGAGATGTAAAGTTCACCTCAGCTTTTTGGAAGGCCATGTTTACCGGTCTAGGCACAAAAATTCAATTTAGTACTGCATATCATCCACAGAAGGATGGGAATACTGAACAGGTGAATCACATTTTGGAGGACATCCTAAGATGTATGTAATGAAACAACCTATGATGTGGGAATATTATTTACACCTTGTAGAATTTTATTACAATAATGGATACCAGGAATCCCTTAGGATAAGTCCCTTTGAGGCATTATATGGTAGGAAATGTCGAACACCCCTTAACTGGAGTAGCCCAGAAACCAAGCTAATGCTTGGACCTGAAATGTTGGCTGAGATAGAAAAAGAAGTAAGGAAGATCCAGAGAAGTCTAAAAACTTCCCAAGATCGACAAAAAGTGTATGCAGATCGAAAGAGGACTTATCGGGAATTTGAAGTGGGTGATCATGTGTATGTGAGGATTATACCCAAGAAGTGAAACTTAAGGTGGAATACCTACGCCAAGTTGGTCCCATGGTTCTGTGGACCTTTCCAAATCTTGGAAAGAGTGGGACCACTGGTCTATTAGCTAGATTTACCAGGACACATATGGGTGCACAATCTGTTTCATGTATCTATATTGAAACGATATGTGCATGATCGAAATCATGTAATAGATTGGTAGAACATTCAGGTTGGACTGAATTGGATACTAATAACTCTAAAGAGATAAATAGTTCATTAATTAATTTAATCTTTGTTGGTTGCAGGTCGAACCAGATGGCGAATTTATGATAGAACCTCAACGTATTCTCGAGCAGGGAAAAATAATACTCCAGAGGCAAGCCATCACCCAAGTTAAAGTGCAGTGGAAGCACTTTGGGCTGGAAGAGGCTACTTGGGAAGATTAAATATTTGTACGAGAGGCCTATCTAGAATTATTCACTGAAATGGAGTAAGACACCGATGACGGTGTTTACCTCAAGAGGGGGAAGATGTAGCACCTGAATTAAGTTGTTATGTTATTTTAATTGATACA